>VZQC01002875.1:4863222-5173222 GCA_009823505.1 Rhizomys pruinosus
ACTGATAGGAAAAGAGGAAGTCTATTCAATGTGTACCTATATGCTGATGATATGATTGTTTACTTACAGGAGGTGCTAAACAAAACTCCACCAAAAACTCCTAGAAACAATTAAGCACTTCAGTAAAGTGGCAAGATACAAAATTTAACCTAAAAAAAAAAAAACAATGGTACTCTTTTACACCAAGAAAAGCAACCTGAGAAAGAATTCAAAGAGACCTTCCCACTCACAATATCGCTCAAAAACAAATAAGAAAGACCTAGAAGCCAAAGCCGTATCCAGAAAGACACCAAGGATCTCTACAACAAAAAAAATTTTAAACTCTTAAAAAAAAAATTTGGAAGACAGAGACCAGTCAGAGATGGACAAAACACATATACTTCCACATCTGCTCATGAATTGGGACACAAACTAACATCCTGTAAATATAGACTCCATACTTTACCCCACAAACTTCTCGGTACTCACGCCTTCATAATGCAATTCCAATTCAAAATCCCCAAGCAAGCCATACCCCCTTCCACCAGCGCCTTGGAAAAACCAAAAAGCCTTAAAATTCATTATTAGATTAAAAACAAAAAGACAACCACCGATTAGACAAACAAAACAACACCTCGACAAGACGAATAGACGCATAACACAAGGCCCGGATTCCGGTCATAATTACCAGCTAATCAACTATACTACCTCAGGGCTTATAGATACAATCAACAAACAGAACCTCTAACAGGTACTGGCAACAAAAACAGACCCTACCTATAGACCAAAAGAAACAAAACAACCCCCGAAGATTTTCACAATCAACCCAGCAGCACATACAATATTCCTAGCCATCTTATATTTGAAAGTGGTGCAAGAAGACACAATGGAGGAAAAGACAATCTTCAAAGTGTGTTTGGCAAAACTGGATCACACCTGTAGAAGACAATGAGAATTGAATTAACCCGCTCCTACTAAACCCTGGTTACAAAAAGCACTTCACAGACTAGGGATCCAAACACTCCACTAAAAGTGAAACTCGAAGACGCAATAAAAAAAATGCAAGCATCACTAAAGATATAGATGCCACAAAGACTTCCCTAATCTAGACAGTCAGTGTGCAAGGGATTAAGGATCAACAATTGATAAGTGGGACCTTCATTAAGCTCACAAGCATCTGTACATCAAAAGAAACAATCCAGAAAGGAAGAGGAAATACCCACAGACGTGGGAGAACAATATTACCACGATACACTCTGGTCAAAGATTAATATCAGAATATTATAAACTCTACTACAGAAAACAAGAAAAAAGAAAACAAATACCCATTCAATAGATGGAGAAGATCTGAACAGAGACATTCTGTTGAAGATCTGATCAATACCATTCTCTTGGGATTCTTCTCCTTCCTCTGTTCCTATGATGTAGAGGTTTGATCTTTTCATAGTGTCCCACAGTTCCTGGTTGTTCCACTTTTGTGTATTTTTAAATTTTTCATAATCTTTCCTTGAGGTTTTTAGTTGTTCTGCATTATCTTCCAGGTCTGATATTCTTTGTTCTGCTTCCTCCATTCTGCTTCTGAGGCTTTTTCCATTCCTTTCCTCTTGATTGGATGAGTGTTTGATTTCCTATTTCATTTCTTCTTCTGATTTCTTTAGTATTTCTACTTCTTTTTGGAGCTTCTCAATCTCTTCCTGTAGCTCTTTGCTTCGCTGGTTAGTTTCCTTATCTTTTTCAGCATGGGTTCTTTTCAGTGTTTCCAGTTCTTCCAGAGTTTGTCATTCTCTCTCTCTCTAGGTCCTTCTTGAGTTCTTTATTCTTTTTTTTTTTTTTTTAGTTCTTTGATTTGCTCTTTATAATGTTGAAGTTCTTTAAATATGTTCCCAATTGTGTTTCTGATATCTGTGTCCTGGACCATCCCCATGGAGATCCCACTGTAGGAATCTTCCATAGGGTTGGTAGAGCTTGATGTGGGATTATTCTGCCCCTTTCCTGTGTTGTCTCTTCTTCGTGTTCCTGGCATATGAGCTTCTCCTTACCTGTATTCCAATGTAGGTCCTAAATGCCTCTTCACTCTGTGTTGATGGCCTGCTTTGCTTGTCTCCTTCAGATGCCTTCGTAATCTCAGTTGGAGGGGGGACAACCGACTGTGGGTCGGCTCTTTAGCCCGCGCCGGCACCTGGGCTTGTCTGAACTGATCTCAGATGGAGAGTCACACAGCCCTGCCTTTAATACCAGCTGGGAGGATAACTCCGCCCTCACAGCCACAAAAGCCAACCAATCAAAGACAACTGGATTAATGGATTAACTAGATGAGATCAGTCAACAGCCTTGCTGAAGCACTCAGCTGCTGTCCACCTACCTGGGCTTGCCTGAGCTGTTCTCTGGAGATCTCAGATCATGTTGAGAACTTTTTAAGCTGTTTCTTAGCCCTTTTATTTCTTCTTTTGAGAACTCATTGTTCAAGTCTATAGGCCATCTTTTTATTGGGTCATTTATTTTCTTGTTTCTTTGTTTTTGAGTTCATTGTATATTCTCAATATTAATCCTCTGTCGGATGTGTAGCTTGTAAAGATTTTCTCCCACTCAGTGGGTTTCCTCTTCCCTTCCTTGGTTGTTTCTTTTGCTGTACAGATGCTTTGTAGCTTAATGAGATCCCACTTACTGATTGTTGACTTTAATGCCTGAGCAACTGATGTCCAATTTAGGAAGTCCTTTCTGTGTCTATATCCTGTAGGATACTGCCTGTGTTTTCTTCTAGCAGTTTCAGAGTTTCAGGTTTTATATTGATGTTTTTGATCCATCTGGAGCTGCCTTTTGTACAAGGTAAAAGGTAAGGGTCCAATTTCATTCTTCTACAGGTGGAGATCCAGTTTTGTCAGCAACATTCTTGAAGACTTTGTCTCTCCTCCATTGTGTGTTCTTGGCACCTTTTTCAAATATCAGGTGGCTTAAATTGAATGTTTGGTTCCTCTGTTGTGTCTCATTGATACACATGTCTATTTCTGTGCTGGTACCATGCTGTTTTTACTACTATAGTTCTGTAATGTAATATGAGATCTGGTATAGGAATCCGTCCAGTGTTGTTCCTTTTTTTTTTAAGTTGAACTTTAGAGTACACATAGCATCAAAGTAACATAAATGAAACTTGTGATACCAAAAAAGCATCAAAATACAGTGACACTTTTACATGGAAATTCCATTTTTTTCACAAGATTCCTTTGGCTTTGTTTTTTTGTGATTCCTTATGAATTTGAGGATGATTTTTTTCCAGCTCTATGAAGAATGTCACAGATATTTTGATTGGCATTGCACTGAGTCTATAGATTGATGTTGATAAGATGGTAATTTTCACAAAATTGAGTCTATCAAGCCATGGTCATGGAAACACTAAATAAAAAATTGATCATATTGTTGACTCTTATAGAAATGTCAGATGAAGTTCATTTATTCATTTAGCTACTAATCTTTCAGTATTTACAAAATGTTAATATCTCCCCAAGATGCTGGGGAACTTTATAATGAAAGATATGATCCCCGTCGCTAAAAATTTGTAGCAAACAAATAATTAAAATCTAATTTTACCATATTTAGTGCAATATAAACCCAGAGAGAGGAACATATAAATCTACCTAGGCCAGTTATAGATAGTTTCACAGACAAGTGATATTTGCCTTATGACTTGAAGGAGTGTTCAGATAGATACCAAAGCAATCAATATGTGAGAAAAGGAAGAGGTAAAAAGAGCAGAGCCTCTGGAGTCAGAGCACTTCAGACTTAAGTCTTTATGTAGCTGCTTACTCTCATCTTAACATAAATGACCTTCAGAGACAGAATGTGGATGCCAGTACCTAGCATAGAGTTCATACATGGTAGACAATAAATAGTAGTTGTTTCTTCCTACCCCTCAGGTTCATCACAACCTTGTACATAGATAATATATATGTTATTATCCACATTTTAATCAGAACAAGGACTCAGATGTTGGTTAGAAAACTTGCTTATAGCCACATAACCAAAATGGTGGCAGAAGTAAGTGCAGACTTCTCATCATACTGCCACACAGAGTCCAGGCTTTTCCCATCTACTGCCTATCCCAGCAAGCCAGGACAATGCCTCCATTCTAGGGAACAAAGTCTCTCGGAGCTGACAGAGGATAAGAGAAGGCATACTTTATACTAGCAATTTCAGTAAATCCCACTGAGTGCAAGGCAAGGGTAAGGTCTCCGGGAACTGTGTGGCAAGATGTCATCTAATTAAGGGGATCTGGGAAGTCCTGGGAGGGAAAAGAATATTTTTGGCAAGACTTGAATAGTGAGCAAGCATTATGTGGACAGAGAGGAGGGAAGATTGTTCCAAACTGGGAGAGGATTGGCAGGTGTAAAGGAGTGAATTGGTGACTTCCTATGTCCCAGGAGCGTGGGATGCAAGCAAAAGAACAGCAAGGTGTCTCTGCAGAGGTTAGTGGAAACCAGACTGTGATTTGGGCTTCACTTTGGGCTGAGGAGATTGCTCAGTAAGAGGACTTACCCACAAGAACGAAGACATGAGTTTTGATCCCCTGTACCCATCAACACCCACATAAAAGCTGGAGGTTCACTGGGGTTGCTAGTCATCAGCCTAGTCTCCCCCTTTACCCCCACCACATAAACACACACACACACACACACACACACACACACACACACACCCTTCAGCTCTAAGTTTAGTGAGAAAACCTGTCTCAAGGCAATGTGAAGAGATAGTGGAAGATACCCAATACCCTCCTCTGGCCTCTGCACACAAACACTCATATGTACCAGAGAGAGAGAGAGAGAAAGAGAGAAAGAGAGAAAGAGAGAAAGAGAGAGAGAGAGAGAGAGAGAGAGAGAGAGAGAGAGAGAGACTGAACTTTGAGGGCAAAAGGTGCTCCATTTTCTGTACTGCATAAAGAGCCTGACCACAGGGCAAATCTAGTCTAAAATCCTGTTTATTCTCTGTTTGTTCCACGTGGGATTTCAGATTTCTCGCAACGCCTTCTGAAAGCCTGAGGTGGCCCGGTAGGAAACTCCCTCTGGTTTTAAGCAGCTTAATGATGTCTGATTTGCGTTATTCCCTGTTCACTTCGGCTACTGTTGCTCTACTTAGAGGGCCCAACACAGGAAGTGAAGCTGGCTGGTGAAGGTGACTCAAATCAGGCTGTGGCTCTGGGGGAAAGAAGCTCAAGATGGAGAATGTGCAGATCTTCCAGTCATCATCGTTGATGCAGAAGCTAGCGAGGAGACGAACAAGACGAAAGGAGACCCATCCCTCAGCTTTCGGACCGGACCAGGAGACATAGCAGCTTCCAGGCCTTTCTAAAAGTGTAATATTAAGAAAAGGCTACAGTGGTGACTCCATGGGGCTCCCGTGTAAAGAATCAGGCAGATTATAGGACATAGTAAAAATCATTTGTAAATACTTTTGGGCCCCCAAGCATGACATGACAGTGTCTCTGTCTCTGTCTCTGCCCCCCTCCCTTCCTTCCTCCCTCTTTTTCCCTCCTGTAAAGCCTACTTCCCTTTGTTGTCTGCATTTTCATTTTTCAGCCTCTGTACATTTCATCTGGCTGAATTTGTTCCCCAGAGACATTAGTTGTTACCTGACTTTAGTTTTAATTTAAAAGGAGGGGGCACGTAATTATGAAGGCGGCTTGGTGCGTGGGCATCTGATTCATTTCCCTGGGTGGCGCTGTGACTCACTCTCATTAAAGTACTTTTGCTTCGAGAAGCCTGATGTCTTACCGGGTTTGAGTTTTCTCTGCCCTGTCTGTGAACAATGAGATAAGTGTCCCTCTTGGGCCATTCACTGTTCTTCAGAGCTACTATGAGTCAGATGTTTTACATTTCAAAACATTATCCTGCCTACAATTCCCCTCTTTATAAATTATGCAGAAAACTCTACCGACAACAGATTCTAAGCAGATTTCTAGATGTGTATCTGTAAAACATTCTAGTTGTTTTGCTGTAATTTAGTAAGCAGCTTTCTGGCCAACAGTAATTGGGATGAGGTGCTGTTTTATTCATTTTCTCATCATTGTGTAAACATTAAGGTGGCTCCTTGGATCAGAGCACATCATCTGTTAGGAAGTTAAAGTAGAGACAACCAAGCTTTGTGAAAGCCATTCCTTGAATCTTTGCCTCTAGTGCTGTAGGTTCCTTGGCTTCACCTTCAGCCTCCTAGAAAAAGTTGACTATGCTTGCTGGACTGTCTAAAGTCTCTTCCTTGTTCTGCTTTGCCCTTGAGCACTCTCTGCAGGTGTATCTGGGACATGCTGTCCTGTCTCCTTCCACCCCTATGGTCCTGTGTGTCCCTCTCCCTCGGGTGGGTCACTCCTGCCATAGTTCTTCACAGTTCTAGACAGGTCCCTGTCTCACTTACACACTGCTCCTCAAGGATCTCACCCACCCATAAGGCTTAACTGCTTAATCATATGCTCTACCTCAGTCTGAAATTCCAAACGCCTAAATTTGCCTCTGCCCCAGACCGCCTTGGGTTTTCCACAGGTGTTTCAGAAAAACATGTCCTCGTTTTCCTAGATAGCCACAAAAAGGTCTTGACAGATGTGGTAGCTTGAAACAGAAATTTATCTTCTCACGACCCTTGGGGCTAGAGGTCTGAAATCAGGACATCAGTAGTGCCTTGCTCCCTCACCAAGATCTGCCCTGATCCTTCCAGCCTCCAGGTGTTACCTGACTTGTGACAGCATAACTTTAACTCTACTTCTGGCTTCTCATGATCCCTGTGCCCTTTCTTATAATGTCATTTATTGTATTTGGGACACATCCTAGTAAATGTTATTTGACTTATTCATATTAATGATATACATAAATTTAAAGATACAGAGATTATGACTTTATTTTTTATTTATTATTTTTAATATATATTTATTCTACATGTATGAGTGTACTGCTTGCATGTGTATAAGTGCACCTGTGCCATACTATGCCTGTGGAGGTTAGAAGAGGGCATCAGATCCCCTGAAACTGGAATTAAGACAGTTGTTACCTACCATGTGGGTGCTGGGAATCAAACCCAGGTCCTTTGCAAGACCTTCCAAGTACTCTTAACCACTGAGCTATCTCTCCAGCCCTGACTTTTTTTTTATTTTATTTATTATTTTTATGTGTGCAAGTGTATTGCCTGCAAGTGTGTTACTGCACTTGTGTCATGTAGTTGCCACAGAATTCAGAAGAGGGCGTTGGATTCCCCTGGAACTCGAATTATGGATGGTGATAGCCATAATATGGTTTCTGGGAAATGAACTCAGGTCCTCTGCAAGAGCAGCCTGTGCTCTTAACCATTTGGCCATCTTTCCAGCTCTAAGATTATGACTTTCTAATGGGATCTTTAGGACCTAGTAGTATGTTGTCAGTAAACAAATTGATGTCTAATAAGTATTAATTACAGAGAAAGAGTAAGGCAGAGGAGGAAAAGAGGAAGTAAATTAATAAAGAATTAACCTGAAAAATAGCATGTAAACTAAACTCAATTTAGGCATGTACTTTTAAAATGTGGTTTGATATGACTTTTCTAATCAATATATTAACAAATACATTAGGTATCAGTGAAACAGCTCAACCTAATTCAGAAACCTTCTATATTGTAGCAAACCCCTATGGTCCCCATAGATCCTAGAAAATATAGTGGTATATTCTTATCCTTATATTAATACTGATTTTTTACCCATTTTATTAATGAAAAGTTCTTGTCTTTTTTGATAGTATAGGATATTGTATCATTTCCCAAATGTTTCTAGAGCATAGACTATTTCTTATCTGCCAAAAAAGGATAAGAATAAATAATTTGTGTCAATCTAATTACTTGAAAGGGAAGGAAAATCTACTTACATCCTATCTCCTAACAAAATGTTTCCAGCTATCAGCCTGAAAGAACAAAAGAAAACATACACACACACACACATATATATATATATATATATATATATATATATATATACATATACATACACAAATACCAAGCAAGCACACACATATACACATACTCATATACACACATATCAAGCACACACATATATACACATACACTCACATAGTACACATATCACACATACATATATGCAGCACACACATACATGCACCAAACACACACACACACACACACACACACACACCNTACAATTCATAAGAGGAAATTCTTCCTTCTCTTCTTCCTGTGAAACTCAGCCCTGTAGAACGAAAAGGAACATAGATCAAAGTTTTATAAGCATGAGGCTATTAACCAGGGAGGGTATGACATTATAGCCTGAGACATCAAATATCAGTCCTCTAACTAAACGGAATTCTCTTCAGCAATATTAGAAGCTGAAAGGCAATGCAGGTTCCATCTTATAACTGGAAAGCTTTGGACAGTTTGAGCAGCTTCCTTCAATGGTTAATCCCTCTGGTTGGTATCATTTGCTAATTTTATTTCTCCTTGATTTAGATGTTTTTTTCTAATTTTCCAAAAAGATTATATTCTTTTTTCATTATTATTATTTATTTTTGTATGTGTATGAATGTATTGTCTGCATGCAGGTCTGTGCACCCGTGTCGTGCAATGCCGCGGAGGTCAGAAGAGGGTCTCGGATTCCCCTGGAACTGGAGTTCTCCTGGAATTGGAGTTACAGACGGTTCTCAGCCGCCATGTGGGTGCTGGGGATCGAACCCGGGTCGTCCGGAAGAGCGTCGGTGCTCTTAACCACTAGGCCATCTCTCCTCATTAAATTATCTTAAGTAGACACTGGCATTCACAGCTCAATATTTATTATAATTCATCTATTTTAGCTCATTTTGACCAAGTGCAGAGGACTAGTTTTACTGTGTCGTGTGGAGGCCTTGAGGCACTTAGTGCTAAAGCCTTATGTAGACATTTTCTTCTTTCTTTGATTCTTTTTGTTTAATTTCCAGAAGTCTTAAAGTGTTTGAAACAATCTCCTTCCTTCTAGCAGTAAAGATTGTCATTGTCAATTATACTTATGCAGATAAATCATCCCTATTAAGAAAATGTGTTGGATCTGTCAACTAATTAATCCTTGCAATCACCTAAGGTAGGTGCTTCTATCATCTCTGATATACAGGCAGGGAACTAAATCACAGAGCATTCAACTGGCTATTGAAGTCTCTATGGCTAAAAGCAGGTGGGGCTGGGCTTTGATGCCACATGTTCTGACTCTGGTTCTGTGTCCTTGACTACTAGATTGTCCTGCCTCTCAGTAGTCTTATTAGATCACATTGTGGTATGCTTTAGAAAGTACACATCATTTGTGTTTATTATAATAGCTATTAATTCACAGAGGAGCCCATATTTGGGACCCCTTCAAGTATAAATAGGCCCATAAGAGGAAATTGTTGCTCTCTGATGATTCCCCTAAATACTAGCCATTTCTACATATATTTAGAAAGTAGCTGCTATGTTAGAGAACCGCCTTTCCCTTTATTCAATCAGTAGTCATGGGCTCCCTCTTGTTATTCAGTTACTCCTAACTGGCAGAGACAAAAGTCTTAGCCCTTACTTAGAAAGAACTCAAAGTCTATGAAAGACAAAATACTGCCTCTAGCTTATTACTAACACAGTAATGAAATGTCTGCTTGCTTCAAGAATGGGATTAAATAAAGTGTGGCTCTCTGTAGGAATACCCGTGTCTCTACGTACCCCACCCCACTGCAGGTGCCATCTGGGGTCTTGGGCTCCTTTAACTTGAATCTCTATAGATCCTAACTGGGTAAACTCTAGAACTGAGTCAGGCATTTTTTTCTGACAGCAGCACATGGGTCTTTCTCACATATTAACTCATTCATTTTAATCAGTGTGCTAATTATTCCTAATTAACAGATGGGAAACAGAAGGTTGAAGTGAAGTTCTATGGTCTGTAGTACTGAATGATTTTTTTTAATGAATTAAAACCTATTTTGATCCAGATTTAAACTTTCTTGTGGTAACTAGTGGATTGTTTTTCTTTTTTTGATCTTATCTATAGACTTAAAGCAAAACAATTATGGAATGGAATCTGTGTGCTCTATTAAAAAAAGCAAGGAAAAATTTAAAATGCCTTTTGAATTCAGAACAGATGTCTCCGTTAATGTGGTGATTATTCCAAAACTTAATAGAATTATAAGAATGATTGCACTACCTTATGTGTTGCATAGTTCAGGACTTAAGAATAGGGTTAGCAGATTAGACTTGTTTCAGGGTCTCTTATATGTTAAATGGTAGGCCATGAAGCTAAAGAATCTAGGGACTGGCCTTCTCTGTCTATATATATGTTGTTCTCTTCAAATAGCCCCTGGACTTCTCCTTGAGGTCTCCCTGCATGAGTTACCTTGAGTTTCCTCAAGGTGTTTTGGACTGTCAGAAGTCCAAGTGCTTATTCAGGTTTGCAGGACTCCAATGCCAGTATTCAACACAAGATGAACATTGTTTTACCTTCCTGACTTAACCTCTGAAATCATACAGAATCACTTCTACATTCTGTTGGTTCTAAGTGAGTCACCAACTTCCCCAGATACAATAGGATAAGACTTTGGCTTTACTTCACGATGGGGAAGTGGCAATATTCTAGATGAACATGTGGAAACAAAAACCGAGTTGTAGGCATCTTTGTGAAATAGTGTAGTTAGCCCATCCTGTAGACCAACAATTCACATTCTTCCCATGAGAAAATTATGTTCAGCTCTTCCCAAGACTCCTACAGTTTCATCTCTTTCAGGATTGGTCTGGGGGCGCTGAGGTTCATTACCTTCAATAGGCTCAACAGTTCTCATTAGATGGGTTTCTTTTAGCAAAACACTTGAGTACCGTTCCTCTTGGCTTGAATGACTTGGATGTCTTGTTACACAAGAGGAAAGTTGTGTTGCCTTGTCTGACCAAACTAGGGAAGATTTGTACTAGTATTTAAGAAGTCACAAACTTGTCCAGGTTTAATGAGGCAGGAAATAGTCTTCACTTTTTAATGAGAAATTTATAAGATTTCTGAGGAATATATGATACAGAAAACATGATCTGAGCCATCTTCATAAATGTAGTCTAGATCAAAGAATTACTTTAATATGATAAAACGTTTTTAAACAGACTTATTGGGGAAGCTGTATTTTTATTCTAAAATGTTTACTTTTGTTGCTTTTGAAAAGTTTAAATTATTCATCATGGCCAAAAGCCTTGTACTACTGTCACCATTTGTTGATAAAGGACATTTTTTATCTTTAATATTCTTTGTCTTGAATACTCTAAGTTTCTCACTTTGGTAACATTATTGCTCTCCTTGGATCCTAAGAAGTAGAATAGTCTATAATGTCTTCCTTAAGTGCATGGATTTTTGTTTGTTTGCTTTTTGGTTCTTGGTTTGGGTACTGTTAACCTTGCAGAGGGAGACTCCATCAACAACCGGCTCTCTGACCTCTCAGTATTTCAGTTAAGCTCTATGTTCAACTAAGACATGTGTAGCAGTGGTAAAGTGTATCTTAGATTAAGCGGATAAGTAAATTTCTTTCGACAAACCAATCAATGCTGGGGCTAGGGAGATGACTCAATCAGTAATCCTTGTGTTGAGGAGGCAGAGTCAAGAGGATCCCTGGTGCTTCATGAACCTCTGTTCTTAAATCTGTGAGTTCCAGATTCAGTGTCTCAGAAAAAAAAAAGAGTCACACAGAAAGATAACCAACATTGACCCCTGACTTCTGCATGCATGCCCACAAATGTCACATACTCATGCATAACACACACACATACACACACATACACACATACACACACACACACACACACAAATAATTCAACTGAGATCTGGACTGAGATTTCAGGAGTATAGATTTCCTGGAAAAACTCTGTAATTAACTTGCTGTGTGACTTCATTAATGCCTTTACAACTTCATTCGAATTTGCTGAAATAAGGGGAGATTAGACTGTCATCAAGAAATATTTGTTGAATATCTTCTATTTACAAGGCCTCCTTGTACAATTTAATGGCAAATAAGTTTTAATCATGGCTCAGCTCGTACTGAGAACAATACATTCTTGAGCTATGCAATGTACTCCCATAGAGACAATTTTTTAAAGATTGTTGGCCGTGTTCTGAACTCTGGGTTGAATTCCTTCAGAGAGACCCTGTTACTAATATTGCTTAATCCAGGATTCTGCTTCTGAACAAAATCATCTATCAAAATATTTGAGTTTTTCATCTCATGTTTTCTGACACCTACATCACCACCACTATTATCACCATGAAAACACTATCTGAACAACCCTGAGTAAAGTGAATTTGGTATGAAAGGGATTGTAAAACTGCCCCATTAGAACAGAAGTTTGTTTCTCGGTAGGAAGTGTACCCACCTGAGTATATACTGAATCCAAGACAAAAGTACTTCAGATCCCCAGGTGGTTGAATTTTATGCTTAGGGATGTAAATCAGCATTTTAAATGTCACTCTATTCATATGGGTTTCTTTTTCCCCATCCTCAAAGTTTGGCATGAAATTGTTTTTCCATATGCACCAAGTTCTGTTGCCTGTCTGAGGTCATGACCAAGTCAAGAAAGAAAGGATTTTCTATTAAGCAAAACAAAAGAGTTCAAAAGTTTATTTCTGTACAGCAAGTGGTTTGATAATTCATGAATTCATCTGTCATTTCTCTGTTTTGTGGATGAGAAGATTTAAAAGGTACATGTACAAAATTCCTTCCTTTAAAAATTTTTCTTTGGGTGTATTTCTTAGGTTAGTTCAATGTGACAATGTTCCACATTAGAGTTATTGGTATTCACAGCTTCTTTAAATCCTAACACTTTATGATTAGAGGAAGGAGGAAGTCAAGTTCCTTTTCTTGGGATTAGTACCTTGGACATAGAATTTATTTATTTCTCCAGTGTGAATTTTTCCTTGAGTAGGAAAAGCAGCATTACTTAATCATTTGTCTGAAAATAGTTTTAAGTTCAAAGAATTAAGTACAACGTGTTTTTTTTTATTTTGTTTAGGAATTACTCTATTTAGACTTTGGGGGTTTTGTTGTTTTTAGTTATTTTAGAGTTTTCATTCCTTATAACTCTTTGTCAGACAACCCACTTATAAATTTGGTTAATCGTCACTTTGCAGATTTGGGTTACATAATGTACATTTAGGATTTAGGAATTATGATAATAGTAATATTTCTAGCAGTAATTACATTTTGAGATCTTACAGTAGATATATCATCAAGTCAACATGCTTTCTAATCTCTTTAAGGTAGGCCAAGCAGACTGACATCAACTTTTCTCAGAAAATAAATAACTTTACAAAGTCAATAACAAAAAAGTAGCACATATGGGAGCTTAGGTCAGATTTCTCAGGAGCTACATGATGTAACCACAAAGATATACTAAAGTCATCAACTGAGGGAATTTTGTTTCATTCCCCAAAGAGACAGGGAATTTGCTACTGGCACCTTAGAGATAGAAACCAGGGGTGCTGATAAATATTCTAGAAGAGGTAAGCCATCCATCCTGAGTGAAGCTTTATCCAACTCCAAAATGAATATAACACCAATGTTAAGAAAGCCTGATATATTATAATATGTCAAGGACAAGAAACTAAGTCAAAGTCTTATTAAATTTACATTGAAACCCCACAAATAACAAAACTTAAGGATAAGGAAGCTATGTGAATTTATGAACTTAATTTAAAAATTGTGTGTGTGTGTGTGTGTGTATGTGTGTGTGTCTTTGTAGCCCTAGTGTGCCTGTAGAAGTCAGAGAACAATTTGTGGGAGTTGGTAATCTCATTCTATCATGTGGATCTCAAGGATCAAGCTCCAGTCATCAAGCTGGGTGGCAGAGCGACTTTGGCGGCTGAGAACCTAAATCTTTTAAGATAATTATGTGTTTTCGTTGCTATAATTTATTCAGCTAGAAAATTACTATTCTTTCCTCTTATCTATATATTTCCTAAAACCTTATTTACTTATATAAATTGTACTATAAGTTCTAGATAGTCCAACAAAAAGTCTCAATCAGAACATTCCTTGGATTGAAACAACCTAACCCATAAGAAAGTTGCTCAAACAGAAAGTATAAAAGGAATTATCTGCACTGTGTGATGCAGATATATTGTCAACCAGGCAGGTGCCTATTCTCATTGAGATTATCCATGAAGGAAGCAGAATATTGGCGCACATTCTGACTTAATCTTCCCATTTCAAGGTTGGCCACAGTTCTGCACCCTTTCTAGGTAAATGTCTTCTCTACAATTTTATAGAAAGCCTTTGTTATTTAACTCGGTCTATCTTTTTTGTCAAAATTGGTCATTTGTAACTTCTACAGATCACTAAATAGACCTAGTTCTTTGGTTGGAAAGTGTTACTTCATTTTTAACACTGCAACCAACAAATACCAGCAGGATTTAAAAAAATCAAGAATTCAAAAGAACAGCAACTAGAACAAATAGGGGTATCTAGGGAACAGAAGCTGGTGCAGTACCATCGTTGAGATAAATAAACTTCAGAGGATTTCAGTCTTCGTGCCACTTAATTAAAGATTTACATCCCAGTGGCTGGAGAGGTCTCAGCAGTTAAGAGCGCTGGCAGCTTTTGCAGATGACCTGGGTTTGAATCCCAGCACCCACATGACAGCTAACAACATTCAATAACTCCAGTTCCAGGAGATCTGATGCCCTCTTCTGACCTCTGCATTGCAGGACTTGGGCACACTTAACACACATTCAAGCAGTACACTCTTACGCATAAAATAAAAATAATAAATGAAATATTTTTCAAAAATATTCACATCCCATGTAGGTTCTGATTTGCCTGCATGACATCAAATCTCTTAGCAGGAGTGGATGCTGTCTGGATGCTGGAGAGTTCTAGTCAAGTGTAAACAGCACACATCCACCAATCCTCTTTCCCTTTCTCAATTATCTTGAAAGCCTGAGATTATCTTCTAATGTGTCCTGTCTATCTTCTAATGTGTCCTGTCATCAAATTATTGATCTTGATGCCTCTACTGAGTTTCCCCTACCATATGCTTTAAGAAGCATAATCTCACCCTTTCCTTAATGTCACCCAATAGTTCTTCATTTGTGTTACCACTGGGAAAACCTCCTATAATCCCTGTGGAACTGGAGAATATAATATAAAGTTTATAGAATGAGGGCGAACCTTTGCTTATACATTTTTGGTTATTTTAGAAGGTACTTGGTAAAAACACCTTGATTTATGGTATCTCAAACTTCCTTGGTAAATCTATAAGGAATAAATTTTTATATATAGTCTTAATGTGACATCATCCTAGAAATTAAGCAGTAAACTAGCAGTAAAAAAAAAGTGTTCAGTTAAACATAAAGTAGAAGGTGAATATTATGTGGGAATGCATATATCCAAATCCTAATGAAATGTGTTACTTAATTTCCAGTAATTGCTGAAGTGAAAAACATAATGGAAATCACAGCACATGGTTCCAGAACAGAAACATGAAAATGGTGAGAAAAGTTGTCACCAATGGGTTTGGGTGATAACATACAGAACCGGAAACTGTCACACATAAAAGTAGTGTTCGTTGAGGGTCAGTGAGATTCTATAGAACTAAGGCAGAAAGTGGGGAAAGAAACTGATGTGGAACAAGTTTTCTGTGGTGATGAAAACCTGTTTGACAATCTTATTTAAGATTTGAAACAGGGCTGGAAGACATATAAAACACCGTTTATGAAGAAAGGAATTTTTAAAAGCAGTAATAATGAAACATTTTCTCTTTATAAACATCTTAGTCTTCCCTGAAATCACTAACAGCTGCAGTATACTCTAATTATAAGTGAATCATAAGAAACACAGCGTGATAGGAACCCTAAGTGGTATCAGTGTGGTGCATGCTGATTTGAAACTCTGAAGTTCTATGTAATTCTCATCTTATTCACACTTGGGTCATTAATTTTTTTAAAAGACTTTCCTTTTTAGAGAAGTTGTAGGTTCATAGAAAAATACAATGTAAGGTCTAGAGAGTTCTATGACCCTACCTCCTGCATATGAATAGACTCACCCATTAACATTCCACGACTAATGGACTTGCCCTGACATATCATTGGCACCTGAAGTGCAGTGTCTATACTTGGGTTCTTTCTCTGCTTTAGATTCCATGAGTCTGCAAAAATGTCTGAGGCATTGTCTATCCATCATTATAGTATCTTATGGACTACTTTAACTCCCCGCAAATCCCATGTGCCTTGTGTGTCATCCATTGTGATGGTTACAGTTAACTGACAACTTTACAGAGTCTAGAATCACCTGGAGATGGGCCTCTGGGCTTGCATGTGGGAGATTATCTTGATTGCCTTAATTAATGTGAGAAGATCCATCTTCGCTGGGGTGGGGCTGTTGCTTCCACAGAGGATCCTGGATCACATGAAGTGTAGAAAGCAGACAGCAAGGAAGCATTCATTGTTCTGTCTCTTTGTATTGAACATTTGGGTATTTCATACAATACATCTGATGCAATGTGGCCAGCTGCTTCAAGTTCCTATTGCTTTGACTTCGCCACCATGAACTCTACCTTGAACTCTGAGCCAGAATAAACCTCTTTCCCCCTGGCTTTTGACAGGATATTTTATCACAACCTAGGAAAAGAATCTAAGACACTCATGTCCTCGTTTTCAAAGAAATAATACTAGCATTCATTTGAGTCACTTGTTACAGTAGTTACACATCCTCAGCCCTGTGCAAGGTTTTAGTAATGGTAAAGCATTATTATTAATTCATGTGACATTTGTGAAGAGCATATTACTATATGCTAATGGACTCTATCTTTGCATTGTCCACAGAAAGAGAATATATTTTTCAGAGACATTTTTCTCTTTAACAGTAAGAGCTCACTATGTTCAGAAAGTTTAGCAACAAAAATCTGTTCTTTACATACAAAATTATTATAAGACCAAGGGTTTGGGAAAGTCTTTTGAAAAATATTTTATTTTTTTATGTGTTTTGCCTGCATGTAAGTGCATCAAGTGTGTGCAGTACCTGCATAGGCCAGAAGAGGGTGCAGGATCTCCTGGAACTGGAGTTACAGATGGTTATTAGCTGCCACGTGGGTCCTGGGAATCGAACTCCAGTCCTCTGGAAGAAAAGCAGGTGGCAGGTGTTCTTACCTGCTGAACCATTTCTCCAGCCTTAGTTTGGGAAAGTCTTTACCAATGAAGAAATATATTGTATCAGGCTTCTTTAAAAACATTGGAGAGAGAGAGAGGGAGAGAGAGAGAGAGAGAGAGAGAGAGAGAGAGAGAGAGAGAGAGAGAGAAAGAGAAGAATCTAGTCAATCTAGATACTAGGATGGAGGGATTTAGTGACCTGTTTCCTTGAATAATTAATGTGATTGTGGAAGCTGATAAGTTTGTTCTGCAGAACAGGAACCTTATTGACAGCGTCTTTCGATTACAACCCAGATGAAGTAGTCTCTTTCACGTGCATGTTCGTATTATTGTGTGGTTAGGCATCTCGCATTGTAGGGAAAGTAAGGTTTCGTAGTGATGTTATGGCAAGCAGCATATGTACTTATTTATCCGGCGAGTTGAGATAGCAGGGAGTCTTCAAGTGAGATGGAACAGCCTCTCGCGTATCATGCTTTTTTTGTTGGATTTTATTTGATTTTGTCTGTCTGTATTTTGGTTATTCTTAGTGCAATTTCTTATTTTTTTATAACAGACGTGATTATCTACTACAGGTGCTTTATGTAAGTGGTCTATTGGTGGTACTGTTTTAGTGAATTGCTTCAGTTTAGTGGAGAAGAATGCCTGCCAGATCTACTCTACTTTGAGTTCCTTATTCACACTTAGGTGACGCTCTCTCACCATGGATTTGTAATTGATTAATCAGGGCTCCTTGTGCACTATCAGACTGTTGGTGTATCTCTGAAGCTGTCAATTCGTTATACGCGCGCGCGAGCTAGCACTGTAAGTTGGTCAAGGTGTTGCGACACGTGTTGAACCGGATAATGTCTCACCTTACGGAGGATAGAAGTAACTTGTCTGCTGTTGGTCGGCTATATTTCGTGGGCAGAGCTATTTATTTCTTTGAGAAATCCACATCATCTTACATCAATGATATAAGAGATTTCAACCTATCTAACTGTCAACTGCGCGGTGTTACAGGCGCAGATTAGAATGTCTGAGTTCTTATGTAGTCTGAGACTTATGACACGGATATTCTCGTCTACTCAATTATAGTATCTTAACTATCTTATTTTATCTCCTTTCCAGGAAATAGAGATACTAACCTTATATATAATTATCTCATGTCTCATGTCTTACGCTTAATTCAGCATGAATTATATAGCGAGATTAATGTGCATAACATGCTATAATATTTAGGTCTTCATCTTTCATTTCTGGTAGTGCGCGAATCTCTCAATTTCATCGCTTCTCTCTTCTCTATTTATCATAATTCTTCATTCATATATACTCATATTTCATATTCTCCGATTCTAATCTTCATTAATTTTCTATAATTCTTCTCTTCTATACTTTCTTCTCTCTTCCTTCTATTCTTCTTCTTCTTATCTAGATTTCTTTTCTTCATATCTGACATTCTTCCTTGATCAACATTACTCTCTCTCTTTCTTTCCCTTTCCCAACTTGTACTATGACTCTCCGTCCCCAAATCTAAGGCTGGACGAAGTCAAAGGTAGTTGTTGTCCACGCAAGAACTGAGGTCGTACTTTAGGAGGTCTAAGTCATTGATGGATATTGCCATGAGAACAACACCCAGCTTCACCTGGTGTCTAACTTTTTTCTCTCCCCAAGCAGTTTAATCGCGATCTTGGGAAGGATACATCGAGTTCGAGTATGCCGCAGCAAGGAGGCACGGTGGCCAATCTCGGTGGCTGATGTAGTTATACCAAGGTCCAGCCTCGTGGTCCTTCTCCCAGCATAAAGAAGAACTCTAGCAAGCTGAGGGCTGACTCAGCGAGCATCCTCTTGTCTGCGAGCCTAGTAAAGACTCAAGAAAAGAAGAATACATAAAAAAGCAGATTAAGACTCACAGAGTCAAGGTTGAAGAGATGGCTGAGCTGTTAAGAGCACTGGCTGCTCTTACAGAGGACCTGGGATCAATTCCCAGCACCCACATGGTAGCTAACAACTGTCTATAACTCCAGTTCCATGGGACCCAACACTGTCTTCTGACCTCTGTGGGCATTGCACAACACAGGTGCACTTACATGCATGTAGGTAATACACCCATTGTGGTGGTTTGAATGATAGTGCCCCCCCCATAGGCTTTAAGTATTCAGACATTTTGTCTCCAGTTGGTGGCACTGTTCGTGGTGTGACCGTGCTGGAGGAAGTACACATTTAATAAGCCTTGTAGTCTTCAGTCTCTCCCTTTCTTGATGGTGCTTATTGCAAGATGTGAACCTTGGCTTTCTGCTCCAGCTCCAGCTCCAGCCGCCATGCCTCCCGCCACAATGGGCTCTAATTCCCTGGAACCATCAATCATAAGCTCAAATAAACTCTTCCTTTTATAAGTTCACTTGGTCATGGTGGTTTTATCACAGCAACAGAAAAGTGACTAATACACCCATACAGATAAAATAAAATAAAAATAATAAATTAAATAATTTTATAAAAGTCTCAAAGGGTCTAAGTGCTATTTAGAATTAGCTAATTAAAAAAAAAAAATAACAGACAATTTGACAAAGAATCTCATCCACTCATTTATTTTCCTTGGAATCCAAAACCAAAAGTTGTATTGTGATAAGTGAAGACAATGCAGAAAGTTGAAGCCCAATTTGTTGTCTCTTAAAAGTTTTTCTTTTAATCGCTGGGCGTGGTGGTGCACGCCTTTAATCCTAGCACTTGGGAGGTAGAGGCAGGCAGATCTTTGTGAGTTCAAGGCCAGCCTGGTCTACAGAGCAAGTTCCAGGACTGGGACTACGTCTGTAACCCCCTAGCTGGGGCTACAGGGAGACCCTGTCTCAAAAAGACAAAAAAACCCAAGTTTTTCTTTTAACCTGAACTTTAAGTACTTCTAAGTACCTGTCTCTCCTTCAAGCTTAGAATTAGCTATATTCTAGTGTTCCATAGTTATGTACACAATCCCTAGTTTCTCAAGAGTCTGATAAATTATGGTCATTTCTTTGAGCAGCAATAATATAGTTACGAGACTATGAGCTACAGTTACAGAAGGCAATTAAATTCAAGGTCTGTGAAATTTTCAAGTAGTCAATCAAAGTAATATTTTCTTTTTTACATTGGAACTAGTGTGCATGGCAAAGTTAGGTACTTATTAACAAACTAGAACCTTCTTCCTAAAGGGAAAAACTGTGAAGTGGGGACATATGCCACAATTTTATAAATTTAAATGAACTCATTGATGTGCTGCCTGATTTTAAAAGAAATCCCCAGAATTCACCTAAGTCTGTTGGCCTTCCTAGGTTCTCTCTAGGTTCTTTCTATCTGCTGCCTGCATTTTGCCCTAAGTGTTTCCTGTGAAAATTTCTTTCTTAGATAGCTGTGTCTCCTGTGGACACTGTGCTGTACGTATCACCTTGTTCCAGATCAATACTACTACTACTAATAATAATAATAATAAAATAATAATAATAATTTATAGACTTGTCGACAGTTTCACCATTAATATTAATTGTTTATGAAAGTTTTGGCAATTGCACCTCCATCTAAAGACTTTGATTTATTTGACATTTTGTCACTAGTGACTCCTGAACCAGCTTCCCACTGCCTTTCCGGCTATAGAAAGAGGATATAGTAATAGTCCAGCATCTCCATACCACTAGGTATCTGAGGATAAACTTGTAGTTGTCATTCTTTATAATTATATTTCTAACCAGTCAACAATAATAAAGAATAGTTCAACAAATATGTAGCTACTATTCAATAACCTTAATTTGGCCATTGACATTTGCTGTCATCTGTCTATCTGTCTATCTCTCTCTCTATCTATCTATCTATCTATCTATCTATCTATCTATCTATCTGTCATATACCTACCTAACTGTTCATTCACCTGTCCCCTTATATCTGTGCATCCATATATCTTTATTTTTTTTATTTTTATTTTTTTTATTTTTCACATAAATTTATTTATTTATTTATTTTTAACAAATCTAGACCCGTGTTCCCGCTCATTCCCCCACCCCGCCAGAGCTCATGCATTCTGCCAGACATGCTTTCCATCTCTTAGTCATTCTCAATATTTTCCATGGGGAAGTTGACTGTTTTGAGCAGAAGTTCACTGTTTCAGTCAGTTCTTTGATGCAGTCTTTTCTGTTGTTGTTGTTGTTTCCAAAATGCGTTATGCCCAACTGCTTTGGACAAAAGCTCAGGGGGCCCTATACAAGAAATACTTACAATTGGGTAATTGGCACTAGCATCCACAGATGAGGGATACCATTCGTCGTTTGTTTTTCTGGGACTGTGTTACTTCACTCAGCATGATGTCCTCTAGCTCCAGCCATTTTCCTGCAAAGCTCGTGATGTCGTCTTTCTTTACTGCTGCATAGAACTCCATTGTGTAGATGTACCACATTTTCTCTATCCACTCGTCAGTTGAGGGGCATTTAGGTTGGTTCCAGCTCCTTGCTATTGTGAAGAGAGCTGCAATAAACATGGCCGTGCATGTATCTCTGTGGTGGCGTAAGTCTTGAGGGTACATGCCTAGGAGTGGTATGGCTGGGTCGGGTGGCAAGTTCATTCCAAGTCTTCCAAGGGTTCTCCACACTGCTTTCCATAGTGGCTGTACGAGTTTACATTCCCACCAGCAGTGGATGAGTGTTCCCCTTTCCCCACAACCTCTCCAGCACTTGGTATCATTTGTTTTCTTGATCCTAGCCAGTCTTATTGGAGTAAGATGATATCTTAAAGTGATTTTCATTTGCATTTCCTTAATGATTAGTGATGTTGAGCAGTTCTTGAGGTGTTTCTCAGACATCTCTAATTCCTCGCTTGTGAAGTCTCTGTTCAGTTCTTTGCTCCATCTATTGAGCGGGTCATTTGTTTTCTTCTTTCTTTGTTTTTTGAGTAGTTTCTATATTCTGGAAATCAATGCTTTCTCAGATGTATCTGCGGTGAAGGTTTCCTCCCACTCTGTGGGATTTCTCACCACTTCCTTGATTGTTTCTTTTGATGTACAGAAGCTTTTGAGTTTGATGAGGTCCCATTTGTCAATTGTCGACCTTAATTCTTGTGCAGCTGCTGTCTGATTTAGGAAGTCTTTTCCTACGCCTATGTCTTGTAGTCTGCTGCCAACTTTTTCTTCTATCACCTTCAGAGTTTGGGGTTTCACGTTGAGGTCTTTAATCCATCTGGAGTTGACTTTTGTACAGGGTGAGAGGTAGGAGTTTAATTTCATTCTTCTACAAGTGGTGATCCAGTTTTGCCAACACCACTTGCTGAAGATGCTGTCTTTTCTCCATTGTGGTTTCTTGGCCCCCTTGTCAAATATGAGATGGCTGAAATTGTATGTGCTCAGACCTGGATCTTCGGTTTTGTTCCATTGGTCAACAGGTCTGTTTTTGTGCCAGTACCAGGCTGTTTTTATGACTATAGCCCTGTAGTATAGTTTAAAATCTGGTATAGAGATCCCTCCTGTGTAGCTCTTTTCACTCAGGGTTGATTTGGCTATTCGGGGTCTTTTGTTTTTCCAAATGAATTTAAGAACTTTTGTTTCCAAGCCTGTGAAGAAATTCTTGGGGATTTTGATTGGGATTGTATTAAATCTATACAAGAGTTCTGGTAAAATGGACATTTTTACAATGTTAATTTTCCCAATCCATGAGCATGGGAGATTTTTCCATCTTCTGAGGTCTTCTTCAATTTCTTTCTTTAAGGGTTTAACATTTTTGTTGTAAAGGTCTTTGGTGTCTTTGGTTAGGTTTGTTCCTAGGTATCTTATTGTTTTTGAGGCTATTGTGAGTGGGAAGGTCTCTTTGAATTCTTTCTCCAGTTGCTTGTTCTTGGTGTAAAGAAAGGCCATTGATTTTTTAAGGTTAATTTTGTATCCTGCCACTTTGCTGAAGCTGTTAATCGTTTCTAGGAGTTTTCTGGTGGAGTTTTTTTGCATCCCTTAAGTAAACAATCATATCATCGGCAAATAGGGATAGTTTGACTTCCTCTTTTCAACATACGAAAATCAATAAACATCATCAAACACATAAATGGAATCAAAGACAAAAACCACACCATCATCTCAATTGATGCTGAAAAAGCCTTTTACAAAATCCAGCATCCCTTCATGCTTAAAGTCCTAGAAGGAATTGGATTGGAGGGATCATTCCTCAATGTAATCAAAGCCATATACAGGAAACCCACAGCCAATATCATCCTAAATGGGGAAATGACGGAAACATTCACTTTAAAGGTAGGAACTCGGCAAGGCTGCCCCCTATCACCACTCCTCTTCAATATAGTGCTTGAAACACTTGCTAGAGCAATAAGGCAAGAAAAGGATATTAAAGGAGTACTAATTGGAAAAGAGGAAGCCATATATCTTTTTAAAAGATTTATTTAATTTGTTTTTAATTGTGTGTTTATATGTATGTGCACACTCACATGCACAGGCAGAGAGGCCCAGAGAGGCCAGCAAGGGGTTTCTGAGCCCTTTGAGCTAGAGGTACAGGTAGTCATAACCTGCCTGTGTGGATGCTGGGATCTAAGCTCTGGTCCTCTACAGAGCAGCAAGTGCTCTTAACTGATGAGCAGTCTTTCCAGCTCTAGCTGTCTCTCTATCATTCTATCTATCTATCTATCTATCTATCTATCTATCATCTATTTATCCATCTATCTATCTATATCTATCCATCTGCCTATCTATAATTTGAAAATAAGTTTTGGTGATAACATGTTACCTGTTCATTATGTGTACAGAAAGAATTATCTTACCTAATTACAATTCTTTTCATGCCTTAAAATATTGATTTATTTTTTGTTTTGTTTTTTTAAATAGTGTCTCCATATAGCCCCAGCTGGCCTAAAACTTGCTTTGTAGACCAGGCTGTCCTTGATCTCAGAGATCTACCAGCTTCTCTCTCCTGAATGCTGAGATTAAAGGCCTACACCACCATATCAAGTTATTTTCTTAATCATTCCATCTAATCATTCAATCTGTCATCTCTTTTTCTCCAAAATATTGTCACAGACACTTTCAAGCCAGAGTTCAAAGCTCAAATATTTCATTCGGTTATTATATCACATTATCTTATTTTAATCTAGAACAACCCACCATTTTTGTGATACTGATTTTTATGAGATTATGAAAATTGCTTGTAAAAAATAAGCTAAGGCTGGAGTGACAGCTCAGCCAGTAAAGTACTTGCTGTGAAAGCGCAAAGACTTGAGTTCAATGCCCAGAGTCCATGTAGAAGAGCTATGTAATAAGCACACACCTGAAATCCCAGCACTTGGGAGGCAGAAACAGGTAGGTCCATGGAGCTACCTGCCAGCCAGCCTAGGATAATTGATGAGCTCTGGGCCACTAAGAAATAATACCTGGGGTTGACATCTGACCTCCACACACATGCACATCCATGTATATGTGCACCGGTACCCACAAGTGTATGTACAACATAAACACAAATTAAGAGGCAGAAAATGATAGATTTCCCCTTTGTTGATCATACTAAATTACATCAATTATCGGGTAGTTGCTAGCAGATCTCTCCAGAGTAAAGGTCTGCTTTCTCCTTCATAATTGGCAAATTAATAAGTATGCTAGGGAGTGACTGAATTGTTTCAGGAGGCATTTTGAATTCCCCAGTGACTTTGCCAACAAAACCTCATTCTCTCGGGATCTGAAAGGAAATACTTGTTTCACTAAGGATGCAAAATTGTGCTTCTCTAAAAATGTTATTGATTCTATATTTATTAGCTGTTAGTCTTATAACAAAAGGATTTTAATTAATAAGGGGTCATGGGCAAAGACTCCTCTAAGGATGAATATTATTATTTCCCATAGGTCATCAAATTGTATAGTGAAGTTGATTAGTTACCTCTGATAATGAAGGCTCTCTTGATCTCTGATCTCTCTCCCCTTCTCCTTCTCCTTCTCCTTTTCCCTCTCCTTCATTTTCTCTCTTAGAGAGCAGTACAGTTGTGACTTTTTATGTATTTAGTTTTACAATCTATAACAATGATACTGTCAGAAAAATGATGTAAACATACATGCATATAACAGCTATTTCATAGATATATTTCTACTTAAATTTTAACAATGTAGGTTTTCATTTTATATCATATCTTTTATAATCTGCTTGCTATTTGTTTTATCTAATCATATAAAATAGGTTCTAAAAAATTTAAAAAGATAGATTCTAAGTTATACAGCCAATATTTCTTTTTTTTAATTTTATTTATTTCTGTGTGTGTATGAATGTACTGTCTGCATGCAAGTCTGTGCACCCATGTCGTGCAATGCTGCGGAGGTCAGAAGAGGGTCTCGGATTCCCCTGGAACTGGAGTTCTCCTGGAATTGGAGTTTCAGACGGTTCTCAGCCGCCATGTGGGTGCTGGGGATCGAACCTGGGTCCTCTGTAAGAGCAGTCGGCGCTCTTAACCGCTAGGCCATCTCTCCAGTCCGCCAATATTTCTAATAACAAGAAAACCACTCAGTGGAATTTAAAATTTCCCATACATTTATAGGCTTAGAATATATTCTGAAAATGAAGTCTGAAAACACATTCAAAGTGAAGTGAAAATTATTTATGATGATTTTTCCCCTGAATTGCATTATAATTTATAAGAGTCGGGTTTATTTTGTTTTAATTTTATAATTTAACTTTTCTGATTTTAGTTAATTAATTAACTTTATTTTTCCGTATAGGAGCGTTTTGCCTGTATGTATCTAAGCGCACCCATGCATGGGTTACTCAAAGATGCCAGAAGATCGCATCTATCATCTAGTACTAGAGTACAGTTGGTTGTTAGCTGTCCAATAGGTGCTGGGAACCCAATCTGGGTCCTCTGCAAGAGTAAGCCAGTACTTTTAAACACTGAGCCATGTTTCTGACCCCCTGTTTTTAATTTTTAATGAGAGAAGTATTTTCATGGTTCAAAAGTCAGAATTATATAAAAATGAACTGAGAAAAAAATTTTGACCATTTAATCTATTGTTTTGGTTTTATTCATTGTTTTATGATCTCAGAAAAGTCACGTTGCTTCTTATGCTGTTTTATTCTTCCCATTCATCTATTACATTACCATTTAAACACTTTTAAATTATATTTATTATTTATTTATTCATCTGTGTTTGTGTATGGCACAGGTGCCATGCTGCATATGTGGAAGTTAAGGCATAACTTGGGGCATCAGTTCTTCCACCATGTGTGTTCCCACCAATCGAACTCAGGACATTATGCTTAATGGTAGGCTCCTTTACTTGCTGAACCCTATACTAAAATTTTTGTTGCTTGGCAGCTTTGTATATCCATGGAATGAATTTTAGCCTTTTTCCTTCCCCTTCCTCCTCTGTCATCCCCAGTTTTCTCCCACTAGACTCCTTCTTCTCAGTATATCTCCTCACACTTTCATGTCATTTTTGTGTGTCGTCCACTAAGTTCAGAGTTTCTTGCCTGAACATGAATGGGAGATTACTGGAGCAAGGACAACTTATCTATGGCTACACCACAACTGAGAAAATTCCAGACCCATTCCCAGCAACCGTTAATTGCCAGAATTCCCTCAGGGAAGTCCCCATCCGTGATGATGGGTGGATCTTGTGCAAATCGCCACCAACATTTCCAGAAAACAACTCTTTGCTGCAATACCCTTGTCCTCTGGCTTTTACATTGTTTTTGCCCCCCTTCCATGCTGTCCCCTGAACCTTGGAGTAGATTCTATAGCTGTCCAATTTCGGTCTGAGCACTCTATCACTTATTCTCAGTGCTGTGGCCAATTATAGATTTCTCCATTAACTGTCACTGGCTCAAGTAAGAACTTTCTCTGATGAAGACCAAGCATAACACTAATCTATATCTATAAACATGTGTGTTTAGAATGCAATTTGATAACATGAGCATTTAGCAAAACAGTAGGAGAAGGGGGTTTCCCTCAGGGCCTCTGACCTCCCCAGCCATGAGCTCTTGACCAGGTTTACAGAACCAAGCATGAATTCCCTACTGTGGAGCAGGCCTAAAATCCACTCAGACCACTGTTTGTTACCCCTTTAACAGTGATGCCACTACTGCATGGCCTGGAATTTCTTGCCTGGCAGATTATTACTGTAGCTCACAGGATTCACAGCGAGATAAGATTATTGATAACTTTTATATCCTAACAGTGTACTTAGTACCTTCTGGCACTATGCAGACTAGCCAATGGGAAGGAGCTTTATCCATCTCAGCTTTATTTCTCTGTGTCAGGTGACCAAAGTGTGTGATATACACACAAAGGGTCTTATCATCAAATTCTGGTAGAGGACCAAGAGCCATGGCATTAGCCTATACTATTTTGGGAGCCTCTGGGTCCTCCATGGACAACAATTAATAGGGGTAGATTCCACATCTGGCACTGGGATGTTTGATTAATAATCCATGGCTTCAAGGTGGAATATTATCCCTCCATGGAGAGTTCCACTGTTTAAACAGTTCTAAAGATTATACTTTTAATGAACTTATCAAGTAGTAGTTTTCCATATGGCTCTTTCATATATACTTAGTTACTATTTTTAAGTGTTTTCTTTTGGCAGAACATATACATATACAGACCCACACACTCTTCCCTCAGTATCCACCATCAATGGACATAAAAATTTGTAGATGCTGCTCAAGTCTTCTTTAGAAAATAGTGGTCAGTGAGGTGCCAGGAAGGCAAGGCAGAACTCCCTTGACCCTTGGGGGCCTACAGGCATGCAGGCCAAAGTAGCAACACAATCCCCACCCCCACACTCCACCCCTGTCAACATGGTGGAGCTGTGGTGCAGAGGACCTAACAGGTGCAGCATTAGTAATTATAGTCTGTGCAGCCAACATTGAGGTGCCAGAATCCAAAGAAACAAATAGACAAATCCACATGCCAAAGACACAAAGAAAAAACAACATGGGAAAAGCTCATAATAAATCCACACCAAACTCTACCAACCCTACAGAGGATCCCTACAATGAGATCTCTGAGGAAAGAAACCAAGACACCTACCTTAGAAGAACAACTGTAGACATATTCAAAGAAATTAGAGAACTAAGGGAAGAGAATAAAAACCTCAAGAAGGACCTAGTGGGAGATAATGACAAATGGTGGAAAGAACTAAGGGGGGAGACTGAAAAATTCAAGAAGGACCTAGAGGGAGATAATGACAAACATTAGAAATAACTAAAGGGAGAAAATGATAACTCCAGAAGGAAGTAGAAATGCTGAAAAGATCCCAGGCCAAAATGAAAAAAGAAAATCACCAATGAACCAAGGATCTACAAGATGAGAATGACAGGCTCCAGAGGGAAATGGAAAATCTAAAGAAATCACAGGATGAAATGAAAAAGGAAATTGAACATTCATCCAATCACCAGGAAAGGATGGGAAAAGCCTCAGAAGCAAAACGGAAGAAGCAGAAAAAAGAATATCAGACCTTCAGGATAATATGGAGCAACAAGAAAGCTCAAGTAAAGATTATGAAAAATTAAAAAAAAAACACAAGAGTGGAACAACCAGGAAATGTGGGACACTGTGAAAAAAATGAAACCTCTGCATCATAGAGATAGAGGAAGGAGAAGAATCCCAAGGCAACACTATTGGCCAGATTTTCAACAGGATAATAGAAGAAAATTTCTGCAAACTGAAAAAAGACAATCCCATACAAATACAAGAAGCATATAGAATACCAAATAGACAGGACCACAAAAGAAACTTTCCACAATATATAACTGTTAAAAAACTAGATGCTCAAAACAAAGACAAAATACTGAAAGCCACAAGAGAAAAACAGCAAGTTACATATAAGGGGAAACCTATCAGAATCACAGCTGACTTCTCAGTCAAACCATGAAAGCTAGAAGAACATGGACCAAAGTATTCCCAGTGTTAAACGACTTTAGATGCCAACCCAGACTACTATTTCCAGCAAAAATGTCAGTTATAGTTGGAGGAGAAAGAAAAACTTTCAGGACATGAACAAGATGAAAGAATACATGTCTAAGAAAACAACACTTCAGAAAATCCTGGAAGCAGTCCAAAGAACAGAGGAAAGGAGCAACTATCCCTAAGCAATTAAAGAGAGAAATCAACAAAAGCATAACAGAGTAAATACAAACTTAGACCAAGAATGCAAACAAAAAATAAGGTGAAAGGAAGCAATACACATCTCTCAATAATAACCTTAAATACTAATGGTCTAAACTCCCCAATCAAAAGACATAGACTGGGAGAATGGATTAGGAAACCAAATTCTTCTATTTGCTGGCTACAAGAAACCTTTCTCACCCTCAAAGACAGACACCACCTTAAAGTGAAAGGATGGAAAAAAAATATTCCAAGTGAATGGTACCAAGAAACAAGATGGAATGGCTATTCTAATATCAGACAAAATAGATCTCAAAGTAAAACTAATCAGAAGAGACAAAGAGGGCCATTACATCCTTGTCAAAGGAACAACTAACTATGAAGAATTCACAATCCTAAATGTCTATGCACTGAACTCTGGTGCACCTAACTTTATAAACACTACTTTGTAGGACCTCAAGACACAGATTAATCCTAACATACTATGCACTGATGATACCATACTAATAATGGGAGACTTCAACACCCCACTGAGCCCCTTGGATAGATCAACTGGACAAAAAATAAACAGAGAGACATCAGAACTGAACACCAAATGGACCTCGCAGACATCTACAGAATATTCCACCCAAACACCAGAGAATATATTTTCTACTCAGCACCTCATGGAACATTCTCCTAAATTGACCACATACTGGGACACAAAAGAAATCTCAACAAATACAAAAGGATTGAAATTATTTCATGAATTCTATCAGACTACAGTTCAGTAAAGCTCAATATGAACACCAGAATAAGCCCAACTAGCTACAAGAACACATGGAGACTAAACAACACCATCCTGAATAATGAATGGGTCAGGGAAGAAATAAAGAGTGAAATAAAATTATTCATGGAACTGAATGAATAAGACAATACAAGACAACAAAACTTGTGAGATACTTTAAAAGCAGTCATGAGAGAGAAATGTATAGCCCTAAGTGTCGCGTGCAGCAGTCTCGCCAGCAAGAACTTCACGCGGACAACAGGATTCTTCTGCAGCAAACTTTATTGTGTACAGCTCTCTTGTGAGAAGGACCCCGAAATGGGGCAGAAGCACTGCTTATATAGCAGTGTAGAGGGCTCGTGCATGCTCTGGATTGGTGCACCATCCGATGCCTCATTTGCATACCAAAAGCGTGGGCTCGAACATCCTGTGGTTAATGAGCATCCTGTTTATCTTATGAGGAGGAAGTAAGGAGGGGAAGGGCAGGATGAAGATAAGCCTGGAATGTCCTGTGGGCTGGAACATCCTGAGGCTTATCTTACGTGGAGGAAGTAAAGTGAAACTAGCCTTCCTTGCTCGATGGGCGGGGGTGAGTTCTCGAAACTCTAGCACAGGCTTTCTTTAATGAAGCAGGCTACCAACACCTAAGTGCCTGCATTAAAAAAAAAAGAAAGGGAACAAATAAATGATCTAACACTGCCACTAAAAACACTTGAGAGACAACAACAGATGAACCCTAAACCCAAAAGACAGGAAGAAATCACAAAAATCAGAGCAGAAATCAATGAAATAGAAACAAAGAAAACAATACATAGAATTCACAAATCCAAAAGCTGGTTCTTTGAAAAGATAAACAAAATAGACAGACAGACCTCTATCCCAGTTAACAAAAAATAAAAAACAAAAAAAAGAAAGAGCAACTCCAAATCAATAGTATTCATGATAAAAGGGGAAACATCACAACAAAGAAAAGATCCAGACAATCATACAGGAATACTTCAAAAACCTATACTCCATTAAATTTGAAAATCTAAGAGAAGTGGATGAATATTTGAAATCCTGGGAACCAACAAAGCTTAACCAAGAAAAGATTGACAGCTTAAACAGACCCATAATATTTGAGGAAATTGAGCATGTAAGTAAAAAAAACCTCCCAACTAAAAAAAGCCCGGGCCCAGATGAATTCACAGCAGAATTCTGTAAAACATTTAAAGAAGTCCTACAACCATTACTACTCAATCTGTTCAGAAGGTTACAAACGAAGGGAATTCTCCCAAATTCCTTCTATGAAGCCAGCATCACCCTCATACCAAAACCAGGCAAAGATACAACCAAAAAAGAAAGCTATAGACCCATCTCATTAATGAACATAGACGCAAATATTCTCAACAAGGTACTTGCAAATCGCATACAGACCCACATCAAAAAGATCATCCATCATGACCAAGTCGGATTTATACCAGAGATGCAGGGATGGTTCAACATGCGTAAATCAATAAATATAAAACAAATAAATGGACTGAAAGACAAAAGCCACATGATCATCTCAATTGATGCAGAAAAAGCTTTTGACAGGGTCCAGCATCCCTTCATTTTTAAGGTCCTAGAAGGAATCGGACTGAAGGGAACATTCCTCAACATGATCAAAGCCATATGTAGCAAACCCACTGCCAACATCATCCTAAATGGAGAAAAATTGGAACCATTTCCTTTAAAGGTGGGAACCCAGCAAGGCTGCCCCTATCGCCACTCCTCTTCAACATAGTGCTTGAAACACTTGCTAGGGCAATAAGACAAGAGAAGGAAATTAAAGGAGTACTAATTGGAAAAGAAGTTAAGCTATCCCTTTTTGCAGATGATATGATAGTTTACCTAAGGGATGCTAAAAACTCCACCAGAAATGATTAAGAGTTTCAGTAAAGTGGCAGGATACAAAATTAGCCTGGTAAAATTAGTAGCCTTTCTTTACACCAACAATAAACAAGTGGAGAAGGAATATAAGAAAACCTTCCCACTCACAGTAGCCTCAAAAACAATAAAATAGACCATTAGTATTTAAGTATTTAAGTATTAAGTATTTAAGTATTTAAGTATTTATTTAAAAAAAGACTGAGAGAAAGATGCAGGACAGTTATGACAGAATGCATGATCTGGGATGGGATGGGGTGGGGTGGGGGGAAGGGATAGGGGAATATGCCTGAACAGAAATGCAAAATGATGTATGAAACACACAAAACATCAATAAATAAATTAAGAAAAGAAAAAAAATAATAAAATACCTGGGAACAAACCTAACCCAGGATACCAGTGATCTCTACAACAAAAATTTTAAATCCCTGAAGGAGATTTAAAATGACATCAAAAGATGGAAAGATCTCCCATGCTCATGGATTGAAAAAATTAATATAGTAAAAATGCCCATTTTGCCCAAATTGATATACAGATTCAATGCAATCCCAATCAAAATCCCCATGACCTTCTTCACAGACTTGGAAAAAACAATCCTTAAATTCATATGGAAAAATAAAAGACACCAAATAGCTAAAGCAACCTTTAGTGAAAAAATGCAATATGAGGGGAATTGCTCTACCAGACTTCAAGCTATATTACAGGGCCATAGTCACAAAGACAGGCTGGTACTGGCACAAAAATAGACCCAATGACCATTGGAACAAAACTGAAGATCCAAACTTGAGCTCATACAATTTCAGCCAACTCATATTTGACAAAGGGGCAAAAAAAAAAAAAAGCCCTCAGTGGAGGAAGGATAACATCTTCAGCAAATGGCAAAACTGGATCACCATATGTAGAAGAACAAAATTAAACCCCGACCTCGCACCCTATACAAAAATCAATTCCAAGTGGATCAAAGATCTCAACGTTAAACATCTGAAACCCTGAAGGTGATAGAAGAAAAAGTTGGTAACAATCTACAAGACATAGGCATAGGAAAAGACTTTCTAAATCAGACAGCAACTGCACAGGAAATAAGGTCAACAGTTGATAAATGGGACCTCATCAAACTCAAAAGCTTCTGTACAGCAAAAGAAACAATCAAGGAAGTGAAGAGAAAACCCACAGAATGGGAGGAAATCTTCACCAGTGATTAATCTGACAGAGCATTAACTTCAAGAATAAATATACTCAAAAAACAAAGACATAAGAAAACAAATGACCTATTCAAAAGATGGAGTAAAAAGCTGAACAGAGACTTCACCAGTGAGGAAGGAAAGATGGTTGAGAAACATTTTAAAAAGTGTTCAACATCCTTAGTAATTAAGGAAATGCAAATTAAAACCACTCTCAGATATCATCTTACTGCGATACAACTGGCTAAGATCAAGAACACAAAAGACACCAAATGCTAGAAAGGTTGTGGGGAAAGGGGAACAGTCATCCACTGCTGGTAGGAGTGTAAACTTTTACAACCAAAAAGCAGTGTGGAGAACCCTTAAAAGACTCAAAATGAGCTTACCACCTGACCCAGCCATACTACTCCTGGGTATATACCCACAAGACTCATCCTACCGCAAAGATACATGCACATCAATGTTTATTGCAGCTCTCTTCACAACAGTGGAGAGCTTGAACTAACACAAATGCCCCTCGACTGACAAGTGGATGACAAAAACGTGGTAAATCTACACCGTGGAGTACTACTCAGTGGTAAAGAAAGATGACATCATGAAATTTGCAGATAATAGATGGAACTTGAAGCCATTATTCTAAGTGAAGTAACACAGTCCCAGAAAAACAAGCGGCGAATGGTCTCCTTCATTTGTGGATGCCAACACCAAATCCCCAGATGAAAGGCAAGCTAAACAACATTATTGATATATTTCTGTTTATCTGAAAGCAACTATGTTGTTATAATGTAAATCCCTTAACAGGCTCCATAATCAATCCACCACTTAATTCTGACTCTGTAATTACTGTATATAAGTGGAAAGTATGTATGCATATTTTAGAGTAACATAAAATTAAAGGACGAAAATGTGAATTCCTAAACATCAAAAAAGACTGAGAGAAAGATGCAGGATAGTTATGGCAGAGTGCATGATCTAGGGTGGGGTAGGGGGAAGGCAAAGGGGAATATGTCTAAAGTGAACTGAGAAATGATGTCTGAAATACACAAAGCATCAATAAAAGCATTATAAAAAAAGAAAATAGCACAGTGTCTTCATGTAACCTATGAAATCCACTGGTGTACTTTGAATCATCTCTAGATTATTTTTAACAGCTAATATAATGTGAGTGTTGAGTAAATACTCGTCATACTGAGTGTTTAACATCTGTACATGTTCGGTATAGATAGGGTGTTTCTTCAAATGATTTTGGATCAATAAATGATTGAATCTGAAGATGCAGACCTGAAGGATATGGTGAACCCACTGTAGTAGTTTATTCCAGAGCCTACTTTTTTCATTTAACAGTATTCTTTTTAATATTTTATTTATTGTTTTTATTTTTGTGTAATAGTGTTTTGCCTGTGTATATGTAAGTGCACCCATCTTGTGCAATACTCACAGAGGCCAGAAGAAGGGGTCAGGTCCCCTAGAACTGGAGTTACAGATAGTTGTTATTCACCATGTTGATGCTAGAAATAGAACCTGGATACTCTGCAAGAGCAGTCAGTTCTCTTAACTGCTGAACCATCTATAGCCCCTTAACAGTAATTCTAATCATTAAAGAGTGTCTTTACCTTCTTTTAGGACTGCATAGTACTTCACTGGGTACATGCTATTCTTTTTTCCACCCTTCATACTGATGGCCCCCTGTATTACTTTCAGCCTTGTACTGCAAACTGCAGTTAATTACTCTGTGCATATGTCAATTTATATTTGTGGAACTGTGATGTGTCTAGGATGATTTCTGGAAATTAGACTCCTAAGTCAAAGGAATATAAAAAAAACATTATTTATATATTGATAAGTTCACTCTGAAAAAACATTATTTATATATTGATAAGGTCCCTCTGAGAAACTTGTGCCATTTTGCATTCTCATCAGTAATGTCAAAGCTCCCAAATTTGTTTCAGATATTTCTGATATGTTGCTATTCTGATAAGCAAAACATGCATGTGTATTTTATGGTTTTTCCTCTTATGAATGGGATTTACTGAAGTTTTGTATTATCTTTTTCTTTCTTTTCTCATCAAATGTATTTCCTTGGCCCATTTTCTGTTGGAATGATGAGCTTTGTAATACTTTAAATTCTCTCTCTCTCTCTCTCTCTCTCTCTCTCTCTCTCTCTCTCTGTATACTGTAGAGGTCAAAGGTTTGACCTTGTGTGTCATTCCCTGGGAACCATCCACCTTCTTTTTTGAGACAGTCTCTTCTTCTGCCAGTTAGGCTGGGCTATCTGACCAGCAAATCTCAGGGATCTGCCTGTCTTTCCATGTCCAGTGCTGGAATTATATGAACTCACCAACATGCACAACATTTAACATGGGTTCTGAGGATAAATATCACATTATCATCTTTGGGAAGCACTTTACCAACTGAGCTATCTCTCAGCCCTAAGATCTTTGTATGTGTTGCAACAGACCAATAGTCCTAGTTTGGGGTATGATTCTGCTTCTTTTCCTGTGCCCAACCCGAAGATATTTGATGATGTCTAGAAACATTTTGGTTGTCATGCTTGGAATGAATGGTATTGGCACCTGAGTAAAGGCTAAGATGCTTCTGGATATCCTGCAACGCAAGATGAGACCCCACTATAAATACCTATCCAAGCAGAAATGTCAGTGTTGCTGAACTTTACAAATGCTGTTAGACCTTTGTCTGTGGTATCAGTTGCAAATATTTTCTCCTGGTTTGCCATTTGTCCTCTGGAGTGCTCCTTCCTCCATTTGTTTTAGTTCATTTTTTTAATCTTTTCTATTGTGCTTTAGTTTGAATCCTGGTTCTTCTTCCTCTTGGGTTATAGTAGAATTCGCTGTATCTTCTTCTAGAATCCAGGTGCTTTTATTTTGTAGACTTACAACAAATTTATCTTGGAATAAGATTTAAGATAATATATAAGATTTTATTTGATTTCTAAAATAGCTATGAAATTGTACTAATAGCATTTATCCTAAAGGTCATCTTTCCCCCAGCAATTTAAGATGCCAGCTTTATCATAAACCTAATTTCCACATATATCTGAATCTATTCCTGGACTTTCTGTTCCCGGATGAATATCACTGTGTTTCAGCTATGGAAGCTTTACAACACTGGGGATATGATCCAGAAGATTAATTAAACAGATGACGGAGTAGAGAACTAGACAGTGACAATGCGTTGATACAGAGGCTAGCTGAAGGAGGAAGCCATCTGTATCCCCAGGGAGTGAGAGGAAAAGGAGATAGTGATTTAGCAGAGCTGAGGGGCCAAGGAAACGAAGGATATTCTGAAACCATAGAAAAGAAGGTGTCACACGTGGAGATGCTTCTGTGACTAGAGGAAGAGGGGGACATATGCTTAACTTCTCTGCCTGTAACACTTCCCTGTCTTTCACAAGTGATTCTAAATGGCTCTTTAAACCCACCAGTAAGTCAGCTGGTCTCAATGCTTAGGCCAGTGCCCCATGATGCAGAGAACAGGAGCAAGCTGGGACCTTAGGGCAAGTAGGTCCTGAACCTGCAATCCTGATTAATGCAGTCCAAAGACAACCTCAATTTCCATTTGAAAAACTTTAAAAAGGTTTTCTTTTGTTGATTTTTTTTTTGTTATTGCTTTTCTTTTAACTTTAAGAAAAAAGCAGTGTTGGTTCAGTCATATCCATCTTTTATGCAATTTCTTTTTCTCATTGTGACTAAATCTCCAAGGAATATTTCGAAGGCCTAGCGTGTCCCGTCTCAGTCAGGTGTTGCTTGCCAGACTATTTATTACTTCAGTCTTGACCCCGAGTTCCTTCTTAGCAACTCCGAAGTGTCTGGCACTCTGGTCCATTAGATTTCTGTTTTTCTCTAAATAGCTTTTTAATATTTTCTCACCTAGAAATGAACTCAATACCAACCTGAGACTCAAGGAAGTATGGTCTTAACATCAAACCCCATGCTTCAAAATCCCTGACCCCATAGGCTCTGGTCCCCATTACTAATTTTCAAAGTATGCTACAACTATCTACTCTCTACTTAGAAGCATACACATATCCCCCAAATTTCTGGGATTCAAACATATCTGCATTATCCCAAGATCCTATGGCCAACCCTGGAATATATCTCTAGAATAGCTTCAGAAGTGAGTCATTTCTGTGACAACCCTGGTATTTCTTTTGTGGGATCATGTAAAACTGGTGAACATGGTGAGTTTTAGAGCTCTGGGCTACTCTGTTATTGATCCTTGAGTTGGAGTTGTAGGCAATGTTAGCTCCCACCGATCTCTAGCTATCTGTGGTACTGCCTCCGGTATATAACACTTGCCGACAGCCAGAGGTAGCAGCATGCCTAGCCACCACACTCAGAATGCCCCTCAACCCTCTTTCTGGCCCCAGGCCACTTGTCAAGCAGCTCCTTCGAGAAGGCCCTGCTGCTTTCTCTCAAACTTTTCATGACTACTGCTCATGAATGGGCCTTTCTGATCAACATTTTCCCACTGAATGGGGATAATTTTTAGCCATGGTGAATGAAGAATGGACATACCTTTTGCAAGAGGAGAAACTCTCTTCCACTGCCTATTACCTCCTCACCTATCTTCTGTATAGGTAGTACTTTGTAGAGGACAGGAATATAGCCAATATCAAAAGCAGGTCACACTTTTAGAATCATCATGATATTGTCTGTTCTAGTTTTATTTCTATTGATGTAACAAATATACTCTGACCAAAATCAACTTGGGAAGGAAAGGGTTTATTTGGCTTATAAGCACAGTCCATCATCAAGAGAAGCCAAGGTGGGAACCTGGGGTAGGAACTTGGAGCACAGACCATGCAGCTAGCTGCTTACTGTCTTGCTCCCGGGGTCTGTGCTCAGCCTGCTTTCTTATACATTAAAGGACCACCTGGGGCTGGAGAGATGGCCTAGTGGTTAAGAGCGCTGACTGCTCTTGCAGAGGACCTAGGTTTGATCCCCAGCACCCACATGGTGGCTGAGAACCGTCTTTAACTCCAGTTCCAGGGGAATCTGACACGCTCTTCTGACCTCCGTGGCATTGCACAACCTACATGCAGACAGTACATTGATACACATAAAAAATAAATAAAATTTTAAAAAAGGACCACCTGACCAGGAGTGACACCACCCACAGTGGGCTGAGCCCTGGAACATCACTCAACAATCAAGAAAATCCCCCACAGACATAGCCACAGGCCAAGTGAAGGCAATTCTCCAATTGATGGTTCCTCAAGCCAGGTGTGTCAAATTGGCAACTACAGCTATCTAGCACATTGAGAAATATGATAGGAAAATGTATTGAGAGTACACTAAAAAATTGAGATCTGAAAAATTAATATGACCAGCAAGTGACCTATCACATTTTCTGCTACTGTGGGACTAGCTTGTGTGTGGTTTTAATCAATGAAAGAGCAGACTGAGAGTCACTGAACTCAGAATTCACAATGGCATGATGCCGTGTCATGAATGACCATGTAACTCTCATTCAGTGAATGGTATTGGGGTATCACAGATACAGAATCGATCTTCAAATCTATTCAAGTTTCAACAATTCAAAAATGCAATGGCATCAATACCTTTTTCTCATGGGGAAGAATCTGAAATTATTTAGAAATGGTAAACACACAATAAAGGACATGAGAGAATGACTATTGGATCTGAATAAAAAGCAGCAGTGACCACAGACAGAATCTCCATGGGCACCTACTGCATAGTAGATATGTGTGTGTGTGTGTGTGTGTGTGTGTATGTGTGTGTGTGTGTCTTCCTTATACATTATTTTAAGTCTTCAACAATAGGTATATACCTCACAAAGGTCCATGAATTTGTAATACATTGCAATCAAATATTGTATATGTAATATATCCTATAAAAATATCTCCCCAGGCTATCCCGTTTGGACCCTTTTCTTTTTAGGTAATGCTTGAAGGCAAATATTAGTTTATATATAAGCCAGGAAAATATTCATTTGGATCACCAAAGTTAGCTCTAAAACTCTTAATTTGTTGAGAGTCTTGTATCTACATGGGAGCCTGCCTCAATTTTAACATACATATATCTATCTATCTATCTATTTATATAGATATAGATATAGATATATAGATATATATGTGTGTGTGATACATGTATAATATACTGCATATACATCATAGAGGAGCGAATATCATCTATCTATTATAATTTTTATATATTAATATATATATATATGAGAGAGAGAGAGAGAATGTGTCCCTCCTTCCAAGGTGAAGACACTAGAACTGACTTCATCCAAGATGAAGATTTCTTCCACTGACTTCCCTAAGTTCGTGCATAGCTATGGGGGAGGGTGATTTTATTTGTTCTCCCTGTTTGATCTGAAAGCTTCAAGAAACAATGCCAGAATCAAAATTAGGCATCTTACGTTATTCTACAAGGAACAAATCTGAAGGGCAAATAAGGCTTTGGGGGAGCCTGAAGCTTACGCAGTTTTCAGGCCCACTTTAAGAAAAAGTATAGTTAGACTCTGGCTCTGGAATGTGGAATGTGTAGGTACAAGTCAGGTATCTGAAACCTGGGCTTCATGAACTTTATGGTAAAGATCCTCTTCTGGAGTGGAATACCGTTATTTCAATGCCAATGCAGAATCATGCATTTATCACCTCTAAATTTTACCTTTTTAAGATGGAATCTATTGTACACCGTACTTATTCCTCTTTGCTTCATGTCATTTCTAAATCACTCCATTTCATCTATGAATATTTAACTTATTGGTTAAATGATTACTTAAAATGGGAGATGGAGGTGACTGGAGAAACAGCTCAGCAGTTAAGACCTGGCTGTTCTTGCAGAAAACCCAGATTCAAATCCCAGCACCCACATGGCAGCTAACAACCATCTCTAACTACAGTTCCAGGGGATCTGACACCCTCTTCTGTCCTCTGTGGGCACTGCATGATATGAATGCAGTTACAATTTATTATTATGTAAGCATAATATACACATAAAAATTAATTATTATGCAAGCATAATATGCATATAAAATTTTTTAAAGATTGGAGAGTGTAATAAATGTTTATTTATTATTTCTATGTCTATGAGTGTTTTGCATGAATATCTGTGCACCACACATATATGTCAGATCCCCTGAAACTGGAATTACAGAGGATCATGAGCTGCATTGTGGGTACTAGGGACTGAGCCCCAGTTCTCTTCCAGAGCAGCAAATGCTCTTAAACACTGAGTCTTCTCTCTAGCCCCCGAAATTGAAGACTTTACTGAATAGATAATATTGAAATATTTGTTATTAAGGGTAATAATCTTTCCCTTCTTTTCTTAGCTAGTTTCCATTTTCTTTTTAAAAATTAAACTTCTTCTCCCATTATTTTCTTATTGGAAAATAGGAGGCTGGAGAGATGGCTCAGTGCTTAAGAGCACTGGTTATTCTTGGTTCAGATCCTAGCATGCACATGGCAGCTAGCAACTATCCTTGGCTCCAGTTCCAGGGGATGAGACACCCTCTTCTGACATCTTTCGGCATTGCATGACATGAGTGCACTTACATACATTCAGGCATAACACTCATAGACATAAAATAGAAATAAAACTTAAGAAATGAAAAAGTGGAAGTAGGAGTTCTGATAGACATCTGCTTCCTCAGCATTTATTTAGGCTGCATAAAGCAATGGTTCTTTTTATCCACATTGGTAATAATGGGATGGTGGAAAATCCACTTAATCTTTCCAAAATATTTGACGATTTAAGACTATATTTGTAACACTCTTCCAGGTTCTAATAATTTTCAAGCATTTCTGAGAGGTGCAATTTGATTCTAATGGAAATCATAATTATTTAATCTAAGATCAACTTGCTTCAGCTATGTGTCTCACAATTCCCTTAATTAAGTAATCAAATATGACTAAGATAGCAAAGACATCTTGGGAATTAATTATTCTTACACTCCTAGATCCCTGCTGGGATTAGATGATCTCTTAAAGGTTATTTTATTTTTCATAGGAAAAAAAATATTTTAAAATTACTAGACAAATTAATTGACCTCATTAAGATTCATGAATATAAAAGTTATACTGAGGCTGGGTAGATAAAATACATATTTTGAGGCAAAATTTCAAGAACCTGGCCAACCCTGGTGGTAGAGGACTGTAAAACTAGCATTCAGCAGGTAGAGGCAGGAGGACTGCCACAAGTCTAAGGCCAGCCTGGTCTATATAATGAGACTCTGAAAAGAGACTTTATATTTTCATAAGTATGTGGTACAATATATAAGAGACCAAGGTTTAAATTCTTTTTCTAAATATATAACTTTGGATAAAATGTGTAAAATTTTCTTTATTGGGCTTATGGATTTAAAGGACTTCTAAATTTTCTTCTATTCATTATAGCACACTTTAACACAAAGAGTAAATAAATTCTCTCTTATATTTCCTGGCTTAAACATCTTACTTTGTCTGAAATCTTTACTTGACTTATCTATACAAGAAAGAATAATGATATACCCTACCTCGTGATATTTTTCATCATTAGATTACATATGTTGTGATGATATATCAAAATTACTCAGCAGGAAGTTTGTCAGGTAATTAAGGCTCACTCAATGCTGACAATCATTACAAGGTTTTATGTGTTAATGTCTAGGCATAGATAAAATTGCTAAGGTTACCATTGCCATAAAATGCCCTTTAGATTTGAATATGTGAATAAATATTAGCAGTATGTCATTTCATTTCAGTGAACTATACAGCCAATGTCCTTGTGGTATTTTAGGGTATTAACTTACATTGTTGTTGATTATTAGGATTTTATCATAGTTGTTCTACATTTATATAGTTTTAAAAAATCTCTAATAATTACCTTCCCTAGAGTGTATATATTTTATCTTGGAATTTACAGAGAGCCTTCATATATTAATATAACTCTTATCTCCTGGGTCTTTTATATCACTGTAAAAGAAGAGAAGATACAGAACAAAACTTTTCACTGATTTTCCTTTAGAATCAAGTATAGTCAGAGGCTCAGAGTTCCTCCCAGCTCGGTGCTCTGTTGGAAAGCAAAAACAAATCACTAACTATCCCAATGATGATGGAATTTTACAGATTTTAGTGACAAATTTCAACCAGTTAGAAATCTCATTATAGTCAAATGTAGCCATTCAGACAGAAAAACAATTTGCTAAATTATATTAAAGATAACTTGTCAACCAAAGCATATTGATGGTATATTGCCAATAGTAGCAATAATGCTAGGTGGCTGAACCCAAACTTTCCACCTATTCATACTGTTAACATTTACTGCTTTTGAAAAAATAGCTTCTGAGATGCATTATCAACTTCTCTACAAATATATCTTTCCTTCCTTCTTTCCAATGTTCCATTTTAGCTAATACATCACAGAATGAACAATAGCCATGATGATAAATAATTGCTTATTGATGTGTTTGCAGTAAGAATTTTAAAAACAACTTCTTTTTATTAGCTTCATAAAAAGTATGCCTAGTACTTGATTAGGCAGCTTTTTCCCTGACAAATCCCCAAATCTTCAGGGCTTATGAAAGCGAAGGGTATTTCTTATTCATAGGCTTGCAAATTAGGAGGATTCTACTGGGTCAGGTAGATTTATCTGGGATTGGGTCAGTTCACTCCATATATTTTTACTCAGAGACCCTGGTTCAAGCATACCACCCTACATCCTTTGCTTACAGTAGAGGCATAACTTCAAGGAATGAGGAGAAGAAAAGCATGTAAGGCTTCTCACAGCCTCTCCTTGGATCATCTCACGCCATTTCCATACTACCCTACAGGTCCAAGCAAGTCCAAAGGTCAATCCCAGGATCAGTTGACAAAGAATTATACTTCGTCCAAAGGAAAGCTGTGCTGAAGTAGGAGAAGAGCCATGAGCACATAATGTAATCCCCTGTAGAGTATTACTTGGTAGAAGACATTAGACATTCAAACCCCTTAAATCATACTGACAGTCATAGAATTTTAGCATGTTTTAGAGGTAAAACAGACCTTCAAGAGCCTATAATCATACTGCTTTATTCTATAGATAAATATGTCTAAAAGACAGTAAATGACTCTTACCCAAGATTAGATTCTGTTAGCAGCAAATTTGGATGGGAAACCCAGGTTACCACTTTCTACTTTTGCCCATTGGTTAATTATTCTAGACTAGATGTTCTCTGGGAAGTAAAACAAAAGTCAAAATTCCAATGTACCATAGAAAAATTTAAAGTTTACTTTTTTCTTGGTCTAGAAATATATAATCCTTTACATTCAGTTCTGTCAAAATTAACTGACTGCTTAAAAATGAGTTCTGTTCCACTTGAAGTTCCAGAAGTAAAAAGTTAATACTTAAACCAAACCTCTGAGAGAAGAGTAAAATAAGATGAAAAGTACACCTTGTATTTTTAAGACTATCATGAAAGAAATAAAATTAAAAGCAGTTTACAGTAACATTAAATACTATACTTTCTGAAATATACACATAAAAACCAAAGAATGTGTTAAATGTTAACTGGTATTTGAAGAATTGATTTTTGGAAGGTATATTTGGTCAAAATGGTTAATGACAAAACATCGTGCACCCAGATTACAGAAAATAAATTATGTCTATGTGAACATAAACAGTATTCAAAATGTAAATTTGATGCTATATGAAAAATTCATTTGAAAAATTATTTTACCTCTCTTTTAATGGTAATAAATCATTTTCATGAACTGTGATGTTCTTATAGTAAGACTAATTGGAACATTTTTATAAGCCTAATTTTTCATATTCTTGGAACACTTAATTACAAATACTGTTTCAAACTTTCTTTTAAAAAGTAATTGTCTGAGCCGGGCGTGGTGGCGCACGCCTTTAATCCTAGCACTTGGGAGGCAGAGGCAGGTGGATCTTTGTGAGTTCAAAGCCGGCCTGGTCTACAGAGTGAGTTCCAGACAGCTGGGGCTACAGGGAGACCCTGTCTCAAAAAAGACCAAAGTAATAATAATAATAATAATTAATAATAAATATTTTTTTAAAAAAGTAATTGTCTGAGTCACCTGGGAAGGAAGCAATATACCATAGGGAATAATGTATGTTAGACTGTCTGCTTGACTAGCACTCCATCTTAGGCACATTTAAAAGAGAAATATATGAAGAAAGGATCAGCATGCGTTTGAAGGAAAGGAGTCAGATGTAGGAGTAGTGGTTTCATCTGTAGCAAATTCCTGAATTATGCAGGAGATTCAGAAAGCTAAATAAGAGATATTTTCTTTGTTATGTTTTCTTTTTAATGTAATATGTTATTAATTCTTTGAGAATTCCATACCATGTACTTGATCATATCGGCCTCCCACTCCTCCCAGGCCCATCCCCTACCTACCCCCATTTGTGTTCTCCTATTCTAATAACTCACCAAATCCAATATGTGCTGCCATATGACCCTGGGTGTGGGACCCTGCCTTAGAGTGTGGTCAGCCTACCAGGGACCACACCCTTAAAGAAAACTGACTGCCTCTCCCAGAAGCCATCAACTGTCAGTAGCTCCTCAGTCGGGGAGATGCAAGAGTAGAAAAAGAAAATCTATGTTGGTAGAAAACTGGCCAAGGAAACAGACAATTAGAAGAATAAATTCAGTTGGAAAAACATGTTCCATTTAGCTAGTATGGTGGATTGAATGGGAATGTCCCACTAGGCTGAAGTATTTGAACATTTGGTTATTTGTTGGTGTTATTTGGGGAAAGTCAGGGACACCTTTCTGGAGGCCCACCTTTGCTGGAGGAAGCACATCACTGGGGCTGGGCTTTGAGAAATCGTAACCTTGGCCCACTTCCAGTCCTTCTATTTGCTTCCAGTGTGTTTGAAGATGTGAGCCCTCGACCTTCCGCTCCTGCTCCCTCCTGCCATCCCTCCCCACCGTGATGGGCTCTTATCCCTGCTGAACCATACGCCAAAAAAACTCTTCCTTCTGTAAATTGCCTTGGTCCTGTTTTATCACAGCAATGGAAAAGTAACTGATAAAACTAGTAAATAAATATAAAGAAAAGCAGCAATATAATTTACTATTCAATTTGAAAAAAAATAAATTGTAATACTCACTGCTCTTAGGGCCAACATGAGAATTTTTCCATGTCTGAGGGTTGGAAATTAATTAGTTTTCTGAAGTACTTACAGTTCTTTAAAAGATCAAGATCTTTAAAAATGTTCATTCATTCATTTGATCTGTGATGGATAGCTTTAGTGACAACTTGACACACCTGGGTTGAGGGATCCACAATTGGGAAATTGCCTCCATTGGACTGGCTTGTGTCCATATCTGTGGGGTATTTTCTTGATTGGTGAGTGATGTGGAAGGACCCAGGACCACTGTGGGTGGTGCCACCCCTGGGCAGGTAGTGCTGTATTGTATAAGAACGCAGGCTGAGCATGGGCCGTGGTAGCAAGCCAGTAAGCAGTATTCCTCCATGGCCTGTGCTTCAGTTCAGCTCTTACTTCCAGATTCCTACCCTGAGTTCTTACCTTGGTCTCCCTAAGCTATGAACTGTGACTTGGGAGATGTAAAACAAACCAAACATCTCATTTCCAAGTTGGTATTGGTTAGACTGTTTTGTCACAGCAACTGAAGAGAAACTAGGACAGAAATCAGTGCCAGGAGTGGGGTATTCCTGTGATAGAACTGACCCAGGTGTTTGGGAAGGATTGTGGAAGCCTTTGGAACTTTGGGCTAGAAATACCACTGAATGCTTAAGAGTTTATTTCTATGGAGCCTGGAACAATTATGCTGAAAGAGTCATAGACAATGGAGGCCTGGCTTGTGAAGTTTCAAAGGGAAGCAGAAACAATCAGGGCTGTTTATGTGATGTTTTGAATTGAGAATCTGTGGGTTCTGGTCATCTGGGGCTGAAGAATCAGCTGTGATTAAGAAGAGACCAGAACCAGAAGTGAAACTTTTGCTTTACTGGGACAATCGATGCTGGTTAGCTGGGGCTGAAAAATCAGCTGTAAGTAATAAGAGACCAGCATCACTGTGCTAAAACTTTCTGGGAAGTATTTCCTTGGACACAGAAACTGTGGTCAAGAGGGGCCTGAGCCTCCATCTCAAGCTGGAAACAAGACTTGGTAATATGTAAGTATCCTGAATGGTTCTGGTGTTGGAAGTGTGAAGGGGTCACAGAGAGCAGCTGGGAGAGACCAGGAAAGACCATTGGTGAAAGTGCACTTCAGCTGCAGTGAAGACCCTAGGATTGCAAGGGTCATGAAGAGAACCTGAGGCTTTGCACTAGAAGATATCAGAAGAGCCCATTGGTAAAGGTGAAATCTCAGTTTTAGGGGAAACCTAAGCTCTTTGGAGATGCTAAGACTATGAGATGACCACCAAACACAGCAGAAGGTATATAAATATACCATATTTTCATTATCCATCCATCTGCTGAGGGACACTTAGGTTGCTTTCATCTCTTAGCTCTTGTGAAAAGAGCAACAACCATGGTATGCAAGTATCTTTCCAATTGGATGAGTCATTTGGGTATGTGCTAAGGAGTAGTATAACCGGGTCAAAAGGTAGGTTCATTTTTAGTTTTTTTTTTTTATTTTTTTATTACTTTTTATGTGTATGAGTGTACTGTCTGCATGTAGCTTGGTGCACCTGAGTCATGCAATGCTGCAGAGGTCAGAAGAGGGTGTCAGATTCCCCTGGAACTGGAGTTAAAGAGGGTTCTTAGCCACCATGTAGGTGCTGGGAATCGAACCCGGGTCTTCTGCAAGAGCAGTTGGTGCTCTTAACTGCTGAGCCATCTCTCCATTTTTAGTTTTCTGAGTTCTACACACTGCTTTCCATATGGGTTGCCTAGAGCTTGTATCCCACCAGCAGTGAATGAGCATCCCTGTTTCCCCAGAACCTCTCCAGCATTTGGATCGTACAAAATTTTTAAAGCATTATTTATTGTCATGTTGGAAATCAAGCCTATGGCTTGATGGTTTCTAGGATGCTCTCTACCACTGAGCTAAACCCAAGATCTCATATAATTTATGAAATAACCAATGACTTCTAACTGTGGGTGAAAGACCATGTTAGACATTAGGGATGTATGAGTAAACAACAGGCATTTACATCTCAGGGAACCTACAGACATATAAACAGATGGTAAGTATTACAGCTAATATTTAACCTAAGTTTTAAGACACCATTTTTGGTGGCTTTCTATACTGAATGTATCTACCTTCTCAGCATTTAGAGGGGACATAGTATGATAATATCTTATTGAAGACGGTCAGTGATTTTTCTTTTAAAGTAACTCCGCCCATCACATAATCACACTAACCATGATACAGGGATGGATGTAATGCACAATACATTATTTAAAGTGCTACAGTATGCTCAGGTCCCCTCTGGTGAGCTATAGCTCTGGTTTCATCACATGGCCCTAAAGCTTTGGCCCCTACCACAATTTTGGCTCATAAGAGGAGACCACATCTCCAGCTTCAGGAGGGGACCAGAGCTCCAGCTTACAGGAGAGGACCAGAGTTCCATGTTCACAGGAGGAGACTTGGCTCTGCCACATTCTTCTGGTGGTAGCCTAGTGGTGGAGCAGAGCATGGAAGACTTCCCGATGTCGGGAAGCAATTTCCATCTTCTCTGACTTCATTCCCCACAGCCGACTCCCCTGAGGTCCAGGTTGGACATGGCCAAGGCTTAGTCTCTTATGCTGCAGACAGGGGAAGCCTCTGTTACTTGCAGATTCTAGTTGGGGAGGACTAACCCTCTGGAGGGAACCTCCCACATTCCCTGAGGCCCAGCAGTGGTCCTCACTCCATACCTGGTCCTGGGCATAATACAGGCCTTGATAGTGGACCTCCCCCTTTACCAGGCACCACGGTTTTTCCATTATTTTTCTATTACTCTTCTATAGTCCCAGTACACCTTCATCTATGCCCTAATTGAACTTCTAGAGATAAAAATCACAATCTAGGAATTTTTTTAAATTTTTTTTTATTAATTTTTATTTATTTCTGTATGTGTACAAATGTACTGTCTGCATGCAAGTCTGTACACCCGTGTCGTGCAATGCCACGGAGGTCAGAAGTGGGTGTCAGATTCCCCTGGAGCTGGAGTTCTCCTGGAATTGGAGTTTCAGACGGTTCTCAGCCGCCATGTGGGTTCTGGGGATCGAACCCGGGTCCTCTGCAAGAGCGGTTGGCGCTCTTAACCGCTAGGCCATCAACATAAAAGAAATACAAAGTAGTATAAGTAAATTTATATAATTCTCAAACTAAAGTATTTCATTAGATCTTAGAATATAAATTCAAATTTCTTTTTGTCTACTATAATTTTAGAATACTGTTTACTAAAAATCTGTACTACCAGTCTTCAATAATAATGTGAAATTCGTCACTGTTTTTGTAATGTGAGTTTTCCATTCACTCCCTTTCCAAATTCCCTACTCACAAAGTCTTTCAATGTAATCATGTTTCTTCTTTTTTTTTTTTTGAGACAGGGTCTCCCTCTAGTCCCAGCTGTCCTGGAACTCACTCTGTAGACCAGGCTGGCTTTGAACTCACAAAGATCCACCTGCCTCTGCCTCCCAAGTGCTAGGATTAAAGGCGTGCGCCACCACGCCAGGCTCATGTTCCTTCTTAAAGAAAACAATGCCAATAAACCATTTTTTAAAGTGTTAGGATAAAATATAATAGTAAAAAGTTAAGAAAATTAAACTGCATTTAAATTAATTTTATTGTCATAAAAATGAGTTTCCACCAATTTTTAATTTCAAGGAAAAGATAATGTTACATAAATAAACCTTAATGCAAATCAGGATATTAAATGACCCTAATTTTGTTATTAAAAATCTTATAAATTTATATGTGTACTATACATATTTATGTATGCATAAACACATTTTTATATAAATATTCATTTAATATTTGCCTTCCTCAGTAGATTCTGAGTTGAGGTGGTTCTTAGTTGATGTATCATTTTACATTTATTCTTAGACACCTTAGGTCTAGTAGATATTACGAAGTTTTTAAAATAATTTTTAATCAAATGAATGAATAGAAAAAAAAAGTGTAACAGAATAGCCAGCAGTCACCCATTCTGTAGTTTCAATTTCCATGGCTCCAATTATATATAGCCAACAGGATCCAAAAATATTAAATGTAGAGTTCTAGAAATCAACCATGTGTAGGTTTTAAGTTGTAAACTGAACTAAGCAGTGTGATGAAAGATTGACTCAGTCTTGCCCAGGATGTGAATCATTAGGTGTTTCCTGTATCTAGGCTATATATGCTACCTAGTAGTTATGAGCTGTTGAAGACTGGCTATGCTTCTGTCAAAGTAGCCTCCTATAACAGCCTAGTTGCTAAGTCATAGTGCCCTTGGCATAATGCCATTGACCTCATTACATACACAGTACATAATGTCATTTCACAAAGGGGTGAGTACAATATAATATTTTGAGAGAAATACCACATTCTCATGACATTTGCAGTACATTTTATGTGGTATGCAATGAATTGTTAAAATACTAATACTATTCTATTTAGTATGGATTATTGTTAATCTCTTATGGTGATTAATCTGTAAACTAAAATTTACAATCACAGTTATGCATCATCACAGCTATGGACAATCTCTGTTTGGAGTATACACTGGGGTTCCTAGATCCTTACCCTCTGCAGATAAGGGAGACTAATAGAGACATCAAAATACTAACATCAACTTTCTCTAAACCCCAAATTTTAACTTACTTTTATAATTTTTCAGTATTTGCAAAATTCTAAGTAACAAACATATAGATTTAATTGACTCATGTTTTTAAAGAGTGAGGCAGGTTATAAAAGGAACCTATGCTTAAACAGAATTAGCAACTCTCTGCTTTAAATAGCAGAGGCATCAATTTGCTGGAAGATGGGAAATTGGACCAGCTGATACTTCAAGATTCTTGTTATATATGGGTTACCTGGCATACCAGTTATCAATTTATAGTCTCTTGGCTGCAAATTTATACCTTGTTGCATGTTCTGCAAAATATGGAGATGAGCCCTTTAAGTATTTTCCTTTGCCAGGCTGAATAATGTTAAGCTTTGTTGGTAGATGCCAGGAAGAGGGGCTTTTCCTTCTGGCTCTGCTATGCTCCCTCACGAGAACAGTTACTGGAGCTTCAGTCCCCTGCAGCTCTAGCATCCAATTTTCCCAACAACCACCTTGGGCAGTTTCATAATGGAAGACTCCAGAAAGATACCTCCCTATAAATAGTGTTCCCTCACACTTTATAGTGTGGTTTTCAGAAGGTTCTAGAAAGCAGATATTCAGCAGCTCCAGTACCTTCCATCTCATAAGACATAGGTCCATCATTGATGACAAGTATCTGACCCCAGCCCTTGGGGTGGGGGAAATATCCTCCTTGAGAACCTGTCTCAGTCCTAGGGTGTCCACTGCCTCTTAATTCTGCAATTCCTATATTTATAAAGAGTTTCCTTTATTTCTTAATGATCAATATCTCCATATTCCAATAACCTGTTATAGATAATTCCTTAAAGTAGAAGGTGGTAGTTCTGAATGACCTGGGACTCACTGTACAGACCACACTAGCCTTGCACTGATTAGCAATCCTTCTGCCTCTGCCTCCAGTGTATTGAAAATACAGTGTGCCACTTCTATATATTAAACTTTCCCTGTTCAACTCACAGTCTTGTTTCTGTGAATGGCTTGTACCTTGATGCCCCTGAACTTTATGAACTCCAGCAATTTTATTGATTTTCTTTTTTGTAAGAAAAAGTAAATGATATACCCAAAGCACTGTAAGAATTATGTTTGTCACAGATGCCAAGAACCATAATTATTCAAAAATGGAAAAAGCTATAAACTCTTAAAACATAAAAAATTCCAAATGAATGAGCAGGTACGTGTTGGAAACTGGGTGAATATTTCTTAAGCAGAAATGGAGGAAAGATAAAGTATTAAGGAAAAAATATTCCCTCTGCAATGCAAATAGTACAGTAGCAGAATTATCACCAAACAAGGTATTATGAGGGTTGGGGGCAGAGTTGACAGAAGACAAACGATGATCATAAGAAATGAAATCTTAATTTTCACACAGAAGACACCAAACAGAAAGTCAAGCCAGATGAAACTGGTTCCTTTATCTGTAGTGTAGTGGTGCTTATATAATTCCAAATAACATATGATTTTCCCAAGTTAGTATAACTCACCTTTTCAATAGGCAGACCTCTGCCAGTTCAAGGCCAGCCTGGTCTACACAGTGAGTTCCAAGACAGCTGGGGCTACAAGGAGACCCTGTTTCAAAAGGACAAAAAAAAAAAAATTAAAAAATAACAGAGTAAACCTAGATTTTTTAAGGGATAACTTTATAAAAGGAAACAAATAAACAAGACTGAAAATGCAGATCTGAAGTAATTATTTAAATGTAGCACACAGAAGTTTATATCAAAACTAAAGAAATAATTATAGCAAAATCCCAACCTGCAGTTACCAATTATGAAACCTGAAGTACATTTGCCATACTTAATAGAAAGTAATGTGAAAGTTATAATATTTCACTGGATTGTACCTCAGACTATCTGGACTTAAAATAGAGATTAAAAGAAGTGGGTATTTACATAGATTTTTTAGATAGATGACTTATTGATTAAAGGAAATAATATGTAGGCAGTATTTAGCATATTATATCACATAAAGCCAACACTCAATAAGTAGTTTTCATAGTTATTAGTAATGATACAACTAAAGTTCAAGCTGACCTTTAATGTCATCACACATTATTTCTTTCTTTTTTTTTTACTTTTTTAATTAATTTTATTTATTTCTATATGTGTATGAATGTACTGCCTGCATGCAAGTTTGTGCACCCGTGTCATGCAATGCCGTGGAGGTCAGAAGAGGGTGTCGGATTCACCTGGAACTGGAGTTCTCCTGGAATTGGAGTTTCAGACGGTTCTCGGCTGCCATGTGGGTGCTGGGGATCGAACCCCGGTCCTTTGTAAGAGCGGTCGGCGCTCTTAACCACTAGGCCATCTCTCCAGCCCCTATTTCTTAAAAAATGCCTTTGAGCTTTTTGCTATAAAAAAGTTACTGTGTTAGTTACAGAAGGCCAACTCTCGAGCCGGGCATGGTAGCACATGCCTTTAATCCTAGCACTTGGGAGGCAGAGGCAAGCGGATCTTTGTGAGTTCAAGGCCAGCCTGATCTACAGAGTGAGTTCGAGGACAGCTGGGGCTACATGGAGACCCTGTCTCAAAAAGACCAAAAAAAAAAAGGGACAACTCTGATTGGACATGGTAGTCAGTCCCACCCTCCTAATTCCCTACCCAAAGATTGTTTGAATTACATTGTTGTTTTTTCATTTACTTGAAATATCAACAAAATCTCCTGATTTTTTGTTTTGTTTTGTTTGTTTTCTGTCAATTGTCTCATCCTTAGTGTCCTATCTCTATATAATAGTTTTTGCAACCTAAATCCACCAACTAATCTTCACAGCAATATTATGGGTACTTGGCTTAGTCATTTAGGAGTGAAGGTCTTTTCAGCATTTTGTGAATTAGCTTTGCATCCCAATGTTGTGATACTAATGGTAAGCATTCCTTTTGGTAGAGATAAATGGTTCCTGTTTAAGGAATGTTTATGGCATGTTTATATCATCTCACTTCAGGTTCACCATGGGAACACTGAAGCTCAGAGAAGTTTAACATCACGTAACATTACATTAAAAGAAAGAAACACAAAGGCAAACTCTGAACCCAGACTTTTCTTTGAAGCACGTTTGTACAATTTTTATGGGTTTTCATGTATCCAAAATCACATAAAGAACATCTTTTTACTCAACAGAGCATCTGAAGTAAAACCCCAAAATCTGTATTCAAGTTGGCTACACTCATTTACCATGCCTGTTTTGAATAAGAAAGGCTCTATGGCTTGTTTTAGATTGCTATGACCTATATATTACTAAATATTTAATTCTTAGTTATGTGGCTCCATTTTTAGTAGGCTGTATTACTAATATATTGTATTATTTAACTTATGTTTACTTTTAGTTCATAAGATTTTTTGTGATAATTCTCCTATGTTTCATGAGGCAGAAAATAACTAAATATGTCTATGAAAAACCACAGTAGAAATCCAAAATGAAGATAACTTGCATATAGGACTGTAAACATATTATAATACTAACATCATCCATGGAAAAAGAAAATCAGCATCTGTGCTTGCAGTGGTGGTCGTGTGCTTCTTTGTTTATATGCATGCTCTTGCTTTATAGCTAGGCTGGACTGGAATGTGAATCCCTCCTGCCTGAGCCTTCTGAGTGTTGGAATTACAGTTGTGTGCGGTTTGCCTGGCTCAAGTGTTAAGATTTTTAGAAAGAGAAGTCGGTTCTAGTCATGAAAACAAGGGTATATCACAGGATAGATGCAACGAGTCTGGTACTCAGAACTAGAGAAGAAAGCAATGAGCTAGAGTCACTGCCAATGTTCGTCGTCTGGAGGAAATGGAGGAAACATAACCTGAAATCATCAGGAATGGAGCTGTCCTGGTTTAAGGATGGAACAGGCAAAGTAAAGAATAGGTCGAGAATGGCTAATGCTGAGCACAAGAGATCAAAAGGGAAACTTGGGGTGACCAGTGTTACCAGCTATGCTGTGGAACCCTGGAAACTGAGATGAAATGTGGAGAGACAGTATAAAACACAGTGAGAGACTGAACTTAATTTCATGTGTCCCAAGTAACTCCTGTTTTATTTTTTTTTCCTCACTGCGAAGAGACAAAGTCTACGTCCTACAAAATGGTAATAGCCAGAGATACCACCATTTATTATGTGGCTACCATATGTCAGGGTTTTATAAAGAGCAGGTAGATTTACTCTCCTTCGTAGTGATTAGATGGGTACTAGTTCAGTTTGATACACAAGGAAACTGAATGTTAAGGGGATTAAGAAGTTCGCACAGAGTTCACAGATAAAATGGAGCAAATGCAGCATTTCACCCATTAATATTGGACCGCACCATACTGTGTTGACAGGGTTGATATTATTGTCAGATTTACAGTAGAGGAAGGTAAAAATTCTGGGCTTGAACTAGAATGTTTCAGTTCTGTGTACACTGGACTTAAGAGGGTAGGAGCCCTGCTTGGCAATAAGTCAACTTAAATTGGAATTACAATATGAAGAAAATATATTGTGAAACCTGAAGAACATTTAAAAGAATTATTGTTGTCTATAATAAATTCTGAAACTAGAAAATTTAGGGAGAGGGGAAAGCTGGGTTCTTAGAAGAACCAGTTTCTGTAGGCACTAGGAAACATTTAGAGAACCAATGTACCAAAAATTCAGTCTCTGCATAATTAATCTTTAAAAAAAACTATTTCATGTGTGTGAGAGAGACAGAGATAGAGAACAAGAGAAACAGAGAATATACGAATGCCACAGTGCACTTTTGGAGATAGATAACAACTTTCAGGAGTTGATTCTCTCCTTCTGCATGAGACCCGGAGCTCAAATTCAGAACATTAGACTTGGACACCAAAGCCATCTCACCAGCCCTACTTAATCTTTTAAGTGAGTAATTAATTTCTGGATTTGTGAGCTCTCTCTAATGTGGTTTATAAGTGGTACGGTTTTGTGTGATGAGTATACTGTCCCAAAATATCTTGGTTTCTTAAAAATATGTTGTTTTATATTATATTCAACACAGATTCCCTAAGGGTAAAGCTTAAAAATATATTGATTTATTAATGTTCACAAATTTTGGAAGTGTCAACTTGGAATCAAACCCAGACCTGTCTGATTTTAAGAACATGTTTTCTACTACTCTCAGTTGAAATAATAAAACCTTCTATAGCTCTAAAAAATAAAATTATACACCAAAAACATTTGCTGATAAGTTCAGAAGAAATTGAGGATGATACTCATTGAAAGCTCAATTTTTAGTCATTAGAAATCATTAATAAAGGGCTGGAGAGATGGCCTAGCAGTTAAGAGCGCCGACCGCTCTTACAGAGGACCTGAGTTTGATCCCCAGCACCCACATGGCAGCTGAGAACTTTCTGAAACTCCAATTCCAGGAGAACTCCAGTTCCAGGGGAATCCGAGACCCTCTCCTGACCTCCGCGGCATTGCACGACACCGGTGCACAAACTTGCATGCAGACAGTACATTCATACACATACAGAAATAAATAAAAAAAATTAAAAAAAGAAATCATTAATAAAATGATAATTTTTTAATATATGCTTTGAATAGTCTCTACCTTTGAAACTCTTGTTAAGACATGAAGGACTCACCATGTCCTGCATGAAGACCTTTCTCTTGTGAGAGCTGAGAGATGCGCTCATCTATGGGGATGACACTAAGTCGTTGGGAGTCAGTTTAGCAGGATAATAATACTAGGTTCTCCCCTATGGCCTGTGTTTTTGCTAGCCACAGGTTCTTGGTCTTGATAATATTACCAGGTATGGGCTCTATCTATCTTGTGAAGCAAGCTTTAACTCTAATCATACGGTGATTGGTTGATCCCATAAAATCATGCCATTATTGTACAAATAGGGACTATCTTGCCAGACCAGTTGCTATTATAGCTTGCAGGGTTCAAGGCTAGGTAAGGTTTATAATTACTTTGCTCTTCTCACATAGCATCTCCAGCACTATGAAAGCTAAGCAGTAGAGATGAAGTTCAAAGTCAGTACCAGCTTGATTTCTCCATGTTTGTTCTATGACACACAGAGATGGCAATTAACACAGAGAAGTATAACTAGTCATCTTGGAGAAAATAAGAGATTGAGGAATGACCAGCAATAAATGGAGTGCCTTTATCACAACCTTTCCTCTTAAGGCTCAAGGATCTTTGTGGAAGATGGGGCAGAAAGATTGTATGAGTCAGAGGGAGTGAATGAATACAAAGAAACTGTGGTCTCCAGACATAACAGGGCAGTTGCACAAATGAACCCATAGCACTTCTGACAGCACGAGTCCCACACAAGCCAAAACCAGAGGTGGGCCAGAAGCCCCAACCCTAGCTGAGTGACTACTGACAATTGATAGCTTCTGGTAGAAGAACAGTCAGTTTTCTTTAAGGGTATGACACCAGGTAGGTTGATCAGGCTGCAGGGGTCGGACCCACACCCCAGAGCATTTAGAGCACACAGATTAGACTCCATAGGCCTTAAAAAAAAAAATAATAGAGGATCTGAGTAAGGAAGGGGTGGAGAGGTAGGAGTGGTTCTAAGAGGAGGCAGGGAAATAGGGAATCTGAATCTGAGCAAAATTCTTTGTATGAAATTATTTTTTTAGTTATTTTTATTGATGTTTTGTGTATTTCGTACATCATTTTTCAGTTCAGTTCAGACATATTCCCCTTTTGCTTCCCCCACCCCATCCCACCCCATCCCAGACCCCATCCCAGATCATGCATTCTACCATAACTGTCCCGTATCTTTCTCTCGGTCTTTTTTTATGTTTAGGAATTCACATTTTCCTCAATTAATTTTATATTACTCTAAAATATGGATACATACTCTCCACGCATATACAGTAATTACAGAGTCTAAAAATAATTGGTGGGTGGATTCTAGAGCCCATTAAGAGATTCACATTATAACAATATAGTTGCTTTCAGATAAACAGAAATATAACCATAATGTTGTTCAGCTTGCCTTTCATCTGGGGGATTTTGTGTTAGCATCCACAAATGAGAGAAACCATTCTCCTTTTGCCTTTCTGGGACCATGTTACTTCACTCAGCATAATGGCTTCGAACTCCATCCATTTACCTGCAAAGTTCATAATGCCATCTTTTTTATTGCTGAATAGTACTCCATTGTGTAGATGTACCACGTTTTTGACATCCACTCGTCTGTTGAGGGGCATTTGGGTTGGTTCAAGCTCTTCGCTATTGTGAAGAGAGCTGCAATAAACATGGATGTGCATGTATCTTTGCAGTAGGATGAGTCTTGTGGGTATATACCCAGGAGTGGTATGGCTGGGTCAGGTGGAAGGCTCATTCTGAGTCTTTTAAGGATTCTCCACACTGCTTTCCATAGTGGTTGTACAAGTTTACATTCCCACCAACAGTGGATGAGTGTTCCCCTTTCCCAACAACCCCATCTGTTGTCTTTTGTTTTCTTGATCTTAGCTAGCTGTGCTGGAGTAAGATGATATCTGAGAGTGGCTTTAATTTGCATTTCCTTAATTATTAATGATGTTGAACACTTTTTAAGATGTTTCTCAGCCATCTTTAATTCCTCACTGGTGAAGACTCTATTCAGCTCTTTACTCCATATTTTGAGTAGATCATTTGTCTTCTTACTTCTTTGTTTTTTGAGTAGTTTATATATTCTTGACATTAATGCTCTGTCAGATGTGTCACTGGTAAGGATTTCTTCCCACTCTGTGGGTTTTCTCTTTACCTCCTTGATTGTTTCATTCGCTGTACAGAAGCTTTTGAGTTTGATGAGGTCCCTTTTGTCAACTGTTGACCTTACTTCCTGTGCGGCTGCTGTCTGATTTAGAAAGTATTTTTCTATGCCTATGTCTTGTAGGTTGTTGCCAACTTTTTCTTTTATCACCTTCAGGGTTTCAGGCTTCATGTTGAGATCTTTGATCCACTTGTAGTTGATTTTGTACAGGGTGAGAGGTAGGGATTTAATTTTGTTCTTCTACAGATAATGATCCAATTTTGCCAGCACCATTTGCTGAAGATGCTATCCTTCTTCCATTGAGGGTTTTTGCCCCTTTGTCAAATATGAGGTGGCTGAAATTGTATGAGCTCAAGTTTGGATCTTCGATTTTGTTCCATTGGTCAACTGATCTGTTTCTAAGAGGAGTCAGGGGAAGAGGGAATCTGAATCTGGGCAAAATACATTATACGAAATTCTTAAATAACTAAAATATTTAAATAAATATAAAGGACTCATCTCACAGTCCTGCTCCTCAGGAAGGGGAACACTTGTAAGACTAGTTTTCTTCTCCTCTTCTGAGGACTATGTTAATTTGGCAGCCTCTCAAGACTCACAAGTTAATTTGGCAGCCTCTCAAGACTCACAAGTCAGAAGACACCAGAGTTTCTCAAGTGCTTATTTCTAAAGATTTCTAAACAGCAGAACTATAGTTCTTTGTGATTTTTTAAATGACTCATAGACCTAGAATACTATAAGGGGAAACATTTCTGAAAATGAACTGAGATTGCTTTGGAGAAGGAAACACCTGAGAGATGTGGCTTCGGCTATTAGATTTGGAGCAATAGCTATTAAGGAGACCAGAGACAAATGTGGAACTAAATGGCCATAGCCAAATCCATTTAGGAAGACATGGATACGGTCCACCTTTCTGAGAACACTGAGCGTGGGTGAATATGGTTTCCCTTCACACCACATTTTTAGGAGACTGTTTAATGATGTTTATTTTAAAATCAAATTACACATTCATATAAAGTACTAAATCCTTTTAGAAGTCTTTGTTTAAAATCAGTTCTATACATTTATATCAGAATATTATTTCTCAGGCTGGGGAGATGGCCTAGGCAAAAACATGTTTGTCTTACAAACACAAGGTCTTAAGTTCAATCTACTTTGTCAACATGTGTGGTAACATGTGTTTATAATCCCAGCACTGGGGAGGACGAGGTAGGTAGAGCCCTGGTGCTCATGGGTCAGTCTGACTTACTGGGCTAATTCTAGGCCAGTGAGGCACCTTATCTCCCAGAAAAAACATATGACACCTTAGGAACTAGGATGAGGATTGTCCTCAGGCCCCCATAGGCACAAGCATGCACACATACATGTACACACATATGTATGCACACATAGGTGGACCTCACACACATAAGCAATAAGAATAGATTAAAAGGAATCATTTCTTTCTCCCACAGAAAAAATCATTCCCATCTTTTTATTTTTGTTATAACTTTCTTGAGGGCAGCTTCTATTGTTTTTCTCCTGATGCCCAGCATTTCTCCATTTGACTTGTGTTGTAGAGGTCATGGCTTCATTAAGGTTAGGAATTGGGTACTGGTTTTTAAGTCATAGTTTTCAGTCCTTTTGAAGCATTAATTTCTTGTGATTCTTCCTAAGTAAACATTTTCATTGTGAAAAAATGCACATAGCATCAAGTTTATGGTGTTAAATATTTTAAAATATATGATTCGGGGACATTTGGAACATTTCACAGCATTTTCTAACCATCATCTCTTCATAGCTCCAGAGCATAAACTATATTCTTTGTCGAGTCCGTTGGCTTAAAGTGCAATGGCATCTTCCATTCTTCTGATTCCATTGAGTTATGGAGAGCTGTGTGATTATTAGGACTACTTATTCTGCCTTTATCTTGTTGCATTTTCTCTTTTTCTTAGTTTTTTTTTTTAAAGAAATTTTTTTTAATTTTTTTATTTATTTTTGTATGTGTCTGAGTGTACTGTCTGCATGTAGGTCTGTGCACCCGTGTCGTGCAATGCCGCGGAGGTCAGAAGAGGGTCTCGGATTCCCCTGGAACTGGAGTTCTCCTGGAATTGGAGTTACAGACGGTTCTTAGCCGCCATGCGGGTGCTGGGGATCGAACCCGGGTCCTCTGCAAGAGCAGTCGGTGCTCTTAACCGCTAGGCTATCTCTCCAGCCCCGTCTTTGTCTTAGTTTTTAAGTTTAAATTTTTTTTAATTATGTGCGTGTGTGCGTGTGTGTGTGTGTGTGTGTGTGTGTGTGTGTGCATGTGAGTCCAGGTATCAATGGAACAATGGAAGCCAGAGGCATCAGATCCCTCAGGAGCTGGAGTGGTGATTGTGAGCCACCTAATGAGGTTACTGAGGATTAAACTCTGATCCTCTGGAAGAGCAGCCAGTGCTCTTAACTGTTGAGCCTTCTCTCCAGTCCATTTTCCTTCTTGTGAGAAAATACTCTGGTCAAAGCAACTTCAAGGAGAAATATCTGTTTTAGATCCTAATTCCAGGTTATAGTCCATCATTGTGAGAAAGTCAAGGCTTCCATAGTCAAGAGCAGACAGAGAATGCATACGTGCGTGCTTGTGCTTGGCTAGCCTTTCCCACTCATACAGCTCAGAATCCCCTGCCCTGGGAATGGGGCCACATAGAGTGGGAGGGTCTTCCAGCATCCGTTAACACACTCAAGATAACTGCCCACAGGTTGCCCACATGCCAGACCGGTCTGGACAATCCCTCGAGACCGTCCTCCCAGGTGGTTCTAGATTGTGTCGAGTCAGCAATTAAAACTAAACATCACACCTCCGATTTCTATATTTCAGTTTCATATATTTCAGAACCCCATTGTTAGTTGTTTGTATATAATTGTTGTGTACTGATAGATTAACCCTTTTAACAATATTTAGTGCCCTTCGGCTCTTGCAGCATCTTTTGACTTAGAATATTTCATCTGATGAGACTATAGCTGTATCAGCTCTTGGTTAATATTTGCATGGAATATCTTTTTCCATTCTTTAACTTAAAACTTACCTGTATCTTTGTATTTGAAGTTGGGCTTATCTAGACACTCTAAAGCTGGATCTTTTCAATAGCTATTTTAAAAAACTTGGTCTTTTAATTGGAGGATATAACTTACTTATAGGTAATGCAATTGCTAATAAGGATGAGCCTTCTTGCTTTCTGTGTATTGTAACTTTTTGTTCCTAAACTCCTCCATTATTGGACTTTTATACTTGTTTCCTTATAATAAAATCAATTTCATTCCTCCTGCAATCCATTTTAATTTTCTTTTTATTTATTTTTATTTTTTACTTGTTTTCTTGGAGTGGGTATAATAGGAATTACTGTTAAAAATTATATATATATATATATATATATATATATCCCTATAGCCCCAGCTTTTCTGAAACTCACTATATAGACCAGTGTAGACCAGACTGGCATTGAGCTCTCAAAGATCCTCCTGCCTCTGCCTCCTGAGTGCTGGGAATAAAGGGGTATGACTTAACCACTCCTGTCCAAGTCTTATATTATTATTAGGAACCTAGTTTGAATTAATTCCAACTTAGTTTTATTAGTATACATAACTGTATTTCTATATAACCTTATCCATTTCAGTTTGCACTATCAGAAATTATATCTCTATGTGTTGAGTGTGCACTAACATGGCTTATAATTACTGCTTTGTGAATTTATCTTCAGTTATATAGAAAAGGAATCAGAGTTACAAGTTAAAATAAATAATACTGGTTTTATTTACCTGTATATTTAATTTTACTGCTTAATTTTATTTAAGCTCTTCATCTAGGATCTAGAATTCTTTAAAGACTGGTTATGTTCATTTATTTATTTATTTATTTATTTATTATTTATGTATTTGTATGAATGTACTGTCTGCATGCAGGTCTGTGCACCCATGTCGTGCAATGCCGCAGAGGTCAGAAGAGGGTGTCGGATTCCCCTGGAACTGGAGTTCTCCTGGAATTGGAGTTATAGAAGGTTCTTGGCCACCATGTGGGTGCTGGGGATTGATCCCAGGTCCTCCATAAGAGCAGTCGGCACTCTTAACCACTAGGCCATCTCTCCAGCCCCTATGTTCATTTTTTAACTGTAAATAGTAATTTCCTGTATCTTTGCTAAGAACTTTTTATTTAAACCTGAGCATTTTACATTAAATTTTATTTATTATGTATGTACATGTGCACATGCGTACACATGTGTTGCATGTACATTTAGAGGTCCGATGACAACTTTATGAGTTCGCTCCCTCATTACACCTTCATGTGGGCTCTGGGAGTCAAACTCAGGTTATCAGGCTATTGTGGTAAGTTAGCTTTTATCCATTTTGCTATCTAACCATTCCCAAAGTGAGCATTTTGTGGTAACATAAACATGTGCCACATCATATATCAGCCCTCTCCATATTCTATCGATGATGCTCATTTGGGACGATAGCTATTTGGTAGCTTTTAAAAATTATTTTAACCAATTATATTTGTCATGTATGGACACTGAAATTGCTGCGACTAAATTGCTGGTCATCTAGTGGTTTGATAGGGATTCTCCTGAATGTGAAAGAAAACAGTAATTCTCCCTGCATTTGCAGTGAGCTCTTTCTGCATTTGGGCACAATGATCAGCAGTTTACAGATCTGATTTCTTTCTGCTATGTTTGTTCGGTTTGCACAGTCTGAAGTCCATTGAAGGTGAGTGGTTAGGGTCTTCTCCGGTCATTTCTGAGCATGTGTCTTGAGCACAGTATGGCCACATTATGGCCATCTAAATACCTAGAAGTGTGAAGCTTCCACACACTTTCCCAAGTATCTCACTCCCCAGCCTTTTCTCTCAAGGTTTTTGGTTTATGTTTATTACTTCCCCCAACTAATATCCTTTGTCTCCAGTAGTAGCGACTAATTCATTTGATCTTGTTTGTTTGATGTGAGACAGTCTTTCTTTATTGCCCAGGCTGGTCTTGAGCTTGTGATTGCTCCTGCCTTAGTCTCACAAGTACCACAATTATAGGTCTGTATTCCACACCCAATATACCCTTAAATATTTTTATAGGAACTGCTGTGAGAAATTTCTAAATGAGGCAAAGTAAATGAAGATCTTTGTGGTCGCCTTTGGAGGAATCCCCTCTAAAGGTGACCACAAATATATATATAGATAGATAGATAGATAGATAGATAGATAGATAGATAGATTATAGATATAGATATAGATATAGATATAGATATAGATATAGATATAGATATAGATATAGATATAGATATAGATATAGATATAGATATAGATATAGATATTTGGGCCAGATCATTGTGGGGAGCTGTGAATGGGGGAGAAGATCTATATATCAGCCAACTATATTGTATGAAAGTCACAAAAATTCAATTAAAAAAACTTAAAGAAGAGTTCTGATTGCTATAAACCTTTGATTATTTTCCAGAGTTAAAAATATTCTGGCAGGTTTTTTATTTCCTTAAGATATTAGTTTGGTTCTGTTAAGCCTTCTGGTTTGCTTGTAGAAGAACATGTCCTTGGAGTTTTCTACTTCTTGAGCTGTTACTGATTTCTTTATACCACATTTTATGAAGTTGGCCTGTGTACATTTATAACTTCTGATTATCAAACATCTCACATGCTTCATGCCTGACTACTTGGGAAATATACTTTTGTGGTTTGTGATTATATGTGTATATATGCATGTGAGGATCATGCATGAGAGAGAGAGAGAGAGAGAGAGAGAGAGAGAGAGATACAGAGATACAGAGACAAAAGAAGGAGGGAGGAAGAGGAAGGGAAAAGGGAGGGAGAGGGGGAAGGGAGGGAGGAGGGGAGTGAGGAAGGAAGGAAGAGAGGAAGGAAGAAGAGAGAGAAATAATACATGAATTCACTTAGGAGGGTGGCTAGGATAAAAAAATGGAAAGTTTAATGGTTCAGCTAAGAAGTATTTACAGATACACAAACACACACACACATACACACATCTACACATACACACACACACACACACACACACACACACGAAAAGTGAGTCAAAATGCTGGAGTTCAAAGTATTTATGTAATTCATGTGATGCTCCAAACAGCATTGTAGAGATTGTATATCAAACAGAGAAACAGAAAGAATAATAAATTGAAGGAAAATTTATTAAAATTGAGTTATGTCACATATGGGACCTAAGAGTGATCCTAAAAATATCAGGAACCCAATTTTACAAATCTTGTGTAACTCTTAGGAAATTTATACCCAGAAGGAAGTAGACAGGTGCAAAGTAATTTAAAAGCAAGTATGAACTAATTTTATGAGGGTTATCCATGCACAAAGAGAAATTTTACAAAGGGCTTTTTGTCTGGCCTAGCCTAGGTACCAACCACAGAATTTGGTTCAGCTCTGCAGGTGATGCCAGCTATTCTTTAAAGGTCTGCATATCCATTTAAAGGACTTGCATTTCTGGATCAGAATGAAAAGAGACCCACTTCCTTTCTTTCCTGTGTGTTCTTCCTCTGCTCCACCTCAGGAACCCACAGTCACTATTTTCACTAACTCTCTGTGCAGCTGGGGTCAAGTGGTTTAACCTTTTTAAAGGTTAGTTTCCTCTTGAGAATGAAAGGCTTGAACTAAAATGATGTATCTCTAAAATCCTTTCTATTCCTCGAGTTCTACTGTTCATTCTGTTACAGCTTAGAATCTTTATAGTCTTCTCTTCTCTGTATCTATATTTAACATCTGGAACCTCTACCTTATAAACTATATGAACATCATTTTTTTTCATTGTTCCTCTAAACTGTCTCCTGGATGTCAACCTACTTCTTAAACTAGTCTATCTTCCTTCTAACTAAAATGGCCTTTAAGTACTGCTTCCCTATCTGCTGTCATTACTGGCTGTTCATCCTAGCATGGGGCAGGGCTGAGCAGGGTGTGAAGAAAAAGGAGGTATTTCCCAGCTCCTTGGTTTTTGCACAGCTGACTATTAAGACTCCTTCAGTGGTGACTGGCACAGTACAGAGGGGCAGCACCGCAGTAACACTGCCAAGCCCTTTTGAGATTCTGTGAGCTAGGATCATCTTACTTGACCCCTAAAATTTGTTCTGCTTGAATCACTTCTAAAGTTATTAAAGTTTAGTGTTCCAAACAGGGACCTTTGCAGGTTGTCTTTTTCAGAATTGGAAAGGACATGGTCCATAGCCACAGCCAACAAATGTCAAAATAAATAATTTCATCTGTTCTAAAAATTAGCTTAAATGCTTTTCTTCTTTTTAAGCCATTTGAAAGCAGCAGTGATTACCATGAGAAAAATTCTGCCTATTTACAAGATAATTATAAGGATATTAAATTGACAACAAGATTAGTGTTCTTAGCTGGTTTTTTGAATCATACTAGCACTTCTACAGCAGACTAGATAAATCTTTTGCTTATTGCTTTTAGCAAATTAAAATATTAATACATTTATGATATAGAAAGTGTGACTGATCATATGTAAACATTATTTGCAAAAGATAAATTTATTGTGGGTAAAAAAATACTTTAAGGAAGTAAGATACAAAGGGTATATTTGGCTTAGGTGACTGTTGTTCAAAACTGTTTTTTAAAGCCAGTGGTAGCAAGAGTTTATTTTTAAGCAAGCTCTAAATCTTTAACAGCTAGGATTTAAATGAAGAAAACAAAACACAAAGCTACAAATGTGTTCTCTTTGTCAGAATCTAATGTTCTTATGTTATTTTCCAGTAAGATCTAATATTTGTCATTTCAGTCTAATTTTAACACAGAATACCTACAATTCTTAGAATTTGTATATAAGAATCTCTTATCATGTGTCGGCTATAGCACAAAGCAGTGGAAACACCATTGCAAATACCTGGTGTCTCAGAAAGCTCATTATGGGACAGAAAGCAACTCTGATGCTGTATGACTGCTGTAACACCCGGGCATGCGAAGTGCAGTGAAATTTAGGTTTGTCAGGAGTAGGGAAACTTTCTCAGAGGCTGTAAATGAGGACTAGAAGAATGAGTGTGTCAACATATAATTGGAAGAATAGTAACCCGGGCAATAAATACATCACATACCTGTGCACATGCATGCAAAATAGTTCTGTAGGTAGCCAAGGGGAGTTCACAGGGGAGAAAAATGGCTTTCGAGGCTAATCAGGAAGACCTAATAATATGTATGTGTTTGTCAGGGTAAATAATGCTAGGTGCTGTGAAAATCCACAACCTCAGTGGTTTAATACTATCCAAATTTATGTCTTGCATACATAGTAGTTTGTATAGTGAGGTAGGTGCCCTTCCATGTTAGATTCTAGTAACTTGGCTTATGGTCCTTGAGGTTCCATTGGCTATAAGAGTTTTCCAACTAATGCTATCAAATGTTGACAGGAGGTCAACCTAGCCTGCTACTTCACATAGCAACGGAGAGGTCACAGGTGATGGTTTCATGATAGTTTCCCTGAAGCACTAGGACAGACAACATACTGCAGTGGATAAATGAAAGGTAAGACATGGAGACCAGGAGGAAGAGAATGGCTTGCCAGAATCAGTTCTCTCTTTCTACCATGTGAGTCCTAGGGATCAAACTCAGGTTATCAGGCTTGTCAGCAAGCCCCTTCACCCACTGAGCCATCTCACCAGCCCTAACAGTAGTTTAATTAATAGTAAAGAAAAGGAGACATATTTGAAGTGTTTATTTGCTCGATTTTTTTTTTACCACAGGGGAATTGAGCATAATTCTTTGATTTGGGGAAAGACTCAGGCTGGAGGAAAAAGTTGCAGACATGAGAGGATACTGGAAATTAGGTGTCTTTACCTCAGGAAAGCAGGGGCGGTGAGATATGGGGGGCAGATAAAGGGATCAGCCTTACACTGGGCACTTTTTGCTTAGTCCACTGATATGGGAAACATGAAATGCAGAAAACTGATATCAAAGCTATTACATGAATGTCAAACACAGTGTCTGAGGTTGAAGTATATATGTATGAAAATAGACTTCAAATAAAGCAATAAACCATCTATTCTGAAACCAGTTTGAACCACAGACTATTGAGTTTATTCCCAAGGAGTCTAGGGTTTGTTTGTTTGTTTTTACTGAAAGTGGTCCCTTACTATCTTTGGATGTATTTGTACAGTCAAGTGTTTTTCATTAACAGCCTTGAAAGGACATGTGTAAATTAATATATGTCTGTAACTATTAGTTTGAAATAATAATGATGCAAATCTTTGGAACCTTTGTGGAAAAGAGAGTGGAAAGATTATGAGCCAGAGCTAGTAAATGGCCACAAGAAAACAGAGTTTTCCAGGGAGATGGTCAGTTACTCTGATGAACTCACAGCAATGGTGACAGCATGCACGAGACACATACAAGCTCAAGCCAGACAAAATCCCAGCATAGAATTTGAGAAGTGGGGAAGAAGCCCCAACCACAGCCCAGGAACTGTGGGTAAGTGATAACTGCTGAGGGAAGAGCGTGTGTGTGTGTGTGTATGTGTATGGGGGGTGCATGTGGGGGTTATTAGATTTGTTTTGTTTTAAGCCTGATTTTTAGTTTTTATTTTTCATTGAGTTTTTGTGCATGTCATATAGTAGAACTTAATCAAATTTAGCCCCCCATTGCCCCTCCACCAGACTTCATGCATTCTATCATATATGTTAAGTCCTATTCGGTCAAGTATTTGTACCCAGATGTCTCTGGTACAAGTGCATCCACTGGAGTCTAGTCAACCTATCTAGAGTCACTTCCTTAAAAAGAGCTACTCTCCCTTACCCAGCAGTAATCAGCTGCCAAGAACACTTCAGCTAGGGTTGGGGCTGCTGCCAGTTTCCCTTAATCTATGCTGTGGTTTTGTCTGATTGAGTCAGAATGGGTCTTGTGAGAGTCAGGGTTTTTTAAGGGTGTGACAATAAATAGGTTGACCAGGGTCTCACGGATGGACACACACTGAAGGACATTTTGGGATACGAACTTTACTTAGTAGTCCATAATATATATGACACACTACATGAAATCTTCGGGGGGGGGCTATAAGAATGCAGACAAGAAGGAGGTTCTAAATATACTCATATGAAATTCTCAAAATCCAGTAAAGAAGTCATGTTAGATAGTGGTTGAATAATTTAGGGTATTATTCCTATCATCTAAGTAGATGGACTATAATTCTATTTTTGTTTTGACAGAAATAGGGTACTTTCATTTTTTTGTATTTGGTTAAGAATATGTAAAAAAAAAAAAAAGGATCTGGAAAGAGGGTCAGTGGTTAAGAGCACTAGCTGCCTTTGCAGGTATTTGAGTTCAGTTCCCAGCATCCACATGGCTAACAACTGTTGTTGACTCCAGTTCGAAGGGGATCTGACCTCCATGGTCATTGCAGTTACATACATGAGAAAGGTATACTCATACACATAAAATCTTAAAAATGTAAAAAACAAGTTAGAGTATCATTTTTAAACTATTTTTTGGTCTTTTCGAGACAGTGTCTCCCTGTAGCCCCAGCTGTCCTAGACTGGTAGACCAGGCTGGCCTTGAACTCACAAAGATCTGCCTGCCTCTGCATCTTGAGTGCTAGGATTAAAAGCGTGCGCCACCATGCCCAGCCGAAACTATTTTTATACAATGTGTTTTGATCATATTTAGACCACTGCCCCCTCCCCACCCCATCTTATTATAACTCCACCCCCTTCATGTCCTCTATTGTTAAGAGTTTTTTGATATAGGCTCAAGCTTGTGCTATCCCAGGCACTGTGGGCTCACACATGCAGCTACACTGTGGTGTCCAGTCAACAGTTTCCTTGTACTTATGCCCCACCTCTGGCTCTTACAATCTTTCTGTCCCCTCTTCCAAAAGGACCACTGAACCTTGGGAGGAGAGAATATGCTATAGGTGTCCTATTTAGGGCTAAGCATTGGACAGTCTCTTAGGCTACGTATGTTGATCAGCTGTAGGTCTCTGTGATAATCGTCACCTGCTTCAAGAAGAGCCTGCTGTTGTTAGAGTTGAGAGATGCATTAATCTGCAAGTTTAGTAATTGGAGTATTCCTTTTTTTTTTTTTTTTTTTTTGTCTTTTTGAGACAGGGTCTCCCTGTAGCTCTGGCTGTCCTGGAACTCACTCTGTAGACCAGGTTGGGCTTGAACTCACAGAGATACACCTGCCTCTGCCTCCCAACTGCTAGGATTAAAGGCATGCACCACCACGCCTGGCAAAGCCTACACCACCCAGTATTCCTAGGCAGTCTCCCATCCAAGTACTAACCAGGCCCCACCCTGCTTAGCTTCCGAGATCAGATGAGATCCGGTACATTTAGGGTGATATGGCTGTGGAGTATTCTTAATATAAGTATTTTGTGCATGTTCCATTTTAAGGAGTTTGACATAAAGTTCTGAAGATTTTTGTCTATTCATCAAGACAAACATGTTATCTCAAAGGTCATATAAGAAAAAGATAAGAATCAGTTGCTTAATTTTAATTACACAAAATCATCTTGTAACATGAACCTTTTTTTCCTTTTCTCCTCATAGACAGTCCACAACATTCACGAAAGTTATTTGTTCCAAAGGATTAATGTAGATTCTCAGTATACTGTGATGAGCTTGGAAAAGCTTACTCTCCAGCCTCACTTCTCTAAAACTGCAGAGCTATACTGGCTGCTTTGGAATCATAGACTATTGTAAAGGGAAATGCCTCAAGAGTCATTCCAAGTGCTTTTCATTGATGTGCATTTATTCATTCACTGAGTGCTGAGTTCCTCCCTTAGCCTCATCCCAAGGTCAGTGTCTTCTTTACTGTCTATGTTCCAGCCACACTGGTCTTCTTGTAGTTCCCTGGCTCCTTCCAGCCTTAGGAGCTTCTCACATTCAATTTATTTCACATGTCCACAATAGTCTCTTCCTAGAATGTGTCCTTTAGAGAGGCTGACACTCATCTTACAGACCTCAGTGATTCAATCAAACCATTCAGTTTTGTCTTCTGAAGGAGGCCTCTGTGCCTGTCCTCCAAAATTAGTTTGTTTCCCATTTAAATGGTCTCTTCTTTCCATATGTGTTTCCAGTTTGTGCTTAATTGATGCATAATCTTTTACCTAATTCTTCCACTACACGCTTCCACTACATGAAATCAGAAACAATGTATGTTTTGTTTATCACACTATTCCCATATCCACTGAAGAATCTCTGTCACATAGTACATAGTCAATAAAACATTCTGGCTGGGCATGGTGGTGCAAGCCTTCACCCTCAGCCCTCTGGAGATGGAAGTGGGTGGATCTCTGTGAGATGAAGGCCAGTTTGTTCTACATAGTGAATTCCAAGCCAGCTGAGACTACAGGAAGACCCTGTACCAAAAAGGGAATGATAAAGGTACCTTAGATACAATATGAAATTATCTTTTTTCCAGATATTCTCTCTTTCTCTGACTTTTCTTTTGCCATGTAAGAACATCACAGTCTGTCTACACTGTTACCTCTATTGAACTCTGACATGGACAACCATTTCAGTCACTTCATAGGATACCTGAAAATCTCTGTTGTTCTTACTTTACTTCATCATGTCCTCATCACTTCTTGATGAATGAATAATGCTACTGAGCATCTGTTAATGAAAAATACTGAATCAGAATGAATTTTGGTTCCTCAGAATTCACATTCTTTTAGGGAGAATTTTGTAAATAAATAATCATTATATATGATAGTGCCTAAAAATGTGAATATTGGAACCCAATACATGGGTTGAAATCTTTCTTCCTGCTATATTGACTTAGTTATTAAAAAAGAATATAATCTACATAAGGCTGTTTCCTCACTGTGAAATGAGGGGAATCAGGGTACTACCCATGGTAGATGCTGAGCATTGGTTTGCTCACTTTCTCTTCCACTTCTGCTATATTTCACCTTCCTGCCATAGAACCTTCATTTCTTTATTGCTTTGAAGCTAAGGAACTACTTGGTACTTGGTTCTACTTGGTACTTGGTACTTGGTTCTACTTAGCAAACTTAGAGGCCAGAGGGAGTAGGGAAAGAAGTGACTGCAAGTGATGAGGATGCTAGAAGATAGGTCTGGGTTCTTTGGGAACAACTTAAATGAAATGCCTTAAATCTAGGTGTAAGTATTCAGTGTTAGCAATGCAAGCAATGGGTACTTACTCTGTAATAGCCAAGTGTGTGTAGGAATCCCTTCTGTTGACTTTAACTCTAGCTATCTTGTGTCTTGTTGTGCCCAGCCTTCCCAGTGTATTCTGTGAGCCACTTGACAGCCTGGCAATCTATTTCTGTTCCAAATGGCTAATGGAGAAATTGTGGTTTGTCATAGTTAGATCATGGAGTTTAAATTTCAAATAATGTGTTGAAAGGGTTACTGTACATGGAGGGGTCTGTCTTTGAGATCTAAAGACAAAGACTATGGCCTATGGCAAGGGCACAGGACTGTGATCCAAGCACACAGAAGACTGAGGCAAGAGGATAGGGAGCCTCAGGCTAGCCTGGGCTACAAAATGTCTGAAAGGAATGAAGGGAGTAACGAAACAAGGGAGGAGGGAAGGAAAGGGCAAAGTAAAGAAGAGAGAGAAAGAGAGGGAATGGAGGATATGGCAGATCTGAACAGAGAGAGAGAGAGAGAGAAAGAGAGAGAGAAGGGTGGATATGACAGATCTGTACAGAGGGAGAGAGAGAGAGAGAGAAGGGGGATATGGCAGATCTGTACAGAGGGAGAGAGAGAGAGAGAGAAGGGGGATATGGCAGATCTGTACAGAGAGAGAGAGAGAGAGAGAGAGAGAGAGAGAGAGAGAGAGATATGGCAGATCTGTACAGAGAGAGGGGGGGATAAGACAGATCTGTACAGAGGGAGAGAGAGAGAGAGAAGGGGGATATGGCAGATCTGTAGAGAGAGAGAGGGAAGGGAGAATATGGGAGATCTGTACAGAGGGAGAGACAGAGAGAGAAAGAGAGAGAGAGAGGAGTATATTACAGATCTGTACAGTTAGTGCTCTGTTTGACAAACAACCTTATGTTACTTTTTCCAATTTTGTATGAACATCCCTCCTCCAAATTCCTTGCGAAATAAATATCTTTTTTTGTCTTTTTTAAATCTTTTTGAGACAGGGTCTCCCTTTAGTCCCAGCTGGCCTGGAGCTCGCTATATAGACCAGGCTGACCTTGAACTCACAGATAACCACCTACCTCTGCCTCCCAAGTGGTAGGATTATAGGTGTGCACCACCACCCAAAATAAATTTCTTGATTGATTAAATTGATTATATATAGAGAGAGAGAATTAAAGACTTTATGGGCAAGATAGACAGCTTAGTGGTTAAGAGCACTGGCTGCTTTTGAAGAGGACCTAGGTTTGGCTCCCAGCACCAACATGGCAGCTAACAAGCATCCATAACTGCAATTCCAGGAGATCTGATGCCTTCTTCTGGTCTCCGCGGGCATTGTATGACATGGGTGCCCTTACATGCATGCCAGCAATGCACTCATACACATTAAATAAAAAAAAAAATTAAAGTTTTTGTTGCAAAAGACTGGTCAACTCAGTTATTTAAAAATTATATTGAAATAAATCTAGAATATGCTATTAAATTACGTTAAAAGTCACTTTTAGGGGCTGGAGAGATGGCCTAGCGGTTAAGAGCACCGACCGCTCTTACAGAGGACCCGGGTTCGATCCCCAGCACCCACATGGCGGCCAAGAGCCGTCTGAAACTCCAATTCCAGGAGAACTCCAGTTCCAGGGGAATCCGAGACCCTCTTCTGACCTCCGCGGCATTGCACGACACGGGTGCACAGACCTGCATGCAGACAGTACATTGATACACATACAGAAATAAAAAAAAAAAAAAAAAAGTCACTTTTATTATTTCATGTTTATCTTTTTATCTATTTCTTGAAGTGAACACATATTAGCTAAGTATCCTTAAAAAAGAAAGTTGTTTGACTACTAAGACCTCTATATTTGCATGATGTAGGAAGCTTTCTTTTTGTTCCAAACAGGGACCATGTAGCCCTGCTAAGAGGAGGGGGACACAGCACCTGCCAGCAGCTGCTGTAGGGAACTGGCCTCTCAGTGCATAGACCAGCCGGCTACTTCCCGTAGCCCAGCCTGGGTGCTACTTCCAACTCAGGCCCTTAGCCTGGACCCATGAGACACGTGTTCCACTCTTGGCCATGACTTCCCTCCTGCCCAGATACTGCTGAACCCTGGACAGGAATTTCCAGGCTGATTGCTATTGGCTTATCTTCAGCCTATGTCCACTCACAACACCAGCTACCCAGATTGGTGGTCTGCACGGGGACCTCTTTCCAACCCACTGGCCACCTGAACAAAATGAAGGCCTACCTTGGCCTATATGTGCGCAATAATTAATAAAAATGATGGCCAGGATGTTACTGGGAAATTCAAATTTACTCCTTGCTACAGCCCATTTTTATAAACCAAATGATGCCAGTTCCCAGAGCGAGCCAATCATAGGCCCCCCAACTCCGTGCTGCTGCACACCTTTGCTCCACCCAGCATCGCCCAGCTAGGCCACGTTGTTTGCTCCTCCTTGGGATTAGACCCTCAGCCACATGGTGCCCTGAGGCATGCTAGCTGAGAATTAGCCCCCAATTCAAACTGGATCTTCCTACAGCACGATGCTTTTTATTCTTCAATCCTCATATGCTGTAATCTCATGGAAACTCTAGAGGGCATTTGGCAGTGTAAGCATTATACAATAAACAGAGTGAGGCCCATATGAGTTAGTAGCTAGCAGATCTGAAACTCGAATATAGCTCTTTTAATCCTGTATCCTTGCTTTGCTACCACTGATCAACATGATCAACAGTTCATTGAGAACAGCTCTTTACAAAATGAAATAAAGTTTGATTTTTCAGACCCAAATGAAAAGTCTTGAACTGGAGCCCAGATTATACTATTGACTAGGTTTTCCATTTGGAACAAGCTAATCTTTTTTCAGTTAATTTCTGACTATAAAATGAAGATACAAGTTTCAAGTCAAGATGACCCCACTATTTCATAACACAGCAATGAGAAATAAAGTGTGAGACTAAAACTCTAAAAGCTAAGGCCAAGTTTTAAAAACAGGTAAAATGGGCTGGAGAGATGGCTCAATGGCTAAAAACACAGGCTGTTCTTGCAGACAACTCTGGTTTGCTTCCTAGCATCCACATGGCAGCTAACAACTATAACTCCAAATAACAAATAGTAAATAAAAATAAAAGCAGCAATCCAAGTAGTATACAGGACTGGCCAAGAAGCTCTAAGATTAATCTAGAGATTAATTTTCTGGGTGGTACAGGATTTAAAATATTCCTTGAAGAAGTGGAGACCAGATCCAGGTTAACTGTCAGGAGCCAGAGTCCAACTCAAAGTAGGGTTCTGAAAACCAAAACTCAAAAGTATGCAAAGAAATTCAAAATTAAGAAGCATATCCATCAAAATCAACATTTACAATTTGATTCCTTCCAGACAAAATTAATTTTATGGAGTAGTCTCATCTTGAAAAACATCAATATAAAGCTTTCATTTACAAAAAACAAGAAACTATTCCTCAAAACCAGGAGGAAATAAAACTACAACAGCAAACAGGTAAAAAAGAATTAGAATTCTTGGAGGTAAAAAAAAAATGTTTGCAAATAGGTCTAACAATATTGATCCATGAGCACACACAATTACAAGGCTATTGTGAGAACTGAATAGAATTGGTATTTTTAATGGAAATTCTTTACCCAAGATAACGGATTTCTGTAATAGAATCTCTGGGTTATAGGATTGAAGAGAAATTGGGTTAACTATAAGGGAGTAAGAGCTATCATAAAAGAGGATATATTAGCAAGTTTCATTTCATCCTTGGAATTCCATGAATAACAAGTCCTGAGACAAATTGCATTGGTCTATACATGAAAAATGAAAGGGTTTCTGCCTTGTATTGCCAACAAAATAAGCCCACTCTTATTTCTTATATACGTAGGAAAATAGACAACAGGACTTCATAGTGGGGTGTGATGGTGCACACATTTAATCCCAGCACTAGGAAAGTAGAGGCAGATGCATATCGGTGAGATTGAGACCATCTTAGTCTCCCTAGAGAGTTCCAGGCCAGCTGGAACTAAATGGAGAACCTGTCTCAAAAGACACAACAGCAAAGATGTTACCATGTGAAGAAGAAAATATCTGAACATTGAGAGTTTATGCTTTTGCTATGTGTAATATTTTTGGTAGTATAAATTTGAAATGGTCATTAAAATCTGAATTTGTATATGATATATTTTCATGCAACTGTATAGATATGCATATACCTTAATGTTTGTTCTGCTCCACTCAAAAGTGGTGGAGATATAGATAGGACTGATCACGTATTATTTCCATACAAGCATTGTGTGGGCAGCTTCCATTCTGGCTACTAAGCTTCTTAACAAAAATGAAAACCTCATTTATCAGTGAGGTTTTCTAAGTGTTAATATTGTGGCGTGGCTGTTTCTAATCACTCCCTAGGCCTGTTGGATCTTGAATTAGAAAGACTAGAGTCATCCAGCACCAGAAGGCAAATTGGCACATGGTGCAAATTGATATACGGAAAGCAGATATACAGTGCTACTTCCTGTCTTTTTCAAGTACTTTTTTTTTTCTTCAGGGAAGAAAATAGCCACTTAGAATCCTGTATTTTGGAAGTCAAGCCAAGCATGATGCTTGACCCAGAATTTAAATATTCTGTAATGTGTAACTGAAACACTTGGAAGAGCTTTCTAAAGAAATTCAGAATAATAGCACCTGAAAAAAGCTTCATAGCTTCAAAGCACATAAAAATTAGTCTGGCAGCAGTTGGGCAGTTGGAGGGGAATGTGGTTGAGAGGAAGTGGTACCCACCATACTTTTGTAAAGAAACCAGAAAATAAAAACAAGACTTTTGTCTCCTTATGGCATCAAGAAGTCAGCAATTCTGATGAGTAAAGAAAACACTTTGGAGCAGGACAGGGCTTAGGATAAGAAGAGAGAAGACTGGGCTGGAGAGATGGCCTAGCGGTTAAGAGCGCCGACCGCTCTTACAGAGGACCCGGGTTCGATCCCCAGCACCCACATGGTGGCTGAGAACCGTCTGAAACTCCAATTCCAGGAGAACTCCAGTTCCAGGGGAATCCGAGACCCTCTTCTGACCTCCGCGGCATTGCACGACACGGGTGCACAGACCTGCATGCAGACAGTACATTGATACACATACGGAAATAAATAATAATAAAATAAAAAATAAAAAAATAAATAAAAAAAAAGAAGAGAGAAGACTATTATCTTGAAGGTTAATAAAGAATGACAAGGAGGTTTTCCTAGGCAAATACTCAATTGGCATCCAGAGAACACATAACAAGAGTCTGGTTAGAACTGAGGCATGGACCTGCAGTTACAGAATCAGGAGTGTTTCCCTTTGGTGACCTATAGAACCCAGGATCCTCTTACTTGGTTATTGGTGTAGACAGGAGGTTATATTGGGATGTGAAAATGGAAGCATTTATAAAGATCTTATGTATAAAATTGTGCCACCCTAACTAACATGAATAACGAAACCATGCTTATAATTTTGCACCTGCTTCTCCAATCTAGCCCTTAAGTTCTATTTGGAGAGTCATCAGGTTCTGTTACCTTTTGCCTAAAATATTACAGTAACCTAACTGGCCTTCTGTCTCTTCTTAGTCTAATGCATTCTGCTCAGGAATTATTAGTGGCTCCCCACTGCCTACTGCACACAAGACATGGCAGCCAGCATGCTCTGTGATCTGGATCCAGAGCTGCGTTTCCAGCTGCTGTTGCTTCTCTCCATGTACTTGATGTTTCAGTCAAATTGTCTGGTCACCATTCCCCAAACATCCTCCAGTATGATGTTTGTGAAACACAAACACGGTCCGGTTATTGCCCCACTTAAAACTCTCACAGTTCTGTTTTATTGCTCCAGAGCATCAATCCCAAAGTGCTTCCTCTACAAACTCTCTAAACCTGGCTCCTGCCAAGCCCCCCAGTCTTATCTCTAGCTACCAGACCCCAATCCACCATCCTTAAAACCTAAAATCCGACTGTATTGAACCACTTTAAATTATTTGAATAGGTCAAACCTGTTCCTTGCCCTTGGGGTTTGGTAGTGTTCCTTCAGGGCTTTCTACCTTTCTACCTCTCCTATGATCATACCAACAAGGCCCCATGGCCAACCTGGAAAAAAGAAAAACCAAACAGGAAAAAGGGTCTTTCCTTTCTCAAGACTCAGGAAGGGTTATCACCTGCAGAGAAACCTTTCCATTTCTATAAACTCTAATTACCACCTTTCTTATATATACCCACCAGTTATTCCTCACGGAACCTCAGTGCCAGATACACACTTTTAACATCAAAGCTCACTTTCCTGGTAGCAACCATTTCCTAATATCTGTGGCTTCCTTCAGAGCTAGAACAATGTCTTACGTATCCTTATAATCCTAGCACTTCACACAACGCGGAAAACAGGACAGAATTGAATGCATGATAGCAAACTCTTTGATTCCAAAGCCCATGAGATTATGACAGTTGATTGAATATTTGCAGAGAGAATTAAATACGATGGGTACGCATAATCTGTGTGCCATCTCTGAAAAGCGGAAGTAAAGTCTCTTCCAGACGTGCACTGTGTACGTTGTAAAACAATGCTTCTCCAACTTTAATGTGCCCTTGAGGAAACGGTGCCACTTCATCTGAGTTGCCGCCATGAGTCTTCATTTCTGATAAACTCTGATATGACACGCTGCTGGTCCTACAGAGAACTCTGATGGAGGTTCAAGGAGGGACAAATAGTGGAAGGAACTCAATAGGATAGGGCTGCTTACTGCTACCTTCAGAGCCTCCACCCAGCTGTGCATATGGCCATGCAAGCTTTTATTGAGGCTGTGCTACACGCTGAGTTGCCTTTACTGTCTTTATTTCCCTTTAAATGCCCCCCGCCCCGCCGCCTCAGTCAGGCTTTTCCCCTGTCCACTCCCCTGGTATGATTCACCCTCTGCAGAAGAGCTCCCAGATTCCGTTGTTAAACTAACCTGCAGCAGTTTTCCTGTGCCTCCCACCTCTGCTTCAAACCCTGCCAATCCACTCTTTCCAGTTTTCAGAAGTCTCTCCAGCTGCCTGAATTGTTTGGCCTCCATTTTCGTCTCAAATGGCTTTTCTTTTCCCAGTGAGCAGGCCAGTTTCACCTCTGCAAAGGCCAATTTCCAAGCAGCTGCCACTGTGATTGATAACTGCAGATCCGGTTCTGAAAGCCGTGCAGCTCCCCCCCCCCCCCACACACACACCTTCAGGGGAACATGAAGTAGTCAGGATTTTAAACTGTACGCTGGCTTAGGAGAACAGCAGTGTTCAGACTGTTGACTGATCAAATGTCATGAAGGAAAAGCAAATGTAGGAGAGATGCTGGAGATTTGGCTGGCAGCTGCAGAGCCTGTGAACGCTTGTAGCATCCTGGAGACTGCCAATGCCTGGCAGTGTCAATTTATAATTAGAGATGCCATTTGAAGGGGAATTTTGACATTTACTGCTACCAGTTGACTTTTTCAGGAATATCTAGCTCCATACTACAGTGCTGCCTGTTTTCTGAAAAAGCCAAGTAAATCCAGAGGTGCCAGATCCAATCTAGGAAGTGATGAGTACATTACATGCCTAAAAATATATGCCATTATTTTCACAGATGCAAGCATATTTATTATTATTTCTTCTTTAATTGTAATTGTAAATGTATAAAAATATAAAATTTAATTGTTTAGAAGCAAGTCAAGATGTTGCGGAGCTTTTTGTCCAGTGATATTCGTTGAACCCACTGTACATTATTTAACCACATTTAAACACATACAAATGATTTAGTTGAAGTCCATTTATTGATACACTTTGATATTCCCTAAAACTGCATATAACCCAAGACTCTCAGCATCTAATCCTTTACATGCTAATTAAAATATAAAGCCGTTTGATCAATTTTGCACTAGTAGGATAAAGTTAGCTCGGTTTTGCTGTTGGTAATAAGCTGGCACATCTTCAGCTGAGTTCAGATACTGTGCTGATTTCAGAGGCCACATCAGTTTGTATAAAGCTTGAAAGATCAAGCAGCTTGTTATGAACAGTGAAAACTTCTAAATGTGCACTGAATTTGCTCAGGATTCCAAATCCAACTATAATAGTTCAAGCGATGTATCTTTAACATCTGCAGAACACCTGCAGCCATTAAAACTTCACCCCAATTCCACTCCAATCTTCCTTAAACAGGTATAGGCAATCACAGAAGAATCTTTGGAGGAGACTGAAATTCTTGATTTAGGAAAAAAAAAAAACCACATAAGGTATAAATTTTGAAGCTGGAATGAAGTCTAACGTAACATACTTTTAAATGAGAAAAAGAATAATTGTCAAATTTGGAAACATTTTCATCCATTACCTTGACGTACATTCTTTTGTTTTTCCTTCCACCTTTTGAAGTTGTCTCTCAAGTCACGGGTTCTCTTTACCCTATCAGAGTATTTTTAGCACAGACTTCAGATTTTGAACCTCTGTAAGTTTGTTTTTGAGCCCTTTCTTTGTGTCTTTTGGGTCTTGACTTACCCTTTGACATACAGACTGTAGTTCTAATGGATTTTTTTTTTCCCTCTAATGTCCTCATATACTACTTATAACATCTGTCAGTTGTGGGTAGTTTGACTGATTATTTTATCCCCTTGTTGGGTCATATCTGCATCTTGCTTGCATGCCTGGTAATTTCTGATCAAATGTCAGACATTATACATTTTACTTTATTTGATGCTATATGTTTTTCTATCATAAATATTCTTGAGCTTTTATCTTGAATGTCATTAAATTACTTGGAGACATTAGAATTTTATTTTCATTATATTATGCCAGAAGACATCAATGCTATGTTCAAAGGGAAATTCTTTCCTATTACTGAGACCAGACCCTTCTGTATACTCTACCTAATTCCAGCTGTGCTGATAGGAGCAGGAATTGTCCCTCAGACTGCTTGAGCATGGGGCATTCCTATTAATCCCCAGGTAAAAACTCAAAGGAGCCTTCAGAGGATCTTTGAGGGGACAGGGAGTTATATAACTTTTATTAACTTTCTTATCAGTTTCATACATGTTTATTATATGTTCTGGGTACTCCCACCTCTGTAAACCCCTCCTCCTTACAAGTCCCTTTCTCAAATTCCTGTATTTTGTCTTTCTTTAAATCAAGAAAATTTTTGTTGAATTTCTACAAATTACATACATTTGGTTGCATTTTGATCCCCTCCCCATCTGTACCCCACTGCCCAATTTCATGTGCTCTATTATAATATATATTCATATGTATATATATGAGTTATATATATGGCTAATATATATTATATATTAGTCATATATATATGTCATATATATATATATATATATATGTATGTATGACTAAAGAGTTAAATTTCCTTTAATGTGGATCCATCCACTGGAACCTAGTTAACCTACCAAGAGTACATCCTTCTTTTCTTTTATTTATTTTTTATGTGTATGAATGTTTTGTCTCCATGTAGGTTTGTGCACCTGTGTCATGCAATGCCGCAGAGGTCAGAAGAGAGTATCTGATTCCCCTGGAACTGGAGTTCTCCTGGAATTGGAGTTACAGACAGTTCTCAGACACCATGTGGGTGCTAGGGATAGAACCTGGGTCCTCTGCAAGAGCAGTAGGTGCCCTTAACCACTAGGCCATCTCTCCAGCCCAAGAGTACATCCTTAAAAGAGACTGGTTCTTCCCTTCCCACCAGCCATTGGTTTGCCAGTAGTTCTTCAGGCAGGGTTGAGCTTTCTTACATACTTCCCCGTGTCTATGCTGAGAGTTCCTCTGGCTTGAGCTTACATGGTACTCATACATGCTTTCATCATTGCTGTGAGTTCATAGGAGTAACTTCCCAACTGTCTGAAAAGCTGTTCCCCTGTAGTCATATGCCATCTCTGGCTCTTACAGTCTTTTCACCCCCTTTTCTGCCTTGGGAGGCAGAAGTTTGGTATAATCACTCAATACCCTCCTCTTTATACAGCAGTCAGTGAGGCCTTCTGTGTTAATCACCATCCGCTGCGAAAGGAAACTTTTCTGGTGAGGGTTGAGAGATGCATTAATCTATGAGTATAATAGTAAGCCAGTCATTAGGAGTCACTTTTAGATTAGGCTCTCCCCTACAGCTTGTACCCTGTCTATCTACAGTTTCCTAGGCTTGATATCAATGTCAGGTATGGGCTCTCTCTTAGGAAGTGGATCTTAAATCCAATTAAAAAGTGATTGAAAGGCTGGAGAGATGGATCAGTGGTTAATAACACAGGCACTGGCTGCTCTCGTAGAGGACCTGGGTTCCATTCCCAGCACCTGCATGATAGCTAACAACTGTCTGTAACTCCAGTTCCAGGGGATCCAACACCCTCTCCTGATGAGATCAGGTTCATTCAGGCTGTTACAGTTGTAGACCCAACACCCTCTTCTGACTTTCGTGGGCATTGCATGAAATTGGTACACTTACACACATGCAGGCATAACACTCATACACATAAAATAAAAAATAATAAATAAAATATCTTTAAAGTGATTGATTATTCCCATGATATTCATGCCATAATTGCACCAGAGATCATCTCTTACAGGCCAGTTGTTGCTGAAGCACAGAGGATTCACAGCTGAGTAAGGTTAATGACTATTTTTCTTCTAGTAGCATACCTAGCACTTCCCAGCACTGTGAACGCTAGCCAGTAGATATGAAGCTTTGAAGTCAGCACCAGCTCGACTTCTCTTGTTTGTTCTACAGCTCATGTCTTCAGCAGTAGGCTCTTACCATGCAGTTCTGGTAACCAAGAGCTGGAGCAGTGGCCAGTGTTGTGTAAGGACCTTTGGTCAATAGCTTCAAAAGAAGGAATCAATCCCTGGCATTAAGCTTTTATTTTGCTAGCCTATGGTATCTGTTCTCCCTACTATGAAGTAACTCCTTTTAATCTCATTTTATTATATATATATACTTTAAAAGCTTCTATAGTGGCAGAGTTCCATATGACTTCTTCTAAAGGCTGTTAGTGCTGGTTATCCCTCCCCTGTCTTTTCTTTGGTTATTTATTTTATATGTATGAGTCTTTTGCCTGCATGTATGTAAGTGCACCACACACATGCAATACCTGCAGATGTCAGCAGAGAGTATCAGACCCTTTAGAACTAGAGTTAGGGATGATTGTTAGCTGCTGTGTGGGCTCCAAGAACAGAACCCAGGTGCTCTCAATCACTGAGTCATTTCTCCAAGGACACATTCCTGCCTTGTTGTTTTGTCTTGTGACCCACTGACTTTAACCAAGGCTGTCTGTGTAACCCTGACTTTGGAACTATCCTCAGTAACCTAGAGGCTCACCTGTGGGTATACAAGTGAAGACAATGACTGCACCTCGGAATCCACCAGTAATCCAGTTAAACAGAATGGGGTATGGTCTCCTCAGTCCCTCTCTGATCCATGACTGACTGGTGACAGGCCCATTCTTTGCAGGTCCAGTCCAGGGAAATGCACCCATTTGGGAACGTGATTGCAACAGCTATGCCATGCCCAGAAGATAGCATTTTGCACTCCTTCTCTCTATCTATGTCTCCTACATTCTTTCTGCCCCTCTTCTTCAGTGTTCTTGAGCCTTAGAGGGAGTGGTGTAAGTATCCTGTTCAGAGTGAGCCTTAGAGGGAGTGGTGAAAATGTCCTGTTCAGAGTGAGCCTCAACTGCCACCTGTTCTCAGCACCTTGAGCAGCCATTCGTCTTTGCATTCACCACAGTTCATTGCAAAGGGAGGATTCTCTCACTAAGGCTGGACAGAGCATTTGCTCCCCAAAACAACATGGGCTCTTGCCATTCCTCCTGGTGCCCACCAGAGCTATTTGATAATACCCCACTGCTGGAGACATCACATACTTTCATCTCAAGAGAAATCAAGCTGGGGCTTAGCTGGAAACTTCCACCCCAACATCTAACTTTTATAGTGCTGAAAGGTACTATGAAGCTGCTGAATGGACAAAAAAAGGCATCTATGATCTTACTCAGCTGTGCACCCTGTGAACAAATTACATTACCAACCTGCAAGAAAAGGTGCAGCCTCTTGTATGTAGTGGAACAACTGTTATGGGAGTAACCATTCATTCACAGATTAGATTTGAGACCCATTCCACAGGAGAGAATTCATCATACAAGATCCAAAACCCTGTAAACACCCCATGGCTGAAAGGATCTTAAGTTCTAGAAAGGAAGCTGCTATGGTTGTTTAGATGAAGTGGCATGATGCCAAACTGCTTTCTATGGATCTTTGAAGTTTTACTCTGCATCTGTCTCATTTACATACCTGCCCATGCTCTATATGTTTTGGTTTTCCCAGACCCAAGATCTATCTCCTCAAGTCAGTGAATCTTCTACTCTACCTGAGCTCCCTCTTCCCCACATCTATCTAGATTCTCTCAAGTCAATCACAGGATCAGGTGTAGCACTTGGCTTATTTACTACCTCTCAGAGATTTCTGGCCTTTCCTTTTTTACAATTTTAATTGAAATTTTTATGTGTTTCATACATAATTTTACAATTAGTCTTAATTGCCTTTATGCCCGATTCTCCCTTGGCACCTTCACGTGGGCCTCCTCCTGCCCCCCGTAGTTCACACATTCTGTCATTTGTGCTAGGGTCCATTGGGCCAAACTACTCTCCCTGCTCACTCCTCAGTGCCAGCTCATCCCCTGAGCTCTAGCAAGCCTATCTGGGGTCCCTTTCCTAAAGAAGGCCAGGGCTTCCTCATCTGACCACCATCAGCTGCCAATATTTCCTCAGCCAAGGTTGGGCTCTGCTAACCATTTCTGCAGTTCTCTGCTGTTTTTTGTCCAATTGAGCTTGCATGGGTCTTATGCATGCCTTTATTTTCTAATGTGCAATGTTTGCAAATCATTTCAGACACATTTTTTTCTTATATTTTCATCTTATTTTAGGAAGGGGGTAAGTTTGGTTTGTGTTACTCATTGTTTTCTATAAGTAGGAGTTCTTTATGATGTCTCAATTTTTCTGATACATTGTTGAAACCTGATTAATTTGTACCTATCAGGAATATTCACATCACATGCAGAAAATATGAACATACAAATAACCCAAAGTTAACTTAAAAACAGATACATATGCAAAACATTAGAAGATACACATTTACACACATTGAGATAAAAAAATGATAACAAAATATTGACAGTATGGATCACTGGGATTATAGACAATTAGTATTATTTTCATAGTTTTCTAATTTGCCTTCTGTGAAAATATATTGGTTTCACTAAAAATTAGTATTATCTGATATATATGACTTTTAGAAAAATAAATGAGTCCAAATATAGCATATTTGATTCCATAAAGAGAATTAGGTATATCTGCTAATAAATGGAATTCCCAATGATGGATGTAATTGGCTCACCCTACTAAAATCTCCTCTACCAAGACCATAATTCAGGGAGGCTGGAAAAAATACCTCTGTGTTTGATGGTTAATAAATTATAAAATTCTAAAGACATGCTGATTACCTTGGAAAGTGATAACTGTATATTGCCTTTTCATAGCCAAGAGTGGATGATTTCTTCAGAACTAGTAGATAAAATGGTTTCTGAGAATGCACTGAAATTTACTCTGAATTCGTGGCTAAGTAAGCAATTTTATGTAATTGTAAGAAGACTAAGAAATCACTGACTAATACAAACTCTACTGGATAAGAATGTATTAAGCTAAGTAGACATATAAGTACACTCTTGGGAACTCAGAAGAGTGCTCCAGAGGAAAGCACAATCAGAAAACATAGAAGCACAGGGACTGTCCCTGTCTTCCAGGCCACTGCTTCCCAAGCATCGCTATAGGTTGCTTGGATTTGAATTTCAGCTCTGTCACTTGAAAACAGCATGACTCTGAATAAGTTCTTAACTTTTCTGTGCTACAAATTCCCATCTGTAAAATGAGAAGTAAAATGAACATTGTGAACATTATATGTATTAATGCAAACGAAGAGCTTTGAATGGCTGTGGCAACACCAAGCTTCAAATAAATATGAGTTACTGACATTCTAAGTATGTATTGATGGACTTTTAAAAACTGAGCACTGTGTATTTCATGTGTATTTGGAAATATATAACTAGCTCATCAAATCTGTGATTTTACAGATATTATTTCTTAGGACAGTTTATGGTGATGACAAAGGTGTAAACCCCTAATTTAATATTCTAATTAAACAAATACTAATAAAATTCTCTCTATGCAGTTTGCAAAATCATATTGGCAGCATACCATCCCTTCACTAAATGTTTGAAGAAAGTGAAGCCTAAAGTAGAGCAAAATGATTATGCAAGAAGTTAAAAGGAAAGGAATATAAATACCTAAATAACTTTATTCTTAGTCTCCTATACATTTATTTTTATAAGCCTTCATCCCTGTCTTTATCACTGGTGCTTCAGTTTCTTCTGCAAAGATATAGTCAATAGCTTATTCAGTGATTCTTTCCCTCCATCCTGTACATGCATGCCTTAAAGAGAATTGATTTCCATAATTTCAATAATCAACCTTAAACTTTAACTCTGGGTGAAAAATAATTTCATTAGTCTAAATGTGACAAACAAGGCAGGAGGCAGTCAATAAAGGCTAAAATACAAAGCAAGGAACAAGTTTAAATAATATGAAAATAATAAATAGCTCTTATTTGATACACTTCATGCATGAAAGCATTCACATCAGACCTTCCTAGAATTGAGCCCCTGTTGAGGATGAAATGTCCAGATTCTGTGCATTCTAGGGGAAGAGACTCCATGAAATGTAAAATCACTAACTATTCATTTTAACTCTTGGTAGTAAAACGATAGTCAGGAAAGGAATGTGACCACACGAATGCCGTACAAGGGTCTGTTTGCTCATAGAGGTTATACTTTTCATTCAGGGAGCTCTTTGCAGTATAGGTAAGAATTGCAGTGCTTTGAAACCTGCAGCAATATAAATATGAATGGCTTCAGGGAAGCGTGATGAAGGAAATACACAACGCTGTCCAGAAGTTAATGGAGGTCCTGCAGGTGAACAGACCCTTGAGTTGAATCTCAAGAAAGTGGAACCTTTTTGCTGGATAATGTAAATAAAATAAGCAACTCCAGCTGAGAGGAAGACTGAGAAGGCACCGAAAGCTGGTGCTTTCACAGCACTGCAAATCATTGGACAGGATTGCATCAAAGAGAGTTCACAGCAGTGAAGAGCAAGATACGAATAGACAGATGCTGTTACTTTCCAGAAACTTCAGGATTTATTCTTTTGAGGCAGGTTCAGATATAAAGCAAATGTAATGGGCCTGTTCTTTTCTGTACAATGCAGGTCCTCAAGACAGGCTTAGTGGTCTTTTATTCATTAGGTTGCTCTTCGTTCTTCTTTCTTATAACTTAGTTCACTGTGCTGATAAAAGGCAGGGCAGATTCTGGGTGAAAGTCTGAGAAATGTAAATTTGGTCTATATGATCATTTTGGAATTGTACCTTACAAAAAGTCAGACAGGCTGATTTATAGTTCTTGATGTAACTTGGAACAGAATGATCTTAAAAGAGAGCGTTTATTTTTTTCAGTTCTTTTGTTGTTGTTCTCTCCAACTTGTATTGCTACCCTATATATATATACATATATACATAGTTATATGTACACATAAATACATACATGCATACATACATACACTTGAATTGGAGGTTTCCTAAAAGATGTCATGTTTTCCTTAAGGAGGTGCTCAAAGTTCCTCCTTGGCAATCCCAAACAACCATCAATCCTGCACTTTTGTTCCACCTGGGGGTCTTTCCCTCCCATGGTCCCCCAAATGAAGTCTAGTAAGCATGCATCCTGTTTAGATCTCCCTACACTGGCCTCCATGATACAGCCCAGGTAGTCCAACAATAACAGTCTGAATTCTGACGAGGCCGACATCCCCTTAGCTGTTTAGTCCACAAGCTGGGTATCTCAGTAGTCCCCATCTGGCTTTGAAGGTTTGGACGATTCTTGGAGAGACATGAGTCCTCAGTCCATATTGGAAGGTTAAAAAAAAAACTCTAGAAAGACTTAGAAAAAGATACAGGACATGTATGGCAGAGTGCAGAGACTCCGGTGGAGTGGGGGGCATGGAAAGGGAAGCGACTCTAGATTTGATTGAGAAATGATGTATGACCTATGGAAAAAGTTTAATAACAATATATATATATATATATATATATAGCGAGAGAGAGAGAGAGAGAGAGAGTTTAAAACAAGCAAAATTTACCTCTCCTCTCTTTGTGTCAGTACTATGTAGGACATCTGGTTTCTAACTCACTGCACCAGGGCAGTAAGTAAAAATAGTGAATACTTTCACTACAAACTAAAAAGACAAGGGTTGTCCACTGGCTGTGTCCCTGATTACACCAATGCCTTCCATTGATTTACCCTACTTTCTGACATCATTTCATTTAAGATCAAGACTCCCGGTTGCTGGCCCAAATAAATAGGTCTTTGCATGAAAAGGAATATCCTTTACAAAAGAACAGTGGTTATGGCTCAAGAAGTGACTCATTTAACCCAGAGAGCCTCTTCTTAGAATTCTGCACAAATGATGCCTAAGATTTATTCAGTACCACTGTCAAAAATTTATTTCTAAAATTCCAGCAAAGGCTTCAAGTACATTTCTCTAATAAAACTCATTATCTAAGAAAGCTTTTTCATTCTTTTTGAGCAATGGGAAGTTGAATAGTATAGTTTTCTTTGAGGGAAAAAAATGCTCTGAAATTTTGCACCCATCAAGAGGGAGTCATTCATTTCTGTCATTCTGTTTAAATATAAGCCTCATCCGCACTATAAAAAGATGAGCCATAGCTCACATGCAGCAATGGACGATACTATGTTCTTTCCCTCTCGCTCCTCTCTTCTTTCTATGGTTTTGAATACTACATTGTATGGACTTAAAAAAAAACTTTTGTGGTCATAAAAATCTATTTGAGAAGTTTCTGATTACTGTTGAACATTTAAAACTGCCTGTAACTTCTTAAAAGGTAGGCACAATATTAATCTGGCACCATGGGTACTTTCCAATCTCAGTAACTATATTCCACCTACCTAGTCTCATGGTGGCTTCAGTTTGCGTACAGAACTATTCCTGACTTCCAGCTCTGAGTGCTTTTTTTTTTTTTTGTCTTTTTGAGACAGGGTCTCCCTGTAGCCTCGGCTGTCCTGGAACTTGCCCTGTAGACCAGGCTGGCCTTGAACTCACAAAGATCTCCCTGCCTCTTCCCCCCAAGTGCTAAGATTAAAGGCATGTGCCACCATGCCTAGCACAGTTCTGAGTTTTTATGGTGTTTACTGATACCTATGATCTCAACCTCTCTCCACAGCCAGAAATTTTTATAAAGCTGAGGAAATTATACTTTATTTCTTCATATGTACACCAGTCTTTTGAGGCAAACATGCATAAGACATATATTCAGTGGCTCATTTAAATGATCCCCTTTGTGTTTACTTCTATGGATGTGCCTATGCACCCTTAGATTCTGCATCTGTTTTGTTTCTTTCTTTTTGTTTACATATTTTTCAACTTGCTAGGGTTCCTGGCAATGTTATAGGCCCATTTGTAAGGCAGATGTAAATTCCTTACTGGCCTTTTCATCTCTAGAAATGGTTGAATTTTTAATCATTCATTCTGAAAATACAATTTCTAATAAGAGAATTGCCAGATTGACAACCAGTCCAATATTGGGTAAAATATGTGAAACATTTTGATGATCAGACATTCTGTCAGATCTGTGCAATAGTTTTCACAAAATAGTTTCACAAACCCAAATGAGTGGGTAATATTGTTTTTTTTTCTGTTTTAAGAATGTAGGAAATGAAGCCCAGATATTTTAATTTGCTCACAAAGAATCACATAGCAGTATGTGGCAAAGCTACACCTTAAATACAGGCATTCTAGCTATAGCATTTATAATTATATTAGGATTCTCCAGAGAGCACAATCAGTATGATATGTTAGATGAATGGATAGTAGATAGATTGATGATAGAGACATAGGATTAGATATTTATGATGGATACTTCATTCATACAGAGATTGATTATAAATAACTAGCTCACACAGTTATAAAGGTTTGTCCCAAGATCTGTACTACAAATAGCAAGGCAGGAGATACTTAGGATGGCGAATGGTTTAGTTTCAATCTGCTGTGAAAACCTGAAATCCAGATGAGCCAGTAGCATAATCCCTTTGAAAAGTAAATGAGCACCTGAGGATACACTTTCTACTCAGCACCCCACAGAACATTCTCCAAAATCGACCACATACTGGGACACAGAAGAAACCTCCACAAGTACAAAAAGACTGAAATAATTTCATGCATTCTATCAGACCACAATGCAATAAAGCTCATTATCAACACCAGGATAAGTCCTATTATCTACAAGAACACATGGAGACTATACAGCACTCTCTTGAATAATGAATGGGTCAAGGAAGAGATAAAGAAAGAAATAAAAGCATTCCTGGAACAATGATAAAACCACACAACAAAACCTATGAGACACTTTAAAAGCAATCCTAAGAGGGAAGTTTATAGCCCTGGGTGCCAACATTAGAAAAACAGAAAGAGCACAAGTGAATGATCTAACACACCAGCTAAAAACACTCAAGAGACAACAACAGATCAGCCCTAAATTCAACAGACAGGAAGAAATAACAAAAATGAGAGCAGAAATCAATGAAATAGAAACAAAGAAAACAATACAAAAAAGTCAATGAATCCAAAAGTTCGTTCTTTGAAAGAATAAACAAGATAGACGGACCTCTAGCCCAGTTAAACAAAAGAAAGAAGGAACAACTCCAAATCAATACAATCCATGATGAAAAGGGAAATATCACAACAGGCCATGAAAAGATCCAGAAAATCATATGGGAATACTTCAAAAACCTATACTCTACTAAGTTTGAAAACCTAGAAGAAATGGATGAATATCTGAAATCCTGGGAATCACCAAAGCTCAACCAAGAAGAAATTGACAGTTTAAACAGACCCATAATAATTGAAGAAATTGAAGATGTAATAAGAAACCTCCCAACTAATAAAAGCCCAGGCCCAGATGGTTTCATGGCAGAATTCTATAAAACATCTCAAAAAGACTTACAACCATTATTACTCAAATTGTTTAGAAGGATACAAACAAAGGGAATTCTCTCAAATTCCTTCTATGAAGCCAGCATCAGTCTAATACCAAAACCAGGTAAAGATACAACCAAAAAGGAAAACTATAGACCCATCTCATTAATGAACACAGATGCAAAAATTCTAAACAAAATACTTGCAAATCATATACAGACCCACATCAAGAAGATCATCCATCATGACCAAGTTGGATTCATACCAGAAATTCAGGGATGGTTCAAAATACGAAAATCAATAAATATCAAACATATAAATGGACTGAAAGACAAAAACCACACGATCATCTCAATTGACTCAGAAAAAGCCTTTGACAAAATCCAGCATCCCTTCATGCTTAAAGTCCTAGAGGGAATTGGATTGGAGGGATCATTCCTCAATGTAATCAAAGCCATATACAGGAAACCCACAGCCAATATCATCCTAAATGGGGAAACAACAGAAACATTCCCTTTAAAGGTAGGAACTTGGTAAGGCTGGCCCCTGTCACCACTCCTCTTCAATATAGTACTTGAAATACTTGCTAGGGCAATAAGGCAAGAAAAGGAAATTAAAGGAGTACTAATTGGAAAAGGGGAAGTCAAGCTATCCCTTTTTGCTGATGATGATTTTTTACTTAAGGGATGCTAAAAACTCCAGCAGAAAACTCCTAGAAACCATTAAGAGCTTCAGTAAAGTGACAGGATACAAAATTAACCTAGAAAAATCAGTAGCCTTTCTTTACACCAACAACAAACAATTGAAGAAGGAATTCAAGGAGACCTTCCCACTCACAATAGCCTCAAAAACAATAAAATACCTAGGAAAAAACCTAACCAAAGACAACAAAAATTTTAAACCCCTGAAGAAGGAAATTGAAGAAGACATCAGAAGGTGGAAAAACCTCCCATGCTCATGGATTGGGAAAATTAATATAGTAAAAAATGTTCATTCTACCCAAACTCTTGTACAGATTTAATGCAATCCCAATTAAAATCCCCAAGAGTTTCTTCACAAGCTTGGGAAAAAAGTCCTTACTTTCATTTGGATAAACAAAAGACCCTGAATAGCCAAAGCAACCCCGAGTGAAAAGAGCAATACAGGGGGGATCTGTATACCAGACTTCAAACTATACTACAGGGCTATAGTCATAAAAACAGCTTGGGAGCTGGGAGTGGTGGCACATGCCTTTAATCCTAGCACTTGGGAGGCAGAGGCAGGTGGATCTCTGTGCGTTCAATGCCTGCCTGGTCTACAAAGTGAGCTCCAGGCCAGTTGGGACTAAAGGGAGAACCCTTGTCGTAAAAAGACAAAAAAAAAAAACAAAAAAAAAAAAACAGCTTGGTACTGGCCCAAAAACAGACCTGTTGACCAATGGAACAAAACTGAAGATCCAAACTTGAGCACATACAATTTCAACCACCTCATATTTGACAAGGGGGCTAAGAAGAGACAATGGAGGAAAGACAGCATCTTCAGCAAGTGGTGTTGGCAAAACTGGATAACCACTTATAGAAGAATGAAATTAAACCCCTACCTCTCGCCCTGTACAAAAGTCAACTCCAGATGGATTAAAAACCTCAGTGTGAAACCCCAAACTCTGAAGGCAATAGAAGAAAAAGTTGGCAGCAGACTACAAGACATAGGCATAGGAAAAAGCTTCCCCAATTGGACAGCAGCTGCGCAAGATTTAAGGTGGACAATTGACAAATGGGACCTCATTAAACTCAAAAGCCTCTGTACATCAAAAGAAACAATCAAGGAAGTGAAGAGAAATCCCACAGAGTGGGAGGAAACCATCGGCAGATATATTTGACAAAGCATTGATTTCCAGAATACATAAACTACTCAAAGAACAAAGAAGAAAGAAAACAAATGACCCACTCAAAAGATGGACCAAAGAACTGAACAGAAACTTCACAAGTGAGGAATTAGAGATGGCTGAGAAACATCTTAAAAAGTGTTCAATGTCACTAATAATTAGGGAAATGCAAATTAAAACCCCTTTAAGATACCATCTTACTCTAATAAGACTGGCTAGGATCAAGAAAACAAATGATACCAAGTGCTAGAGAGGTTGTGGGGAAAGAGGAACACTCATCCACTGCTGGTGGGAATGTAAACTCGTACAGCCTTATGGAAAGCAGTGTGGAGAACTCTTGGAAGACTTGGAATGAACTTGCCACCTGACCCAGCCATACCACTCCTGGGTATGTACCCACAAGATTCATCCCACCACAGAGATACATGCACAGCCATGTTTATTGCAGCTCTCTTCACAATAGCAAGGAGCTGGAACCAACCCAAGTGCCCCTCAACTGACCAGTGGATAGAGAAAATGTAGTACATCTACACAGTGGAGTTCTATGCAGCAGTAAAGAAAGATGACCTCATGAGCTTTGCAGGTAAATGGCTGGAGCTAGAAGATATCATGCTGAGTGAAGTAACACAGTCCCAGAAAAACAAACGACGTATGGTATCCCTCATCTGTGGATGCTAGCACCAATTACCTAATTGTATGGCAAACTGAGCAATGTCAATGTGATATGAAAACGACTGTGCTCTTATATTGTGAATCCCTTAAAAAAATAAAGAAAGAAAAAAAAAAAGAGAGTGAACCTAAAAACCAGAAAATGCCAGTATATCAGTGTGGATCCAAAAGCAGGGAAAGGGCTCATGTCCTCATCTAGGCATTGAAGCAGACAGAACCGTGATACAAGGAGATCAGTCATTTGGTTCTAGGCAGGCTTTCAACTGATGAGTCCCACCTGTTCTACATAGGTAACCCACCTGATGAAAGTGTTAATGTAATGGAACAATACCATCACAGAAACACCCGCAATAAGGTTTTAACTAACCACATATCTGCATACCCTATTGCCCAATAAAGGTGATAAGAAAAAATTAACAATCACAATACTTTTAACCATTATTCTGCCAATCCAGGTACATAGTGTCCCAGTGATCAAAGGTAATAGATTAAACATTCCCATTTCCAAACATGAATTGAACACATAATTATCTCTTAAGAGAAAGTTTATAACAAGATGAAAATTATGGTTATTTGAATATTTTGAAGCTAATTTGAAGCTAATTTATTTCTAAACTATACTAAATCATGTTCATGATATAGATTTCTATGAGCAAAAGAGGTAAGAAACTTGGTTTTTTAGCTTTCCAAATGCTAAGAAGCCATGTTCCCTAGCAACACTGTGAATTCACATAGGAAATTTTCAAATACCATTTATAGCAGGTTCTTTTTTCCCTTCATTGCCACTTCACTCCAAGCTGATTACTAAATAGAAAATGAGCTTTGGAGATTTTAAGTAACAAGAGGACATCATAGCATTTAGCCAAAAAGAATGTTGTTCATAATGTTATTTAGACTTATTTAAAATTCTGCACAATCTTACTTTATTACTTTATTCTCACAGCCATACTGATTGTAATATATGGCAATTAGAACTAGTTATTATAATTCAGTGCTAACAAAAATGAGAACTTCAATGATTGGCCTGAAATAAAATGAACAAAATGTACATATATTTATCGATATATAATAATAATAATAATAACAATAATAATTTATGTATGTTTATAAGCAAATGACTATGTGTATTTATATTTTTTGTCTTTTTGAGACAGGGTTTCCCTATAGCCCCAGCTGTCCTGGAACTCACTATGCAGACCAGGCTGGCCTTGAACTCACAGTGATCCCCCTGCCTCTGCCTCCTGAGTGCTGGGACTTGATTGTATCAGGACTTACAGAGCACAACAATTAGTTATTATAGGCGTGCAAGAATGTTTCAACAAGTGGAGAACCTAATGTTGGCGTGTTAAAGGGAAAAACAAGTAATTATTTCAGTAGGTAACTTAAAATGAAATTGATAAAATTCAGTATTCATAAGATAGAGAAATAAATGACTATAAATGACAAAACCTTTAAATGGATAATTACCCGTCCAGTACATAGCAAATGTATTATTACTGGTAATCAAACTATAATAGGATTCTGGTTGATGCAATAAGTGAAAGAAATATGCGTTATGGTGAGTAAAAAACAAGGAACAAACAAATTATATGTCACCTATAAGGTTGTATCCATAGAAAATGCAAAACTATAAACTATCAGGGCAAATTTGCCAGATAAAAAGGTCCAATAGCATCCTGATATACTTGCATTGTATCTGCATATGCTACATACTGTACTTGCAGTATATGTTACACACACACATATGTGTATATATGTAATACACACTATATACCAGTATGATCCCTTCATAATAAAAGCAATGTGATGTGCCTATAAAATTACTAAGCTCAAACTGAATAAAGACCTTTGTGAGCAAAAATATGAGTAAATGAAGCTGTAGACTATGACTGAAATGGGCTGAGTAGATATCTTAGAAATGTCACTTATCCTCTACTTTGGAGTATAAATCCACTATAATATTTCCGCAGAGCTTTTCATGGAGTTTAACCAGCATCAATAAAACTAACGAAGACCATGGAGTCAAAATAAGCTCCAATGATGTGGAAAACATGGTATGATTAGCTTTGCCAGACACTAAGTCTTATCATGAAAGTATTAGTAACTAGGATGATGTGGAATTGATAGAGGAATAGATAAAATGATTATGACAACCAAAAATGAGCTCAGGAGCAAGTCCAAGCAAATGGAAATGCAAGGACAAATACTTGTATGCCAGACTCTACTTATACTGGACAGCTTTAGTGTCAACTTGACACACCTGGGTTGAGAGAGCCTCAGTGGGGGAATTGCCTCCATTGGACTGGCCTTTTGCCAAGTCTGTGGAGTATGATTATTGAGCAGTGTGGGAGAACCCAGCCCATGGTGGGCAATGCCACTCCTGGGCAGGTTGTTGTATACTGTATAAGAAAGCAGGATGAGAATGGGGCAGGGGAGCAAGCCAGTAAGCAGCATTCCTCCATGGCCTGTGCTTCAGCTCTTCAGGTGTCTGCCCTGAATCCTGCCTTGCACTCCCTGTAAGATGAATAAACCCTTTCCTCCCCAGGTTGGTATTGGTTAGAGTGTTTTGTCAGAGCAATTGAAGACAAACTAGAACACTACTCATTACAATATCTGAGTATTTTCATTTTTCCTTTATTATTGAATTTTTACAAATTTCACACAATATATTTGGATTATATTTAGTTTCCCTTCACCTGTCTGTGTCCCCATTGCTACCCACTCACTAAATTCCCTATACTCTAATATATAATATTAATAATTAATGATATATATTAAGGCCTATAGAATCAGACTTGTGTCCCCAGATTCCCTTTAGTGTGGGTCCCTCCAATGGAGCCTGGTCACCCTACTAAGAGTCTCACCTCTAAACAAGACTAAATTGCCCCTTCCCAGCAGCCAAATGGGCTTTGGGTTTCTAACCCTCTCACTACCCTGTCTGTGCTAGGATTTTGTCTGGCTTGAGCTTACATAGTATTTTCATTTTGAAATTAAAAGGTTCATTAGAAACTTCTTCACCAGTCTAATCTATTGAAAAGTATTTAGCAATTTTAGGGAAAAGAAAGGAAAGGTAAATAGGGCCAAAAGGGTGGCTCAGTCAGAAAAGTGGTTGCTGCACAGGAATCAGGACCTAAGTTCAACCTCTAGCATCCTTGGAGAAAATCCAAGTAGCAGTATGTGCTTCTAACCCCAGAACTTGGGGGACAAGAAAGGAGGCTCCCTGGGGATTTGCTGTCCAACCAGTTTAGCCAAATCTACAAGCTCCAAGTTCAATGAGAGTCTATGTCTCAAAAACTAAGATAGAGAGCAATAAAAAAGACACCTGACATCAACCTCTGACCTCCACAAAAACACACATACATACACAAAGGAAAAATATACTACGGAGTAATACATAGGGCAGTTAAATGTATCTATAATGTATTTTAATAATCTGAGAATATTTATAAAGTCACATAGTTACTGGATTGATTCAGTTCCTGTAGTTACAATATTTAATTCTTTAATTAATGTAAATCTGAATGTTCCTCAACTGATGAATGGATACTGAAAATGTGGTTCATTTACACAATGAAGTTCTAGTCAGTAGTCAAGAAAAATCAAATCATGAAATCTTCAGGTAAATGGATGGAACCAGAAGCTGTTATACTGAGTAAGGTAACACAGACTCAGAAAAACAAGCAACACATGTTCTCTCTCATTTTTGGATCCTACTCCAAATCCTTAGATGTAAGTATGCATCCTGAAGTGATGGCAGGAGCCAAGAAAATGGAAAGGAAGCAAGGAGAAAGAGGAGAGCAAAAAGCTCTAGAGAGGGGAATAGTAGCAAATCGGAGTTACCATCAGAGCATGGCAAAAATGGAGGGTGTTCTGACAGAAGAGGGAGGAGACAGAGAGCAATACAGGAAGCAAGAAAGAGGAAAGAGAGTCAACAGCTACATGGTGTGAGAACCCAAAGGGAAATGTATTATTGCATAAGCTCTCTCTCTCTCTCTCTCTCTCTCTCTCTCTCTCTCTCTCTCTCTCTCCATATATATATATATATAGATATATGTGTGTGTATGTGTGTCTGTGTGCCTGTGTATGACTTGTGAATAGCTAAAAGCTACATAACAAAAATTATAGTGCCAGGCAGGAGAAACCACCCTTTGGATTGGTGGCCAGAGTAGTGCAAGAGACTCCCCAAATAATATAGGCTATTGCCACAACTCTCGATGTCCTCCCAGAACTTGAAGGTAAGACCCTATTACTGAAGACACAACATATTTCAGATACAAGATTTGGAGCAAGGGAGCTGGAAATGACCTGGAAACTTCCTCCCTGAAAAGTAGCTCTTAGTATCAGAAGTATCAGAAGATACTAAGCAAGCTTCCCAGGGAGAATACTAATCAGTGACCCACCTGTAAATTGTAAAGACCACAACAATGACTAGCCGAGCAAATTATCTCTTTTGGTGCAATAGCAACAATTTTATCTTGGGGATTATCAACAGCTAATTGTACTTAAGGCCCACTAAATAGGAGGGAATTCACAGATCTTTATATTCACAGACAAGTGTAGTTCTCACCACCTATTAAACAAGCTTCTTCTTGCTACAAATGCAGACAAAGTTCCATAACTGGTCCAACACAGAGAACAACCTATTCTCTGTGTTGGACCAGTTATGGTCCACCTAAGGCTCAGGGAACATGAGGACAAGGGGTTGCAAAGATTGTAAGAACCAGAGGGTCAAGGCACCTGCTGCTAGTCAATGCATTATAGAAACAATGGAGAACCTGCACTCAAGAAGTCTCCACAGTATGCTAGCCCAACAAGGTCTGCATAATAACAAAACCAGTTGGCATGATAATTTGGATGGGGAAATTTTCAGAGGGTCCCACCTTTCGCGGCAGTGTTACAGGTAATCAGTGCATGTTGAGGGAGGGAGTATCCATTTTCTCCAGGGTCTAGATCCCTGAGACATTTTCTAATCCCAAGTCTGCAGCCCTAAACACATATACTCATGAGAAGCACTAAATGAGTTCAGTACATATTACATATATATGTATGTATGTTTATAATTGTATGTGATATACACACAACAATACTAGTCAAAGAGAAGACAAGAAATCATGGGATGGGCAGGGGAGAAGTGGAAGAAGACTGGGAGAGATGGAAATCATGAAAATATAGTATTTGTCTATGAAATTCTCAAAAATAAGTTAATAATTTTTAAATTAATGTAAAAATTTTCTATGTTTAGATATGGTTAAATAAGCCTCATTCATTCATCTGTTCATTTGGTCATTCCTTTAATAATAGTCATCAGGAAGTAGGCTAGAGACACGCGGAGCAGTGCTTATTTGATGCTGAGCTGTTTGGCGCTATTCGTCCTGGGATTCTCCATAGGAGAGAGTACTCCACAGGAAAGAGTACAAAGGTCAGAAAGCCTGGTGTGGTGCCACACGCCTTTAATCCTAGCACTTGGGAGACAGAGGCAGGCGGATCTTTGTGAGTTCAAGGACAGCCTGGTCTACAGAGTGAGTTCCAGGACAGCTGGGACTACAGGGAGACACTGTCTCAAAAACGACCAAAAAAAAAAAAAAAAAAAAAAAAAAAAAAATACAAAGGTCAGAAAGCAAGCCTGGCTCCAAATGACACAACACTATGCTTTCCAAACCTGGTCATGCTAAAAATCTAGAAGGGAAATAACTGCTGACATGAGAATGAGAAAGAAATTTGGGATACTGAAAGGTCTCAAGGCCAGACAAAAAAGCATTAGTAAGAAATTTATAGCAGAAAAATATAAAATCCTGCCTTGAAGTTAAAAAGTAATCAGTTGTGGGCTGGAGAGATAGCCTAGCGGTTAAGAGCAATGACTGCTCTTGCAGAGGACCCGGGTTCGATCCCCAGCACCCACAGCTGAGAACCATCTGTAACTCCAGTTCCAGGGGAATCCGAGACCCTCTTCTGACCTCCGCGGCATTGCATGACACGGGTGCACAAACCTACATACAGACAGCACACTCATACACATACAAAAAATAAAATTAAAAAAAAATTTTTTTAAGTAATCAGTTATATAAGAGTAGACCATAGGATACTTGCCTTAAATGCTGTCATGTGAAAATGAGCTATGGGGTTTGACTGACCTGGTTTGCAATCAGATATAAAAATGCTTATAAAATTATACTGCACTGGGAGTACAGTGACCAAATCGCCGGGAGTATAGCTTCTTTGTACCTGATTAGGTGATACTTATTTAAGCATCTATAAATGTCTTTGATATGCTAGACTGCACCCAGTGGTGAAAGCCTGGATAATTTACAAACCATCTGTCACACAGTCATCAGAACAACCTATCATCCTATCATTCTGCATGGAGGACTACGAATACTATTACATGGTGTTGAACTAGGATAAGATTCAGCAGTAGATGTTATGGGCAAAGCATGTGAGAAAATATTTGCTAAGTATTCAGCTTGTCATTAATGTGGAGGGTGGCCTAATGGTTTTCGCTACAGCTTTCAATCAAGATGTGGTAGTATTTGATAGTATTGTATCTAGAGACCCATGCATGAGCGGTTGAATACTGGCTTCTCGGTTCATCACCCTTGTGAGGCTGCTGGCTGAGCAGCACACAGAATGCCAGAAGAGACATTAAAGAGCCATTTCACCAGCAGCCTCCTCAATAAGTGTTGATGGGAAAAACAAGGAAATTCTGGATTGGACCATAGGACTAAAGACTCCTCCCCCTTTTCTTTTCTTCCACCATGCCTTCCTAAAAAATGTAAATGGTAGGTGCAACAAACCCCTAGAATTCAAATCTATGTGTACAGTCGAAATGCCATATGGAAAGAAAGTGTGATTCAATTTCTGTTATAGAAATAGAAGTAGAAATAGATTTCAACTCAACAAAAGGGCATTGTATCAGTCAAGTGGGCTTCCACTAAAAAAGTTCATTGCTATAATAAGCGAGTTCTCTATTATTATATTCTAAATATTGTACAGTTCAGGGAAGTTGCCTGGAATTAAACTCATATGAAGTTGGACCAGGGGATTTTTAGGTCTATTCCAATGCCAGGCTTCTTTGATTTCCAGAAACATCTCTTGGTTAGTGAAGCTTTCACGACTACTTTATATAGAGAAAAAAATCTCCCAAGAAAATTCACTCCTGATATTGGGTACAGAATTCCACTTAACTCCCCAAGAAGAATTTTGATGATACAAGTCTTCTGAATGTCTGGCTCTTTCTCTTTTTCTCTAGAAATACTTCCTTTGTTGCTATAATTACTTCTTTCAGAACTAAGCCCTTGACCTAAAGGATCCACCATCACCATAGGCAAATAGGACTTTGAAACTATTACACTGTCCAAAACTTTTGTTATTAATTTCCTTATAGTCCCTGGTAAACAATTCAAAGACTTAGGGAACAATTTAATTGTAATTAAATTACAATCAAAAGAACATGTACTATATATGACTTAGATACATTCACTAATCACTAAAGATTTTGGATGTTTTCCTAGCAGATTCACAAGTGAATCAAATAAATGGACTATAAAAGTATAATATTTTATCTGTTATAAATGATAAGCATCAGGTACATCCCCAGAGCCTATGAAAAACTGAAATCACTCAGAAAGCTAAGTCATCCTCAGTTTTCACAGATGTGATCCCACGGTGGCATGGAAAATGTCTGTCATTAGAATCTAAGAATATCTTATTTTATCCATTGTTGTTTGACTTCTTTTCAACCAAGCCCCTTTGTAAAGCTGTCAGCAGGAATAGCATTATCACTCCCTCCCAGTTCACTCTCTCTGAGAGCCAAAACCCTAAGAAAAGAGAAAAAAACTATAAGGGAGAGCTAGGAGAACCAAGAATCGGTAATGCAGGGGAAGTACCCTTTAGGCATTGTAAAATACAGACAACTTTTAAGGTGCATGAAAGCCTCATGCTTAAGAAGGCCTTCCCTGCCCCTTCCATTTGGATTCATCTTCCTCTCCTCCCATTTTGCTTAGTCTTTATATAACTTTTCAGTGTATTACCCATTTGACAACTTTTATTGTCTAGCTAGAGAGAGTACAGGTACTTTGGTCATGTAGTTCACTATCAAAATCCTGGGGTTTGGCATAATGTTGCCATGTAATTTGTTGTTATAGTTCCAAATAGAGATAGAAAGGTGGTGGTTCATAGATTGATTGATGGTTCATAGATTGATACATCCCCAAGTGAGAAATTGACTAGGAAAGTATCTAAAATAGATTATTTTCCTCTTGGAAATAGAAAGGTGAGCTCAACAAGACAACCTGTTGACTGACTAAGCCCACATTGCCATCCATGATGGATGTTATTAATTTGGATTTTTGTAATACATAATATCCAATAGTACACATACCTTCTCCATGTAAATGCAGTTTTTTAAATATTTTATTTTTATTTTATGTGTATGAGTCTATTGCCTGCATGTATGTGAGTGCGCCCTTGTCATGCAGTGCCATGCACAACAGAAGAGGGCATCCGATTCCCCTGGAACTGGAGTTAAGGACCATGTGGGTACTGGGAATCGAACCCAGGTCCTCTGCAAGATCAGTTACTGCTCTTAACCACTGAGCCATCTCTCCAGCCCTGTAAATTCAGTTTTTAAAATCAGGAGTAACTGAAGTGTAACACATTTCCACTAGCATGGCTCTGTTAAGGGTTTATTGCCATTTCTGTATTGCTAAGATTCTTTAATAACGAGATGGCATTTTGAGCATTTCACAAAAACCAACCTTTGAACCCAATTACCCTAAAGCATATGACATATGATAACTGATCATTTGGACCTTCATAGTATTGAATTTTAAGTCTTTATGAAATGTAACATTGCAGTCAGCTTTTAATGCAATCTCTACTTTTAGTGTGCTTTGGAGTACATAGAATGTGTTTTATTCATTATATTATGAGCAAGAACTAAAAGCTAAAAAGTTTGTACTCATAATGTCACACTTTGAGTGAAACAAAAAACATGTATATGATACCAAATTTAGTCCTTTAGGTTTACCTAGTAATGGGGCTCGTTTTGTTTATTGAATGGATGAACCAGAAATGCCCATCGAATAAAGAGAAATATCAAGTTTTTTGTCTTCCTTCAATCTACTGTGGTAATTCTTTTTTTCTTCTTTTTTATTGTTATTTGTTTATTTTTAAGGGATTCTACAATATAATAACACCGTTGTTTTCAGATAACATTGATGTTACACAGTTTGCCATACAATTAGGTAATTGGTGCATTTTGCAAGTATCTATGTCCAAATTTTGAACAACCCAAGGTTCCCATAGTCCAGTTTGGAGAAGTTTGTATGCACAGGCATGTTGATCAATTAGGAGTCCAGACTATATTCCTGTAGTCTCATGATTCACCCTTATATCTCCACAGCCCTTACTTTCTACCATGCCTCCTCTTCCACAATTTGTTTCCTGGGCTTTGGGGAAGGGGCACAAGTGGGTGAGAAGAAAACAGTCTACTTTCTTTGGAATTGTCAATTTGGACTCTAGTCTGTTCAGGTTGTTTCCCTTCATGGATGACAGCTTTTCCAGTGATACCTTTTTAGTCATACTAACAAAGCACAAGCAATTGGATGTACAGGCATTTAAGCAGTACTAATTAATTATGTCAAGCTAAGCTGTGAGCATAGACACAGATGCTTGGATGGTATGCTAATCTGCAAACTGTGGTTTCTCTATAAAGGGTAACAAGTTCTTATTGTGGCTTATAACATCTCCTAACCACTAGAGGACATAAGCTTGTGGCATCCGCTGTGAGTTATTCCTCCAAGGAGAGAGCTAATAGCCAATTAGATTTGGAATATATATAGACACTTGGCTGCCACTTTTGCACAGTATCTCCAGGCAGTTGAGGTGTAGCTGATATTGACGAAGGAGTCTTGCTTGTCTCAGGGAGACCAATATTTTGCTGTATTGCTTTAGTGGCCTTTGGTAATGCACTCTGGCATTTCAGAGGCCAGTTGTACATTAGCAAGTGACGTCTCATGACATTTTTTCATGATCACACTAGGTCTTTGACAACAGGGACTTACTGCCTTTCTCTTTGCATATATCCCACTTGTAGGCAAAAGGCCTTTATAATTTGGGGGGGTTTGAATCCCCTAGCCAACATCTCCTAGACAGAATAATTCATTGCTGATGTCAGAGCTTTCCTGTACTAATATATTTTGCTTAATTACACAGCTTATAAAGACTTTACTATTGAATTTGGCTCTAGATAGAGAATTATCCTTTCACAGTTCCTATGCCTATCAGTCAATTAAAAAAGGGTAGTTATACCTGTTTTATAAGAAATTACCATTATAACAGTTGGCTCTAATTTACAGTTAGGGAATGATTTCATTACCATCATGTTTTTCTTTTTCCTATAAAGGGGAGAGGTAGGAAGGTTTCTCAGTATCTGGAAGGTAAACTTTGTTAGGGCCCATTGTAAACAGTTAACCCCAATAGTATTCAGAGAGATGCTCAGTGTCTGTGACTCAGGCAGTCTGAGGTTCCGCTTTCTTTAATGTTCAGATGGGTCAGCCTCTCTGCTGGCATTTCCCAGTCCATCCTGCACAGCCATTTATTTAGCAGGTACTCAACTCTGCCCAAGCTTTATCCACATTGTATAGGATATTTTAAGGCTTAGTGAAATGTTTACATTAGTTAAATTTAGGTGTAGGTTTTGGTGAAAATGGTAATACAATTGAACTAATTGGGAATATAAAATGTTAATTGTTTTATTTGTAATTTGTATTGGGTTAAGGTACACAAATGGTCTCTATATTTTTCTGAATTATACAATATCACATTGTAACACTTTCTTTTACTCGTAGGACGATTTAAAGGAACTAAGCTTAAATTTAGTTCCCAAATAAGTAGCATACAGTCAATGAGAAATAGTTTGGGTAAATTTAATGGAAGCTTATGCCTTGGCTCCTGTTTATGGGTATGTGTAATACAACTTAAGCATTTATAGGTCAAAACATAAAAACCTAAATAAAATAAAAAAAAAAAAAAAGAGAGAGAGGTGGGAGGTGGGGTAGTATCCTTTCTGGGATACAAATAGAAAACTCTGTGTTCCAATCCTATTGATAAATTTTCAATTTTTGAGATCTTGAAACTAACAATGGGAGGAGAATTTTATGTTCCCACAGGTAAAAATCACCAATCTAAATGCCTGAAAACATACTGTGGTAATTCTTAAACCTAACACATCAACTCCTTGTTATTTCCTTACCTAAAAATCTTAATACTGACTGACCTCTGAAGACTATTTTCAAAGGAAATCATGGGATTTTTTTTCAGCTCTGCAAAGTAATTTACTTTAATTGAGCCCTCTTGGAAATAGTAGCTAAATAAAACAAAATGATAAGGATGTTGGTGTTTCATTGAAAGATAATGGTACATCCTTTTGTGAATGCATATGTTCCTGAGAAGAAGGTGCATAAAACTTCATTTCTAATGCATGAAGACATTTATTCTTTTAATTAAAAACTGGCAAAATTCCCTTGTACTTCAAGCAAGTCTTTTGTCACACAAATAACATCACTTATTCTGCCAAATTTGATTTCCACATTTGAAAACTCTTTGGGATGAATCTGTACTGTTATCCCACTAGAAAGAGAACATTCTCCACCTTTAAATATCTGTACTTTCTTCTTAGTTTCACTATTGAGACATGGAAAAAGCTAGTGATTTTCAGTGCTCCTTCTCTGCACCTGCTAAGAAAAGCTTTCACTGTGCCTCACTCCTTCGATCACAGAAACAAACAGAACTGAGGTGATATGCATTTTATCTGCCTCGTACAAACTTCCTTATGAACATAATGTTTTGCTTACTTAAATTCCACAGAACAGGTGGGCATGAGCCTTTGTATTTGTCTCTAGTTTCCTTTTATTATGAAAGTGATTTGTAAATATATAAACAAAACAAAATTATACTGCATCCAAATTATAGATGCTCCATGGGGTTTATTATAGTGGGTTTTAAACCATTTTTTTATTCATTCGAAAATCTGGATTTCAGTGATGCTGTAAACTTAGTGGATGTTCAGTGTTATTGTCGGAGAAAACAAAAGACCTGACATGTCATCTACATCACATTTATGATTGTAATGATAGTTCGCCTATAATTATCTATAATTCATGTCCTTCTAAAACGGATAATGAACTGCATTTGTCCCAGTTAGCACCCACTCATTAGCTAGATCTGTAGGTCTGTGTCAAGTCATTTGGGCATCATTTAGAAATCCTTCCCTCAAGCCTGATTCTTCAGGGTTTTAATACCCTTGGTTATATTTTTTTAATTTTAATTCTTTTGATATAGCTTCTTTCCTCCTGGTAAGTTAATTAAACCATTTTTGGTTTTAGAAATCTTATTAATTATCTGGCAGTTGCATAGATTCCATCATCCTTAGGCTGATCCATTCATATTGAGCTTTTAGCATTCAATGTAGCTCGTTCCAGAATTGATTTGATTACGGCCATCTGTATTGACCATAAAGGCAAATTCGATAAACAGATTGAAGGAACTGTGATTTTCCCACCAAAGATGGGAATAGCAATAGTTTCTAATCATTCACTGTCCCTCTCTAGGAAAGACAAGAAGTCAATAAAGCAAGTGTTCATCACTGGAGCTGTCTGTGTAGGCAGGGAGCTGTCGACATATAATGTAAGAAATGAAGTTCGATGTGCTTAACCAAAATGCCGGGAAATGCAGAGACTTTTTTCATTCCTTATTTTGAAAATGTGTATTAGTTGATTCATCTTTTTCATGAATAATGGCATGCATATAGAGCCGTCTCAAATTCCATCATCGGACTAACTGTTGGAAAATTGGATAATCATTTACTATGAAACTTGGGCACTTGATCATTAAGGTTACAGACTGAATAAGAGTAGCCACAGATAAACATAGTCCTCAAAAAGACAGACATTTGGAATGAGTAAGAGAAAGTGATTTATACAAAGGTTTGCTGTGAAAATTAAGCCTGTATTTCACATGATATTGACATTTCACATTGTATATTAACTCATGAGTGCTCCTTACCATGCTTCGGAATCTGCAAAAATGAAATACGATAAATGGCCTATGGTCTAAATTGCAAAAATAACTGAAAGGTCAGCTATAGCCTTATATTTCCAGCTCCACAGAGGCAGGAATTTTCTATGAACAGCTTGTTTTTTAAAACAGAAATGCCTATGAAGGTGAAAATGAAAATGTTGTCTTGTTGCCCTAATGGAAAATAAAGTTGCATAGGATATAAAAAATCCTCAGTTTTAATATTAGTATTTATAACTTAAAAGTATATTTTATATTAACATTACATATATATATATATATATATATAGGCTATGAGTATTTATAACTTAAAACTATATTAACATTAACATATATAGGCTATGACCAGAAAGACAGTATTAAATTATAATCCTGTCCATTCACTTAATAATATAATCTAAGCCAAATTATTTATACTACCTGAGACTTTTTGGTAAATGAGAAAATAGAATCTCTGCCTTATGGTGTGATGCAAATGTCAAAGGGACTATGCATGTTGCCATTACTTGGTGCATAGGAAGCATTCAATCAATCCTTACTACAATTATACAAACCATGAATCATGAGTTCTCATACAACCCATTAGTTCTAATCCTGACAACTCTAGCTCTAGAATATCTGGAAGGTACAGGCAGAATTTGGGAAAGAGGAAACTCAACTGGTAGAAATAGTGGTATTCATTCAAGGGGTCACTGTGGGATACTTTAGACAGACAGACAGATACACACACACACACATACACACACACACACACACACACACGCACACGCACACACCCTACATGTTAAAGTCACTTAGGATCATTATAATGTGGGTTAATTTCAAACAAGCAACAGCTCTAAGCCAAACTTGGTTAAATATCTGGAAGTTCAGATTGATCATGGAGAGTTATATTTAAGCATGATTACCATGCTGTCAGTGGGAAGTGCTTCCTAGAATAATCAGGTTCCAAGAGGCTAATGATAGAATGCTAGGTTTGTGGCTGCTTGTGAGTCACTGGGCTGAGAAAGGGGAAAGTTAAGCCCACTGTGACCCCAAGGCTTAGATTTTGAATGAAGACCACTTAAGAAATACAGAGAAGTAAATATGAAGGAAAAAAAATCATTTTCTTGACTTGTGACTTTTCACTTGGAGCTTTTCTTTCCAGAAACAAAAAATGTAAACCGACTTCTTTGAAGGCTTGAGAATCTTCTTATTCATCCAGCTCCATCACCTAACGCTTCCTAGCATGCAGCTGGTGACCATCAAATTTGGTGCATTGAGTGACTTTAAAACAGAAAGGACTGCATCAAAGATCTGACTGAAACAGTGAACTTCTGCTCAAAACAGTCAACTTACACATGGAGAATATTGAGGAAGACTAAGAATGAGATGAAAAGCATGTTTGGCAGAATGCATGAGCTCTGGTGGGGTGGGAGGATAGGGTGGGGGACACGGGTCTAGATTTGATAAAAAATATATAAATAAAAAAATTAAAATAAAATAAAATAGATTCTGAACAAGGGAACTAGCTCAGTGAATACAATTCTGCTTGTGCTATTACCAAAGTTCTTGAGATAGCCTTGGGCTTGATATTTGTGCTGTGTGTGCTTTCTGAGGATAGACTCTTACTCATGCATTTGAATCATGGACAAAGCTCAGCAAATAGATTTTCTTACATCTTTAAACATGCACAATAAAACAATACTTACTAATTGCTGTCTCTGTATGTAGAACTATGGCTAATTTATCATCAAAGCAAGTATTATTTTAGAAATACTTATAATTTTTCCTGGCTCTCTGAAGCTTTCTCCTATTTATCTTTGCAATGTTTGGAGTAATTTCCTATTTGTTATAGCGTATTCCCTTTCCTTAGGATTTCAAGGTAACTCTAACCTGAGATCCCTTATAAATACTGCTACCTGCAGATGTATGGCTCATCAGGTAAAGATACTTGCAGCCAAGATGGCAACCTGCCTTCAATCCCCAGGCCTTGACGGAAAGAGAGAACCAAGTACTAGAAGTTGTTCTTTGACCTCCACACATATGCTGTAGCATTCATGCACACACGCACACACACACACACACACACACACACACAACTACATAAATTAAAAAATAAATAAATGTAATAAAAATGTGGAGGGGGGCTAGAGAGATGGCTCAGCTGTCAAGAGCAACTCATGTTCTTGCAGAGGACCTGAGTTCAGTTCCTAACACCTATAGAAGGTGATTCAGAATTGTCTGTAAGTCTGACTCCCTCTTTTGGACTCCTCAGGCACCCACCCACACTCACATGTGTATACTCACACAGAGACACACATATGTACACATAAGAATAAAATCTTTAAATACTGCTAAAACTAAGGAGATGAGAGGCTTTTAAGGCTCTATATTTCTAGACTGCTCTAGCTAATTCAACACACCAACCAACCTTTAAGAGGACTGAAACTCTGAGGGGCATGTAAGTGCTCAGACTCTCCCCAGAAATGTACCATTTCATGAATAAGTTAACACGCTCTAGTTCACATTATAAGTTCCCATATGAGGTCAGCCTTTAATTAGAGACAGTTTGTCAAAAAGTCCATGATTCATGTAGCAACTATTTAGTGTTTACATGTCAAGGGCACTTTTCGGTTTCATGAATACAAACAGAATCTGACAAAGTTGTTGTAACTTCCATTCTCAGTCTGGAAAGATAGATAAGAAAATAAGTAAACAAAAAGAAAAGGCTAATTTCAGATGATAGTTAATGCTGTGAATGAAACAGAATGTTTGAAATAGAGAGATGAAGAATGGTAATTTAAAATGAATTGTCAGAGAAAGCTATCTCTGAGGATTGTTACTTTTGAAATAAAACTTGATTGATGTGAAAGACCCAGCCTTGGGGGGAACCCATGTCAGCAAAGAATAAAGATGTAAAAAATGCAAAATGATAATAACTTTTGATAGCCAGTCAAAATCCTAGTAGATTTTTGTATAAATTGGCAAAATGATTCTCAAACTCATTCGAAACTGTGAAGGCTACAGAATGATTTTTAAACTTTGAAAAAGTTACAGTTTGCAGTAATAGCTGCAAGATTTATTATAAAGTTACAAAACTAAACCTTGTGATATCAGTGAAAATGTAAGCAGATCAGTGAAGTAATATATAGCATTCAGAAATAAACCCACATATACATGATGAATTGATTTGAAGCAAAGATACAATTCAATAAGGAAAATACAGTCTTTTCAAGACTGGCAAATTGGATATCATTTTTTTTTTAATTTTTTTTTTTATTATTTATTTTTGTATGTGTATGAATGTATTGTCTGCATGCAGGTCTGTGCACCCGTGTCGTGCAATGCCGCGGAGGTCAGAAGAGGGTCTCGGATTCCCCTGGAGCTGGAGTTCTCCTGGAATTGGAGTTTCAGACGGTTCTCAGCCGCCATGTGGGTGCTGGGGATCGAACCCGGGTCCTCTGCAAGAGCGTCGGTGCTCTTAACCGCTAGGCCATCTCTCCAGCCCCTGGATATCATTTTTAAAAGAAAAAGAGCATTTACCTATATCTCATACCATATAAAATCTTAATGCAAGTGGATTATAAAAAATAAATATTGAACCTTAAGTTATAAAATTTCTAAAAGATAGCATAAAAGAAAGTCTTGTGGTCTTGGGTTAAGCAAAGATTTATAAGAAATGACATTGAAAGGATAATCAATAAAGGAAATATTGGATGCATTTGGGCTTGATAAAAATTAGAACATCTGATTTTTGACATGACTGAGCAGTTTAGAGTGCCTACTGCTCATATAGAGGACCAAAATTCAGGTGGCTCACAAGCATTACAGTTGGAAATAATCCATTGCTCCGGCCTCCAAGGGCACCCACACTAACATGTACTCACACACATACACACATTTTTTAATCTTTACAAATTTTTGAAGAAAGTTGTTGAAAATGAGGAGGCAAACCCCAGAATGGGAGCATATGTGCTACCTAATAAATGACTAGATCCAGAATATATAAAAATATACCTAAAAATCAGGAAACAAGCTCTTCCTTTAAAAAGTGAACAAACATTTTGAACAGACAAATCTCCTAGGATATACAAATGGCAAATAAATATGTAAGCAAACAGCTGATGTTACTAGCTATTAGTCTAATACACATCTATTACAAATTATATTTAAAAAGACTAACCGCACCAAGTATTGGTGAGGACATGCAGAAGCTGGTCCTCTCATGTACTGCTAGTGGGAATGTAAAATGTTAGAGCCACTTTGTGATAGTTAATAATGTTTCACTGGTTTGTTTAAAGGAAGCTTATCACTATATTTAACCACTTACTAGCCATTTAGTTCTGGGTATTTATTAAATAAAAATGAATGCCTATGTTTCGCAAAGACTTGTATGCAAATATTCACAGCAGCATTATTTCCAGCAGCCCCAAACTGAAATCAGCCCAAATTATAAAAAAGGTAAATGGCTAAACAAACCCGTACTATGTTCATATGATACAAGTCTATTAGGCATGAAAAGTAATAAATTATGGGCATAAATAACAACATTAATAATCGAAGTATTGAATGAAGTAGTATAAGAATGTATACTTATAGACATCAAAATGTCTATACTGGCTGATCCAAGTCAGAGGGGTGGACAGGGGTTGTATCACACAGGCTCTTAAAGGCCAAGGGGAAGATTTGATCTTTGTTCTAGGTACAATGGAGAACTAATGGAAGGTTTTAAGTAGAGGAATCTGGTTGATTTTGATTTTAGAAGGATCTCTCCAAAGAGCAACAGAGGCAACAAAGCTATGGGTTAAAATGGTTCTCCAATAGTCCTGTCAAGAAAATACAATGGTTTGTGTTAAGGTTAGTAGAGAAAATATTTAGTGACAGATTGGAGTACTCTTTACAATGCACTGTTATAATCCAGGCTTAACTACATGAATCCAGTTCCAATGTCTGTTTTACTGGGCAGCCTATATTTCTGGTTCTGTTACTTTGAACACTCAGAGTAGTAACAACAGGTTAAACTACTGAAATCTTTCTTCTTTCTTACTGATGACCTTCCAGGTGGCCTAGCACAATTAAAATCAAACTGGGCTTGAGGAATACAGTATCCCCTGAGATTCCCAAAAAACTAGATACATTTTGGCATTACTGTGGGATTTACCTCTGCTTGATGAAGAAAATAAAACTTTTAAAAATAGACCCTAGGGCAACCCAGAGAATATTTAAAGTTATTTAGGAGTATACTTATACTACTTCATTCAATACTTAGTTTCTCCATTCGTTATTTCAATAGCATTCAGTAGCATATGTAGAAAGCAGAGATATGAAATAAAACCAAAAGATTGTGCCAGAGTGTTATTTCAGCCACCCCTAATATACTTAGAAAAATGTTTCTTTGGTCTTCCTAAATAGAGCTTCTTTTTCCCCTCAGAACAAAGAAAACCCATATTTTCATCAAAAAAGCATAGATTTTCTTCAAAGAAAGGAGATCTTGAATCTAGCTATAACAACAGGTTTTAGCAGCTGCAGCAAAAAGTCTACTTAACCCAGCTATTTTTTTATTTATTTCTGTATATATATGAATGTACTGTCTGCATGTTGGTTTGTGCACCCGCGTTGTGCAATGCTTGGGAGGTCAGAAGAGGGTGTCAGATTCCCCTGGAACTGGAGTTCTCCTGGAATTGGAGTTTCAGACGGTTCTCGGCCGCCATGTGGGTGCTGGGGATTGAACCCGGGTCCTCTGTAAGAGCGGTCGGCGCTCTTAACCGCTAGGCCATCTCTCCAGCCCCCGCTAGTGATCTTTATGGTGGTACATGTTACATGATCCATTCCAAGTGAAGCTGTATCTAAAAAGTAACTACTTCAGCAGAATGAATCAATATCCTTTTGCTTTTAAAATTTCAAAATTACAGGAGGAAATTCTGAGTTATGACAGGATCAAGGTGCTTTGCCATGGTCAGTGGGCTGGCTCGAAAGAAGGCCATGAGACTAACCCAACTAGCAGAATTAAGGGGTACTGACTTGAGTTCAGACCTGATAAGTCTGGCTTTTCATAAGAGACAAAGAACATGTGCTGTTAGTTGGTAAGAAATTCCAAATCAATTAGCAGTTACGAGCATAGTTTTATTTTATTTTATTTTTTGTAGCTATACACATGCCTATAGCCAATGTATCAAACTTCACGATGATAAGCAAACAAAAGACCTTGTAAGAAGCAGGAAATATCTTGCTAGAAAGCAACTTCATTACTAGAGAAGGAGAGCTATCGGCTAGGTGGAACACAGGTGTTGGGAGTGGCCCATCGTAGTTTGAAATTCACCCACTGATTATAAAAGTGTTTGCTGAGAACCTATTAATTAAACTGATCCACCAAAATGCTGATGTTCAATTCTATTTGAAAGTATAAAAATAATGTTTTCACTTGCTTCAACCTTAGTAATATATGCTAAGCACTATTGTATGTTCTAGCTTCAGCAAGAACTAAACCAGCTCCTGTTCCCATGGAGCGTACCATTTTGTGGCAAGAGACAGAAAAAGAAAAAGTCAGATGGACAGGATATTTGGCAATGATAAATGCAATTTAGAGAACTGAAGAAAGTCAGAGGATGGGAATGTTGTAAAAGGAGGAAGTTGGTACTTCATTGTGCCTGGAAAAACATCTTTGATAAAGTAGTATTTGAGCACAGAACTGTAGAACATGTACGTCACTTGGGTAACTGAAGGAAGAATATACGAAGCAGAGGAAGTCCTAAGACATGATTATACTTGGCACACTTAAGACCAGTGGAGCTGAAGCAATGTGCACAATGGGGTCAGCAAAGCTGTCAGGTCCGCTCCTACAGCACTTGTAGTATTGTATAAGTACTGATTTTCAGGTTAATGTGAGCTTAAAACCTTGGTAGGTTTGTAGGAAGAAGTGACATGTGTTTTCAAAAGGACCACTACTAGACAGAAAACAGATCATAAGAGAGACAAGGTACAAGCAGGAGACCAGTTAAAAGACCTTAAAATAATCCAGGTGGGAAAAGATGGAGGCTTGTTCCCAAGAGGCCAATTATGCAGCTAATGAGAGGTGGTTAGGTTCATGAAAATAACAGAATTTTCTGATCAGTAGGATATGGGACGGTAAGGAAAGAAGGCTACCAAGGATTTATGAGGAAATAGAAAAGTTGACTTTGTCATTAACCAAGATGGGGAACACCAAAGGGAAACGGGAAGAGAAAGGGGCTGAGAGAGTCAGGGGTTTACTTTTGGTTGTGTAGAAGTTGAGATGACTTGAGTGTCATTCTTGAGTAAACATTCGAGTGGAGTCCAGAGGCTACAGAGGCAGGGATTAGAAACAAAAGGCTTGATGTCATCAGAATAAGACAGCCAGCTGTTTAGGCTAATGAGTTATATGTAGATAGGGAAGACGGTCAAGTCTAAGCCCAGTGTAGTCTGGTACTTAAGAGGACAAGACCAAAAGGAGCAACTGGCAAGGTTGGAGGTGAGCCATGTGATTTAATTCCTTAGGAAACTTCTCCAACTTCCAGTTTCCACAGTGGAAAAGGCAGAAAATCCTTCCTAGGTTGGTCACAGTAAAAGTGGAAAAGGTGCTGAATGGGAAAGTATACACAGAGTTATATTACCTTCAGAAAATGTCGTCCCCAACCTCTGGAGAAAGATATAGTTGCCATGTTTCTCATGCCTTCTGGTATTTTCCCCTTCCCATAAGATGCTCAAATGTAAATCCTGGTGCTTGATAGTATTTGCAATAAAAGAACCTTATGGATTCATTAATTATTTGGTAATAAATGTTTCAGTCACAGAGCTCACTGTTCTTAGGTATCTGTGCCCTTAGTTCTCATTCTGTTTCTTTGAGTAAACAAGGTCTAAAAGGAAGGAGATATCTCCAGTATGAATGGTGTTAGGGGATGAAGGGATGACAAGTTCTTTCAGTGTAGCATTCCCTCAACATTTACCTCCTTATTGAATACTTTAATTTCAGAGGAATTCTTCAGTGCTATGGAAGAAGTGGCCATATGAATATAGCTGGGTTGGGGCTGGAGAGATGGCCTAGCAGTTAAGAGCGCCGAAAAAAAAGATCACTAGCTCCATTACCCAATACAGTCCTAAAACTCAGTGGATCAATACAATATATGAATTTTTATTTCTTGTTCATTTTGCTGTGCCATACAAGTGAACGGCTTCTCTTCTTGCCCTGCAGTCATGGACCCAGGCCCCTGCCATTTTACCCTGTGTTTGTAGAGTCCTTGCCATTCAGTGGGTGGGAGAAAGAGTAAGGATCTCCTCATAAAAGGTTTATGGTCTGAGCTATTAGAGCTCTCCACAGAACTAGAATCAACAGGTGGTATGTGGGGTGAGGGTGTTTCTTTAACTGTTTTGTTTTATTTTTTTGGCAGGGTCTCCCTAGTCCCAGCCCACCAGGAACTCATTATGTAGACCAGGCTGGCCTTGATCTCAGAGTTCCACATGCCTCTGCCTCTGCCTCTGTCTCTGCCTCTGCCTCTGCCTCTGACTCTGCCTCTGCCTCTGACTCTGACTCTGACTCTGCCTCTGCCTCTGCCTCTGACTCTATGACTCTGACTCTGACTCTGACTCTTGAAGGCTGGCATTAAAGGTGCACACAACCATGCCTGGTGTTAACTGTTGTTATTAAGCCATTCGGACAATTATGCAAAACCTTATCTTGTTCTTATTTTTGTTAATCTTCTGTATCTCATCAATTGAAACTAACCATCACACAGAGTGAGCAAGAGAGAAAGAGAGAGACGGAGACAGACAGAGAGACAAAGAGACATGGGAAGAAATGTTCCAAATATATTTTTGTGTCTTTATGCTTTCATATACATTTATGATCACATTTTTTAATATTCAAGTGCATTTTAAAGATAATCAACATTTTCTAAAGATAAAACTCTTATTTTTTTTTTTTTTGTCTTTCGAGACAGGGTCTCCCTTTAGCCCCAGCTGTCCTGGAACTCACTCAGTAGGGCAGGCTGGCCTTGAACTCACAAAGATCCACCTGCCTCTGCCTCCCAATTTCTAGGATAAAAGGCATGCACCACCATGCCCAGCAAAACTATTATTTAAAAAAAAACATAGATTATAAAATTACATTTACATGAAGTGTCCAGATGAGGCAAATCTATATAGAGAGAAATTGAAGTAATAATTACCTAGGACTAAGGAGTGGGGAAAGGGGGAATTGGGTATGATTGCTACAAGAGTTCTTTATTAGATGGTGGAAAGTTCTAAAATTAGATTACAGAACTGGTTTTACAAGTCTATATTTTAAAAAATCAATGAATTGTGTACTTTACACAGACTACATCTCTTTTTCACTTAATAGAACTACTCTAGTTCAATTAACTTTTCCTTTTAGATAAAAGTTTTGAGATTACTTCTTAAAATCAAGCAGTCAGCTAATGAGTAGGTCAATGAGGGTGCATCCACTGAGGGTCTGCACAAGTTCAGATACCAGATTGGTACCTGAAAACAGAAACTCACAGACCATGACCTCTCTCTTCAAGAAGTTCTCAGTCTGGTAAAGGACTACGAAGTTCAATGTGCTATACTTTCAGAGCTGTCCTTTAGATGAATGCAGGGCATTATAGAGGTGAAGAAAAGCACTAGTAAAACCCAAGTAGATTTAATGAGTAGGAAATTGCCTTTTCCAGGAGGAGAGACTTTTACTTCCTTTATTTCAAGAGTGCTAACACCTCCTGCATTTGGGTTTAATGCACTTCTCTTTCCCCATTGATTACATTAAGCATATTATTCTTTTTTTTTTTTTTTTTTTTGGTCTTTTTGAGACAGGGTCTCCTTGTAGCTCCAGCTGTCTTGGAAATCTCTCTGTAAATCAGGCTGGCCTTGAACTCACAAAGATCCACCTGCCTTTGCCTCCCAAGTGCTAGGATTAAAGGCGTGTGCCACCACGCTCGGCTTATTTCTTTAATTAAAATGTTAGCTAGGTTGTTAGATATTAGGAGACTGTTGTCTACATAGATTATAATCCATCATGCAAATTCCATATTTAACTTGATTGGAGAAGCTGTAAAGGCTTCTTGTAGGAGGCGATAACCAGCATCGGTCTTAGTGTAGAAGAATCAAAGGGAAGAAGAGAAGAAGACGTACAAAAGCATAAGAACACAAAATGTTGTTGGAACACTTCTGTCTTTCCAGGTTTGTGTGTGTGTGTGTGTGTTTGTATGGTCTACACCTGTGTGTATGATGGTTAATTTCAATAGTCAATTGGATGAGAGCTATAATTACCTAGAGATTATCCTAGGAGATTATTTTGATTAGGTTAATTGAGATGGAAAGACCTGCCCACTGTGGGTGACATCCTTGTCTGAACTGTGTAAAAAGGAGGAAATGAGCTGAGCGTCCATGGCTCTTCTTCTTGACTGGATACAATGTGCCCCCACCCTGCTGCTTTAGCTTCTGCATCTCGATTCCCCATCATGATGGGCTGGAACCTGGAACTGTGAACCAAAATAAAAATGTTCTCCCTTAAGATGCTTTTGTTAGGGTATTTTATCACAATAGGATACAGTGTATGTACAAGTGTGTGGACACAAATGTGTATGCAGATGCACATGTGTGTGCACAGAGAAGCCAGAAGTCATCCTCGGATGTAATTCCATAGGAGGCATCCACCTTGTTTGTTGAGGCAAGGACCTAAGGCCCTCTGATTAGGTGAGGCTGACCAGCTGGTCAGTGACCCTGAGGTCATCCTGCTCTACCTCTCCAGGATTGAGATCACAAGCATGTGCCACCACACCCAGGCTTTTTTTTTTTTTTTTGGTCTTTTTGAGACAGGGTCTCCCTGTAGTCCCCGCTGTCCTGGAACTTGCTCTGTAGACCAGGCTCCCCTTGAACTCACAAAGATCCGCCTGCCTCTGCCTCCTGAGTGCTAGGATTAAAGGCGTGCGCCACCACGCCCGGCTCACACCTAGACTTTTACGTGGGTGCTGGGAATCAAATTCAGGTCCTCGTGCTTGTGTAGGAAGTACCTTACTGACTGAGCCACCTCCCCAGCAACTGAAGATATATTCATAGAAATATTAACTGCAGGCGTAGACACACACTCATCATTCTAGTGGCTTAACAGAGTAGCAGCTTACAAAGTACAGGGCTGGGACCTGGTTACAGGGTTAATTCAGAGTCTTTGTGACTTCATTGTCGGCCAGGGTAGTGATACATAGCTAATGCTGGAGAAAACGGACCACCGTGTGAGAGACTTCCGTCCCTCTGCCTGAGTCCTCCAGACCGGTTCTCTATTATTAAGCCCCATTTAATGCAGTGAGAACAGAAAAGGATGATTCCTGGTGGCCACACTTCCCATCTCACCACTGCTCTATCCATTGAAGGAAACAAGTATTTTATGGATAGCTTGATTTTTATCACCTGAATAGTTGTAGGTTTTATGTCACAAAGTGTAGAATTTCACCCATTGATTATTCTCACTTTCATCAGTTTTCTTGTGAATCAAGTAAATGTGCTGAGAATGGGCACAAAGAATGCTAGAATTATCTCTCGAATAGAAAAGACAATATCCATTGTTCAGGCAACCAGATGAGACCTGTTCAGCAGTCGTCTCTAGGGCAAAATTTCACTATGGTCTGTTCCACCCTATAAAATGTGTATTCAATCATACAGAGATCTATAATCTACTTTTCTGTCTGTCTGAGTTCCCACAAGATCCAATGACTGAATCATAACAGTTTCAATGCACTTAGTGCCTTGAACTAGATCCTATTCACCTGGGGTCTGGTTTACATACCAAGCTTTTGTGAACAAAACTGAAAATATAGGGACTGTCTGTATAGTTGGATGATTATGAAAATGAAGGAAGAACTCTTTACTAATTCATAAGTGCATTTTCTCTTCTAGCCACCACATAGACTCAGACACTTCCAATTTATTATCTTATTTCTCTCCATGAAAAGTTTTCATAAATTCTTAGTTGCTATTTTGAACTGTGGTATCAAAATAACTTTGATATAATATTCATGAAGAAACTCAGTGCTTTTGTTCTTACTTTTTCATTTAATTCTAAACATCGTTAAGGTAACTAGAAGAGATCTCTTTCATGATAAGTGAAGACTGATTTTTAAATAAGACTGTTAAGAACTGCTTGTCAATAGGAACAAATGACTAAATAATGCAGGTATGGGAGGTGTGCTTGATACAGAGCCTGAAAACAAATGTGCTCTTTGGTTTTCTTTGTTTGTTTGTTTGTTTGTTTGTTGTGACAAGGTCTCACTACATAGCCCCAGCTTGCCTAGAATTCACTATGTAGACCAGACTGACCTAGAACTCATAAAGATCCACCTGCCTATACCACCCAAGTACTGGGATTAAAGGTTTATGCCATCATGCCTGACATTCTAGGTTTTTATTTTTGTTTTTGTTTTTAGTGCAAGGAATTGAACTCAGGGTCTCATGTGTATGAAGCACCCAGGTCTTCTTCAAGAACAGTGAGAGTGCGATTAACCACTGAGCAATCTCTCCAGCCCCTTATCTATATATTTTTTAAAAGAAACTGACTTACTTTCTTACTCTTTAAAAGTGTCAAAAAAAAGTGTAAAATGAATCTAATATTAAAAGATGACTTCTGCATGGAGCTCATATACAGAGCACTGTCAGGGATGTGTGGTTCAAAGTGTAATCCCAAAGCAGGACAATAAAACTTTTTTACTAAGTCCTCAAAAAATATCAAAGACACAGGAATACTCAGACTGGAAGGGGCCCAGGGCCTTTAAAGCCATGCCTGGGCCTCCTCACCAGTGAGAGGGGGTTGGGGGGGAAGCTGCTGAGACTCTTAGGAGCACAACAGGGAGTCACCCAGCGGTGTCCCAAGAAACTCTCCTTAGAAAAGGGCTTTTCTTAAGGGATCCGTGGATAGGGCATTTACTAATGATAGGTTCAGAATTAATGCACACAAACCCATAGCATTTCTGAGAAAATGATTCTGTCAGAAACATCCTTAGATTAAACTAAAATGACCAGAGAGATACAGTATATAGCCTTTTTACAGCCCCTCACACTTTGGAGCAGAAATAAGACATAAGAAATTTTCTTATGTAAAAAGATCATTCAGAGGTAATGAGTCCACTGCCTAAAGACTAGAATGCATTTTAAGGATGGTATGTTAGTTTTCTAGGGTTTGTGTAATAAAATTCCACAGATGAATGACTTGAACCCTTGTCTCACAGCTCTGGAGGCTCCAATTCTATTACTCTGGGACTTGAGAGCAATAGTAAGTGATTCTGTAAAAAACAAAACAAAACAACAAAAAAAAAAACCTCTGAGCCTCCTCTATACCCCATGGGCCCTCAGCATTTCTATAGTTGGCCATGTGCTGTGTGCTTTCTACTTTCCCTCTTTAAATGCTAGTGTCTACAGCCTTATCCTCTACTTGTCCCACCACTGTATGTTGGATATATTGAAGGCAAATGATTCTGAAGCTCAAAGCTATGCAGATTGAGGGAAAGGCACCCAAGGAGCAATGCCCCAGACACTGCACTTGGATCCAACTTATGTAGATATCCTGTATTTCGAATTCATGTTGTAATAAGTCTAACACTTGGAGTTCTTCTGAAAGGAGTTACATAGAATAAACTACTAGAACAGCATCATAATTTTTCTTACCACTTTAAGGTAAAAACTCTATGAATAGTTGAAACACTGTACCAAGCCATTCTCCTTATCACTATCAGGGTCAATGATAGCACCTCGGGATGACCAACAGAATGGTGGTGACACTCCTAAAGCATGTGTGCAGCTGCTCGAAGTTATTAAAGCTTCACAGGAAAGCATCTTGAAGCGTTACTCAAATGAAGGATGCTGAGGAGGAAGAGATTTCAATCTTTTCTACTTATAAACCATTATAATCTAGACTCCAAAAATATATATTGTGCTCAGATTTTCTGCCAATTAACAAAGCAAAGGAAATTACTTCATTCTTCAAGTTTGAGTGTCAAGACTAATTATTATCCATGCTAGTGTGATTCATTGGCCTCACGGACGGATTAAGGAAAAGTGATTCAACTGTGAAATTATATGATTTTATAGACATCTTTGCTCAACCATCACAAGGCCTTATCCTACTTGTGAATTTCCAAGGGTACCGGGAACATGGGCAGCAGAAGAGAACTGCTTGGCCCTATACATGCACACAACACTGGATGCTTAAATATGTGCCTAGCAGACCAGAGCTTTATGGACTAAATGTTCTTATCTTCTGTATCTTGATATGCTGGCATTTGAGACTTTGATCTAGGAGAAACAGCCCTTCCCAGAGCTAATCCCCAGAGTTATCTTAAAAATAAACTTTCTGCATAGAAACCAACCAATCCAAAGTTCCGCATTCCTGACTATACCATTTTTCAAACTCTCCCACACCACTTCAATATTGCTCTTACCCTAAGTTACCTCGAGTACCAAACAAATGGGGACCACTCATGTAGCTTGTTAAAACTGTCTAGTCCAGGCTCAGCATACCTACCCTTCCTTGGCCACTCTTTCTCAAAACACCCTGCAGCACACTCTGCCCTCTCCTCTCGCTACATCCCTGGTCCCTCCACACACAAGGCCTCTGCCTTCTGTTTCTCCTGCTCTGTAAGTATATATGATTTAAACAATTGCAGAGTGGATTTTAACATATGTTATCCCAAACCAGAGGGCCTTGCCTGTGTGTGTGCATGTGTGTGCATGTAATACAGTTAACATGAAGTTACTACAGAGCTCATTTTAAATATATATATATTTTTTAATATATATCAGTTGTATTATTCATCATGAACAACCATCACTGGCTTTTTTGCCCAACTTACACTCTGTGTCCATTAAATAATAACTGCCCATTTCCTCTTCCTTTCAGCTGCTGGCAATCACCATTCTATTTTCTGTCTCCATGATTGTGAAAATTGAGGCACAAAATGAAGGAAGTTGAGTAGGGGTCTCCATGATTCTTTAAAAGAAAATGAAATTTCCTATCCAGTTTAGATGACAAATATGTCACCTGTCTTTCCTGCTGTATAAGTTATGTTTCTCATTGCTGTGACAGAATATCTGACAAATCAACTTAAGGAAAGAAGAGTTTATTTTGGCTCCCAGTTTGTGGTATAGTCCATTGTGCTGGGGAAGACATGGTGGCGATCTTGAGGCAACTGATCATTTGCACATTCAGGAAGATTCATGCTGGCACTCAGCTCACTTTCTCCTTTTCTTCAGTCCTGAATCCCAGTGTGTGGGATGGGGATCCACATTTAGGATGGGTCCTTTCATCTCAATAAACTCAATCTAGAATTGAGTGATTCTAGATCCTGTCCGGTGGGCAATCGATATACACATGCCATATAGAATACTGGTTCATGGATTTTGGAAAGCATGGTAGCCTGTGTTTATCTGGCCTTTGTAAAGATGCTTTTTACTTTGAGTCTTCCCTCTTTTACATAGACTCAATTCTGTTGATCTTCCCAAAGAACTTAACCTTTTATTCCATTTGATTTTCTCTACTATTTTTTGTTCTCATTTTGCTTCTCTCTGTTCTAATATTTCTTTTTCCTTTTTACAAATACATTTATTTATCTGGGGGTCAAAGGGGGCATGGGTGGGTGTCCAAGTGCCACAGCCTACATGTGGAGATCAGAGGACAACTTGCAGAAGTCAGTTCTCTCTTCTCACCATGGGATCCCAGGTGTTGAACTTGGGTCATCAGCCTTGGTACCAAGTGCATTGGCTTGCTTAGCCATCTCATCCCCCGCCCCCAATCTCACTATCTCTTTCAGTAATGTGACTTTGTGTTTAGTTTGTTCTTCTTTTCCTAGTTCCTTAATTGGTTTTTGTTGTTGCTTTTATTATTGTCTTTATTATTTTTTTTATTAATTATTCTCGAAGTATTTTCAAGTAGCCCTTGTGATTATTTCTTTGATTTGCTAGATGTTTCATTTATACAAATTTGCAAATTTTCCACTTTTTCTCCTATTGGTGACTTTGAGTTTCATCTTGTTACAGTCAGGGAAGATAATGTATATGATATTTCTTTTTAAAGTGACCAATATAATTTGTGGCCTAATATATATCTATACTAATATGAGGTTTAATGTCTTTTAGAAAAATGTGTATTCTAGGGTGGAGAGATGACTCAGCAGTTAACTCTTGCTGCTCTTACAGAAAACTAGATTTCAGTTCCTAGCACCTATGTTGAGTCTCACAATGGCCTGTAACTCCAGTTCCAGGCCTACAGAGATCCTTGCACACACATGTGCACATATTTTCTCTCTCTTTCTCTCTCTCTCTCACCCACACATACACATAAATAATAAAAATATTTTATTTTAAACAATTTTTTTCTGTGTGTATTGCCTACATGTGTGTAAGTCCATCCACGTCGTGCAATGCATGGGGCTGTTAGAAGAGAACATTGGAACTGGAATTAGAGACAGTTGTTAGCAACTATGTAGGTGTTAGGAACTGAATCTCCATCCTCCACAAGAACAGCCAGTGCTCTTAACCCCTATTATCTTTCCAGCCCCATAATAAAAATACATCCTTAAAAATAAATGTTTGTACCTGGGCATGGTGGTGCACGCCTTTAATCCCAGCACTCAGGAGGCAGATGGATCTTTGTGAGTTCAAGGCCACCCTGCTCTACATAGTGAGTTCTAGGACATCTGGGGCTACAAGGAGACCCTGTCTCAAAAAGACCAAAAATAATTGTTTGTTTCGGGGCTAGAGAGATGGCCTAGCGGTTAAGAGCGCCGACCGCTCTTACAGAGGACCCAGGTTCGATCCCCAGCACCCACATGGCGGCCAAAAACCGTCTGAAACTCCAATTCCAGGAGAACTCCAGTTCCAGGGGAATCCGACACCCTCTTCTGACCTCCACGGCATTGCACGACACGGGTGCACAAACTTGCATGCAGACAGTACATTCATACACATACAGAAATAAATAAAATTAATAAAAAAATTAATAAAAAAGAATTGTTTGTTTCTATTATTAGGTAGATTTTTAAAAAATATTATGTCTATTAGTTCTTGGGTTAATTAGGTCCTCTATATCCTTAATTGGCATCTGTTTTTTCTGTTCCTTCTTGAGAGTGGGATATGAAGCCTTTAGTTATTACTGCAGAACCATTTATCTCTTTGATTCTGTCAATTTTTACTTCATATATTTTGAGGACCTGATGTTGGGTACATAAATATATATTGGTCTTCTATCATCTTATTGTAATGAACCCTTTATAAGGTATAACCTTCTTTTTGTCTCTTGTAACCTTTTAAAATTCATAATCTGACATTAATGTAGGTACCTCTGCTCCTTTTTAGTACTATTGGCATAGAATATCCACTCCTTTTCTTTTCTCTTCAACCTATTTCTATCATTAGATATTAAGTGAACTGTTTTTTGTTTTGTTTTTTTGTCATGATTATAGCTAGGCACTATTTATTTCCCCATTCTGACATCTAATTTTGGAGAGTTTATTCCATTTTTATTTAAAATAATTGTAAGTGCCTCTTGACTACAATGAGATTACATCCCTGTGAACCCATTACAAGATAAAAATAATGTAAGTAAACAAGTAATTTTCATATGTTTAACTTAGTCAAATCTGAGGCTTAAGATGTAGCATATTGTAAATTAATCTAACCAAATGACTAACTAGAAGTTTCGGCTTAACCCCACTGCTCAATACTATGTGTAAGTGTTGTATTACACATTACTAGCTTGGGAAAAGATTAGCATTTGAAACTTGAAATATGGTTTCCACTGAATGTGTATTGCTTTTGTACCTTAACAAGCCCAAAAACTATGTCAAGCCATCATAAGTTGGAGATTGTCTGTGCTAATAAGTAGATCCTTACTGCTCTCATTCTACAGTCTAGTTTGATTCTTTCTATCTGTCTGTCTGTCTGTCTATCTATCTATCTGTCATACACATCTTTTTTACATTCATGTTAGTTGAAACACTCACCTTCTTTATTACTTCCTCTTTAGCTGTCTTCTTATTACTATGGGGGATTACATTTAAGACACTGAAGTTATAAGACCCTAAGTTGAATTTTCACCAGTTTAACTTTATTCCTTTTTTAAAATTTTTATTGAGCACCATTCATACATTTCTTAATCAAATTTAGACTCATTCCCCCATCCATGCCCACCCCCATGCTCCCCCCACCAGAGCTCATAGATTCTGTCATACATGTTAAGTCCTGTATTCCTTTAATAACTTTATACCCACCCCTTTATTGTTGAGGTTCCTAAATGAAGTTTTTCTATATCATGTGACCAAAAACATACATAATTTTAATACATTACACTCTTAAATTATGTAGAAATTGTGATAATACCAGCCGTTATAATTGCTCATGTTTTATCTTCACTGGATTTACTTCTTCATACAACTTCAAGTTACTGCCTAATGTCCTTTCATTTCAATCTATGCATTTTGTATTGGACGAGTTTTGAATTGTTATTTCTTCAAGTATTCTCTCTGTTTTTTGCTTTCTCCTTTTCAGTACAATCTATAACACATAGGTTGGCCCACCTGATGACGTCTGTGGTCTTTCAGGGGCTGTCAGTTTTCTATTTTCTTTCTTCCACTTCCTGTTCTATTTGTACATTCCTGCTCTTGTATTACTCAAGTAATACAAGAACTTTTGATATCAGTTAGTACATTTTCTGTTCCAAAATATCCTTTTGCATTCTTTTGAGACTTTCTATCTCATTAATGATATTTTCATTTTGTTTATAATTTTATATACTTTGATCATTAATAAAACTGAAGTCTTTACTAGACTCACCATCAAATTTCCTTTTTCTTTTTTTTTTTTTGGTCTTTTTGAGACAGGGTCTCCCTGTGACCCCAGCTGTCCTGGAACTCATTATGTAGACCAGGCTGACCTTGAACTCATAAAGATCCTCTTGCCTCTGCCTCCTGAGTGCTGAAATTACAGGCATGCACCACCACGCCAGCTCAAATTTCTTATAGGAACAGTTTCTAGTGCTTTATGCTTTTCCTTTAAAAAGGGCATTTTTGTTCTGTTTCCTATTTTTTTTTCTGTATACTTATGGGTTTTGCTATTGTTTTTGTTGTTGAAACCTAGGTATATGCATTTAACCTCTTGGTAACTATGTATTATAGTCTGAGTGTTAGAGGTTTCCCATAGGCTCATGTGTCTGGATATGAGGCCTCAGCTAGTAGTGTTCTGGAAGGTTGTGGGAATGCTGGGACCTAGTACTGGCTGGCAGAGATGGGTGGCTGTTTGAAGATTATAACCCATCCTTCTTTCTGCCTTACTCTCTGCTTCTTGATCTACCACCAGAATGTGAACAGCCACTTTATGCCTCTCCCAGCAAGGACTAAGCCACTCTTGTCATCATCCTTCCCCTCCATTATCAACTGAAATCTCCTAAAGCTGTGAGCCAAAATAAACCTTTCCTCTCTTACACTGCTTTTGTCAGGGATTTTTATCACAATGACAAGAAAATGAACTAAGATACCATGTAATCAGACCTTTCCCCTTTCCGGGGGTTTCCTTGAGTGTTTTATTTATTGCTTTGTCTGTTCTGTTTCCTAGTCTGTTGATGTGATGATCTTTTCTAAACTTGACTTTCTCCTGAGTGTGTACAGTGACATGCTGATTTCTCTTTTCTATGCAGCTGTTTTTGAATGTACTAGAGACAGAAACAAAGGTTTTTAAGTCCCCTAAAAGTCACTTTAGCTGGATGGGCAGAGGAGTTTGCAACAATGTGGGGAGATGCAGAAGACAATGACTATGCCCCTTTGCCTGATCTTAAGTAGCAATCAGAGATCAGAACACAGATAGCCCATCATTAGAGGATGGGTCTTCTTGCCCCAGACTGGCTGCTGTAAGCTGTGTTCAGCTGCTCCAGGAACAGGTGCACAGCTGCCTAGCCTGTGGCTGATGGAGGGGGAGTAGGTAGTTGGTTTGTGATGAGTTGAAATTGACTAGCCTTAACCAACTTACAGTCCAAGCTTTCCTCTGGAGGTTTAAAGCCATCAATAAACTCCCAAGTTCCAAAAATAGCTATACCAGACAGATCCTGCCAGTGGAATTGTTTTCTAAATGGGGACAGACACACTTTTTCAGATGTTCGTTACTGTGCTGTCTTCCCAGAACTCTGTTGCCTGGCTTTTCATGTGATTTCTCAAGCACTAATAAAGTATCCTGAAAATGGTGTCCTGTTCTTAGTCTCTTATTGATTATGTCTGATAAAGATGTAACTTCTGGGTTAGCTCTGTAAAGCTGGGCAGAAGATTCCCTCGATAACCGCAGTCATTTGTCACTGTGGATAGGCAGAATAATGGCACATTAGAACCTACAAAGGAGCACTTATTCATTCACAGTGTCTAGTCTAAATAAGACAATCTGTTTAGTGAACAAATAGCCTCATATCAGGGTCTCTGATTCACAATATCTATTGTTTATTTCAGATCAGCTGTCTTAAGAATATTGACTGAGCCGGGCATGGTGGTGCACGCCTTTAATCCTAGCACTTGGGAGGCAGAGGCAGGTGGATCTTTGTGAGTTCAAGGCCAGCCTGGTCTATAGAGCGAGTTCCAGGACAGCTGGGGCTAAAAGGAGACCCTGTCTCGAAAAGACTAAAAAAAAAAAAGAATATTGACTGAGTTCAAACCAGCCATTGTCTCTGGCCACATTAGGGCTAAACAGATAAACACTGATTCTCATTGATACAACCTCACAAAACCCCAAAATACCTAATATCTGCAAGTTTCCAAGATACGTGTACTACTCTTAACCTCCACCCTTACTCCTACACAACTTTTGATTTGGTGACTATGAGTTGCTGTATCGTCTCTGAAGAGATGTAGCATTTCCAAACAGTATATTCAACTGTTACCTTCAGCTATTACCTATGGCTGCTGGGATTCAAACCCAGGTATTCTTCAAGAACAGTCAATGCTCTTAACTGCTAAGCCATCTCCCCACTCCCAGAGATATTCTTAAGATGAGAAAAAAAAATACACTTACAGATATAGAAAAACAGCAATAAATGTATCCTCAGATAACTCTGGAATGTACTCAGATAACACTGGATATAGCCCAGTGCCATGTTTTCATTTCCACAGAGTCCCTGCCTGTCTCCCTGGCCTGTCATCGCCTCTTGCCTTGCACTTTACATCTTAGCAAATTCAAGTTATTTTCAGCTCTTCCATTCATTCCAGTATCTGCTGCTCTTCTGTTTTAGTTCAGTGATTTCCTAGGCCTCAATATGTCTGACTTGCTTCTTTCACACTGTTATCAGCTGCCTATCTTCAGTCATTCTTATGATGGGTCATAATTATTTATGTCTCTGTATCCTTTCAAGTGGAATATTTCTTATATTAAGGTACAGGGACTCTTTCCATTCATATTCTCACTCTGTCATAGGGCATTCATGAATGAATGCTCAGGTACAGCAATACTTCTTCAATTATTGAGAAGGGGAATTATAACATCAATAATTATCTGTTGAGTTTTTCTCTCCACAGAATTTCTAGTATGAGGTATATTGCATGAGTTCATTCAACCAACATTTGAGCACTTACTAAACATTAGAAAGCAGAAGCACTTAGAAGTACTTTGTTGAAGAGAAAATGAAAAGGTTGTAGTAACATGGCATGCTAGGGTTTGTTGGTGGGTGTGATTTTAATCTTGATTGCTAACCTGATGGGATATAGAATCACCATGGAAACAAACATCTGGGCATATATATCTGTGAGGGATTATCTAGATTAGGTTCATTGAGGTGGGAGATCCTGCCCCAAATGCACCATTTCATTGGCTGGAGTCTTGAATTGAATTAAAAGGAGAAAGTTGGCTGAGCGTGAACATTCATTGCTCTCCGCTTCCTGACTGTGGGTGTAATGTGATCAGCCACCTCCTGCTCCTGCCACTATACTAGGACGGACTGTAGCCTTTAGAACTGTAAGCCAGTATTAAAACCTTCTTTCTTACGTTGCTTTTATGAGGTATTTTGTTATAGCAACAAAAGACGTAGCTAATATAGTAAGGAAGAAGGGCGAGTCAGGATTGGGGTAAATCAAGAGTTAGGTAATAGCAATACACTCATACACATAAAAATTAAAAATAAAAAGAATATCTCTGAAATAATGAGCTTAATGTATTTGAGAGTTTGTGAGAATGAACATTAGAAAAAAATAAAAGGTAACTATTAAATGTTCTTCTTGAACTACTTAAAATAATACCACTTACCATTCTGATTGATTTGGGTATTTTATTTGAATAATGAGGAAACCTTGAAGTGCTTTAAGTAGCAGTGTAACATGATTGGACTTGCATTATATTGAACAATGGGGCGCTTGTAGAGATCATGGATTGGGGAAAGCTAAGGCTAGCATTAAGGAGACTAGAGAACTCTCATCATTATCAAGGTAAGGCATTCTGAGGACCTGAATGAGGACAGCATGGAGAGGGGCTAATTCAAACACTTGCCACACACCAGAGACTATTCTAGCTGCTAAGACTAAATAGCTAACTAATAAAATCATTGTCCCTATAAAGTTTATTTTGTAGAGAGGGGAAGGGCATGCAGTGGGCAAGGAAATGAAGGTTCTAACCTCAAGCAAAGAAATTTAAAGAATGACAGGAAGAGGTTGGGAGGGTGTAAGAGATACAAAATAAATAAATAAATAAATAAATAAATAAATAAATAAAGTCTAGAAAATATGGCTTCTTGAGTTAGGATTAGAATAGGCTCCTCTGAGAAGAGATACTGTTAGACACCCCAGTAAGGACAAGGAACCAACTGTGGATAGGAAAGAATTAAATTTTAGAAAATTAGATTTTTAGAGATATTTTGGAGATAAAATCAGATGGTCTAGCATATCATCTAGGTAAAAGAGAAGGAAGAACCACGGACTGCCTAGGTTCCAATCTGTATTGGGACTTCAAACCTATTGAGGAAGGTATCTAGGGTCTTTCAGGTTGCATACAGCATGGCCTTAATTTCATTCCAATCCCATTAATCAGCCAGATCTCTCTGTTACATATTTGAATATAATGGTCATCCTTTTTGAAAATGTACTGTCATCATTCTTTGGTTCAGTGCCAAAATCCTCATCTCCATATTTTTATTTCAAATGGAACAATGGCCCATTCAGTTATCAAGTGCATCCTGATATTGCCCATGTAAAATATGCTTTTCAAAACCGTGAACAAGCCTTTTGAATTGGTGATCTAAATGAAAACTTGTGGCCAAAACTCTGCTGATTTTGTTCCAAATAAATTAATAAAACCCCCCAGGGTTTGTTTAAGGCAATTTTATGCTAAACATATTCAATATTATGCTGGAGTGATATCTTCTTTTAGCAGCGTTGGAGACTGCATACAAGGAGCATTTAATTATAAATGCCATAATTTGCTCAATTGATGTTACTCTTTTATCTATACACCAAAGATAATTTTCCCTAAGTAAGTGCAACCATGAAAATAATATTTAAAACAGGAAAATAAAAGTGCACTTGTTTGATAAACCACACATTGCACAGTTGAAGCTAACGGTCCTAGTGACAAATAACCATTTCTTCAATTCATTTTGCAAAGGTATCATCTGCTCACTTAAGAGCTACTTCCCAGATAAGAATTAGAGGATATATTTTTATAAGTAACTCTGGAGTTTTTTTCAGTGGAAAGCTTATTTCTTTTCAATGTTTTCAATGGAAAGCTGCTTTGAAAGGAATATTAAAATCACTCATTTGTGTATTTTTAATGCTTTCCAGAAAGTTATTACATAACAGAACACAACTGGCAATCCTTGATTTTGAGTATAACTCATTGGGAGTATAAATATTCTCTTCCCTAACCTAGATTTTATTCCAAAGACATAGTTCATTGTTTCAAATGGGTCCTTTATGGAAAAGATAAAGAAAGTGAAGAATACTTGGAAATTTCACTGAAATTTCGTTTTATCACTGAAGTTTGCATTTTTAAGTTTTTCTGCTATTTATAAGTTATAAAATACAATTGAAAAGTGAATTTTCTCTTCAAATTCAGAATTAAAAATGAGTTGCATCTTTTATTACATTTCTCCTTATAATATTACAAGAATATGGATTGTTTTATGAGCACTATCTCTCTCTCTAAATCTTTGGGTTTCTGAGTCAGGCAGTGAATACCTGACAAGTCCACAGGCTCCAGGGGCAAACTATATAATGGCCATCACAGATAATGACAGGGTGACATGGTCACAGCAACAGCCAAGTCAATTGCTTTAAATGTTGGTGAAACTGAGGACTTCTCTGCCCAGAGATAAGTAACTGCTTAAGAACTCAGGGCTTCCTGACCCTCCTGCAAAACTCAAAACATTTACCTCTGCTGTTTCTACCCTGAATTCTAGTAGTGTTCTAGAGCTACATTTGAGATGACAAATACTAAGGTCTTCCAGTTACATTAAAATGTACATTCACATGAGCCTGTTATTAATAAGGGGTTGAATTAAAACGCAACATTGCAGCTGTCAGTTGAAGAATATATTATAAACTTTTCAGACAGTATATCAGAAACAAAATGTTTTTATCTGTACTATAAAGAACATGTAATTTTTCCTGTTAACTCCGTGCTTTTTCATTAAAAATGTTTATAACTTTGCTTTTTAAAAATTTCTTACAAAACCATTTGTAAATTACATACTTAATTTAATAAAATACTTTAGTCACAAAAAAGTACATTCTCAGAGATGTTTTTGTTGTTGCAAATAACAGAAGTTTGATTTTATTTATTCCTTGAGAATTTCATACATACACACAATGAAATATGATCATAAACACCTCTAGTTTCTCTTCTCCAGCTCACCCTGGGTCTCTCCTAACACATTCCCCACCAGACTTCATGTCCTCTTCTTTCTTTTAAAGAACTCACTAAGTCTAACTAGTGCTACTCAGAGGTACATGAGTTGTCAACAACCTACCAGTGTCCACAATCCCAAAGAAGACTGACTCCTTCCCTGCTCGTCTTCCCAGCCTCCAGCAGCTACCAACTGCCTGTAGCTCCTCCCAATCCCTGTGGAACGTTCACTGGCTTGATTTTGTGCATGTTTCTCCAGGGAACCACAGCTGCTTTGAGTTCATGAGTGCAATGGCCATGTTCAGAGGACAGCACTTCAAAGCACTCTGCCCCATCCTCCACCTCTGACATTCTTTCTGCTTTCTTTTCCTCAATGCTCCTTGAGACTTAGTAGAAACCTTGAGTAGTCTAGTCCTGTTTAGGGCTGAGTGCTCACAGTCACTTATTCTCAGCACTTTTGATCAGTTATGAGTCTCTGCATTGACTGCTGCCCACTGCCTAAAGAAGCTTCTCAACGAAGGTTGAGAGCAGCTCAGGTCTATGTGTGTATGCTTGAAAACTTAGAAGCGAACTTGACATTGTGGCTGTTTAGCAAAATAGCAATCCTGGGTTCTATGCTAGGCCTCTGGCTTCCCCAGAGGAAGACTTTCAACTCATATTTCTAGTACTAGGTATGAATTCTTTCCTGTGCAGTAGACTCTTAAATGAAAGGTTGACATATATGGCTTTCATAAGCAAGTTCTCTATATATTCTAATGTCTGTTTTTTTCAAATCTGTTGTGCTACACTTTTTTAGTGAGTTTGGAATATAGCACTAAGAAAGTAGCTGGATTATGGTAGAAAAAAATCCAAAGTTAGAGTTAGAGAACTTGAGTTTATGTCCACTTCTGTGGATTACTTTATTTAAATTACTTATGTGTCCTCAACCCTTATAACCCAGCTTTCAGCCTTTTTTCCACCAATTTCTTCATGCCCTGCTCCAGCAATTAAACCATAAAGACTCAATTTCTTTATGCCAGATAGACCTTTCTATATCTGTGTCTCTGTTTTCTATCTGTTTGTAGTGCCTGTCACTCATTTCTGCCTAGGTTCTACTTATTCCCTGGCCCTTAATTTTTTCACCCAGGAAGAGTTTGTTTCACCCTATTCTGCATCGCACAAATCTTCTTTAATACTAGATATGCTGTACTTAAATCAGGTTTCCTGTTTCCTGAGCATAAGCCCATCAAAGAATGGCCTTTATTTGATTCCTCTTTTCCCTCTGTTACCTCAGAGTGATATATGTACTTGTAGAAAAACTGACTAAAACAATGTTAAGGAATATTGGTTTTCCTAGTAATAAAATAGGAGAAGTGGCACCAAACACACGAATTGTCTTCAGTATTACATTGAACTAAACACTGTCCATGAGTATCCTTTGTCAATGATGATGTTCTATGACAATGTAGGATATTTAATAGCATGGGAAAAAAACTAACACAGTTTTGATTTATCTATAATCTAGAAGGAGCTGGAGATGGTTTAGCAGTTAAGTGCACTTGCTGCTCTTGCAAAGGACTGAAGTTCAGTTCCCAGCTCCTGTTTTGAGCAGCTCACGACCACTCGTAACTCCAGCTCCAGGGGATCAGATGCCTCCTTCACCCCCAATACATATTAGAAATATTAAGTGATTTGAATAGAAAGTTCATTGCTTGAGCAATAGGAAGCAGCATTTCTATCCCTGAAGCACTTTTATCAGATAGGTCAGGATGGTATGAATAATACTGTTCTCTGTAGTGATGAGATGGAGGCTGATTGGTACTGACTTGGAAACTGAACTTCTTTAAATCTGTGTTATGGAACCACAGAGCTTGGTTACCCTCAAGCTGCCTACTTACTGCCCAAACTCTGAGACTTTACTTAAAGTGCTAGTGAATGTTCCAGTGGATCTCTGAATGGAAGTGTTCACAAGGCAGGTTAGAAGGAGAGTTTAGCAGAAACCAGGCAATTCACTGAACCTTTTGGCAGGGGCTGTTGCTAGGCAACCTAGCAACCATTAGCAACAAGGTGCCTAGCATGCTAACTAACATGCAACAGATGTGCCATAAACACCTAGCATGAATGCAGATCGAAGTTAAGACTCACACAGTTTGGGGTATTTCATTTATAGCAAAAGACAATAAACAAAGGATTAAAATTATGACACATTAATGTGTTTTTCTGTATTAACTACTAAAATCTGGGCCCTGAATTTTATAGTACTATAGAAACCAAATGAAACTGTGCAAAACGAGGTGTTGAGAGGGTTATAAAGGGCTTCTGAGAGAGCAGGGGTTTGAATATGGAGTTGAAGAAATGGCTCAGTGGTTAAGAGCACTGGCTGCTCTTCCAGAGGACCTGGCTTTGGTCCCAGCACCAACATGGCAGCTGATAACCACCATAACTGTACTTCCAGGGGATTTGTCACCCTCTTCTGGCCTCTGAGGACATCACTGCTACCTAGGTATACTTATCCACAAGCATCCAAAACCTTTATACACATAAAATAAAAATAAATGAAATGTTTAATTTAAAAAAGAGTTTGAATGCATTTGTCTGTTTCATCTCCTTATCCATCTCCTCAGAAGTAACAAACAGATATAATACAGGAGGAAAGAAACTATGTAAGCATGAGAAATTGATAGTGGAGACATTTTAAGACGTTCTACAAGAGGCAAAATTATTAGGATTGAAGATATGTAAGCTAGGATTCCCCACAGGTGAAGGAGTGAAGATATGTAAGCTAGGATTCCCCATAGCTGAAGGAGTGAAGATATGTAAGCTAGGATTCCCCATAGGTGAAGGAGTGAAGATTTGTAAGCTAGGATTCACCATAGGTGAAGGAGTGAAGATATATATGTAAAATATAATTCCCATAGGTGAAGGAGTGAAGATTTGTAAGATAGGATTCTCCATAGGTGAAGGAGTGAAGCTTTGTAAGCTAGGATTCCCTATAGATGAAGAAGTGAAGATATGTAAGCTAGGATTCCCCATAGGTGAAGGAGTGAAGATTTGTAAGCTAGGATTCACCATAGGTGAAGAAGTGAAGATCTATAAGATAGGATTCCCCATAAGTGAAAGAAACAACAACTGAGAGAGGTAGTGCATGGAGAAGAGGTAGAAAGCTGAGCACAGGAAGCACAGGAATAACAGCAAGATGGCATTGAAGCCCACAGGTCCCAGTGGGAAGCATGCTGGCTGCCAGGGATCAGCAAGAGAGGATCACAGAACAGGTTCACTCTTGGCTTACACTTGGGGGAGGCATTGTCACAGTTGGCTCTTAATGAGGACAACTGTGACAAGCGAAGAATGAGGACACTGCCCTAGTTAGCTCCTGGCTGCTCATCCAACTGCAGCAAAGAAAGAATAGAACCAGGATAAAACTCTTCCTGTTGCTACCTTTTAGCTCTGGTCCTCGCCCAACCTCAGATCAATATACCAACGATTCTCAGTTCTTAGCATGTGTGATGTGGAGGGTCTATGAAAACATAGATTGTTCAGCCCACCTATATATCCCCTAGAGCAGGACTTAAGAATCTTCATGAGTGGTAAGTTCCAGGAGATGCTAATGCTGAGAATCTGGGGACCACCCTGTGAGAACCATCACTCTAGATCTGTGCTGTCTTTTACAGTAACCACTGGGAGATGTGACTACTTAAATTAATAAATCCAATGACACAAATTAATTTGTATCAGCTACATTTTAAATACACAAGAGCTATATTGTTTACCTTGTACCATATTAGACAGCAGAGATACAGAATTTTTCTGTCCTTACAGAATATTCTATTGCAAGAGGTACATCTATATTTTATGAATGGATGTCCCAAGAGTTGTATAGTATGGCAGAATTGCAAGTTCATCTGAGTTTTTCCCTCCTCTCTTCTTAGAATCCTAAAGAAGTATTCTGATAGAGCTCAAACAAAATCCCAAAGTATTCAAGGCAATACCCCCTTCTATAAGAGTGGGCAAATGGAACAAGAACCAGATATGTAAATGATACCCCCCCCAAAGAAAAGCTTGTTCTGAGAAATCAAAACAGTGCCATCATTGGTCATACTTGATTTAAAAAAGAAAAAGAGTTTCCCAAAATACTAGTGTTAAGTGGATCTCAACGGTATCAGCAGATTCAGACTTTATGAAGTTAAATAAGCAGTTCTGAAAAGTTAAAATAAAAGATAATAAAGGATTCATGTATTTGAACAAATTCAAATCTATTCTACAAGTATAAAATATGCTGGATTGTGAGAGACTCAGATTAGTGAAATAGATGATAAGTCAGAAAGAAGAAGCATTTAGAGAAAGAAGAAAGTTCTCTAATGAGAGGGTAAATGCCAGAGGAACTGTACAAGAGAGCCACTGTGTATATTATATGTGTTTCAGCAGGAAGACTGTAACAATAAAGGGGAAAAAAGAGAGAAAATAGAAGAAAACCTTTTTCCATTATGATATGTAAAGCATCTTGAAGAATAAATCAGATTTACTAAATACAAGCGAAATTTCAGAAAAATGTATATTTACTAGGAAATTTTAAATCTTTATCATTTCAAGGATAAGGAGAAACATCTTGTAACTATCTCAACAGAAATTAATATAATGAAAAAGAGTAGTTAACAAAGGAATAAAATTGCATGACATCAGACATTTTCAACTCCAAGCAATCAAAAGACAAGTTACAATATTTAAGGAAATGGTTTAGAATGCAAGATAGAATTACATGGCCGTCCATTCTGTAAAAGATAGGAAGCCAGTGCTTGTCAGATACAATCAAGGGATGAATAATTGTAAAGTTCTTGAAATGTACAAGACAACAGATGTGGACTATAAAGTCAAAGCTGCAGGGTATAAAATGTTTTGAAATAATTCTTGGTATTTATCAAAAACCTCAGATTGAGATTAATCTAAATCGGCAAATAAAGCACAGACATCAATGTGGAGTTTGGAAATAAATATAACAAACATGCTATTTTTCTCATTTTAAGGAATGCAAATGGTTTATAGTCAAAGGCATAATCTTGTTCCAGGGCTACCTGCCACTTAGTGGCTGTGTAACTCCCGATGGGTACTTTTCACATGAGCACTAAATTCCTCACTTAGTAGAACTAAAGTAGAAGCATCATTGAGGGCTGGAGAGATGGCTCAGCAATTAAGAGCACTGACTGGGCCCAGATATAAGGGGTCTAAGGAAAAGCTTTTGATTTTTGCCTGCTTGCATTTGCATCTCACTGACAAGTTCATCTACCCACTTTGAGAGTTCATCCCTTCTGTTGCTGTTGCTGCCGTTACTGCTACCCTTGTTGCTGCCATTTGTTTTGCACACCAGAACCAGCTTATTTGTCCTTTCAGCATGGTAGACTAGAGACTAGTGGCTCTCCAGGAATCCTCAAAGCCTTCAGGACCAGACCAGGACTGCTAGGTTTGTGGACTGAGCAGCTGCTGTACACAGTCATTGTTGGACTACCCAGACCATATTGTGGAGAAGCACCACAGAGCCCCTTTAGGGACAGGCTTGTGCAGGGAAAATGAAAGCATTCTGACTTCAGTTGCTTGTTCTCTTAGAACCTGCTTTAGCTGACAACAGCCAAGCCACCTTGCCCTAGAGACTTTTCTGTCCACGTCCACCCAGAAACAATCCATTTCAACTTCTGAACATTTGGTTTGGAACACTTGTTTGATGAGTATTCAGTTAAACACTTGGATATCTCGGGCATTTATCTTGGAATGTTTCTGAAGACATTCTACGCCTTACATTAACTCTCCACACTTCAGTGCTTGGATCTCCAAAGCAATGATCCACAGTGCCAGCACAGAAGGCTTTGCTTTGGACAATAAGATCCTGCAGTGGAGCTCTTACCAAAGTAAAGGAGAGCAGGCGGCATGTGGAAGAAGGGAAGATGGAAGTCCAGAAGGCTGATGGCGTTCAAGACCGCTGTAACATTATTTCTTTCGCCATGCTAGCTGAAATTCACCACTTCCATCAAATTAGAGTAAGATACTTTAAATCACAGATGCAGCATTTTTCACAACAGCAAATATTTTTCCAAAAAGTGACCCAGAAGTTGGAAGAAGCTCTTCACAAATATGATAGTATGTAATGACCGGACATGCAATTGTGTGCTTTTTTTCAGTTCAGGTATGATTTCTACAGCAGAATAAAAACTGCTATCAAAGAGCTATTGCCAACTGTCAGTGGAGGTACAAGGATGGTTCTGTGTTCAACTGAAGCCCAGCTGAATAAATAATTATGTAGGAAAGAAATTTAAAAAAAGAGCACTGACCGCTCTTGCAGAGGACCCAGGTTTGATTCCCAGCACCCACATGGCAGCCAAGAACCATCTTTAAGCTGGATGTGGCGGCGAATGCCTTTAATCCTAGCATTCAGGAGGCAGAGGCAGGCAGATCTCTGTGAGTTCAAGGCCAGCCTGGTCTATAGAGTGAGTTCCAGCCTAGCTGGGGCTATAGGGAGACCCTGTCTCAAAAAAAAAAAAGTATCATCAAACCCCAGATTGTGTAGAAATGAAATCAGCTTATGCATATAAAAGTGCTTAGTGCCTTTAAGCACTCAACAAGTATTAGCTATTAACTGAAAAGGAAGAAATTAAATGATAGTCTTGGAAATAAGGTAGTAGATTTGAAGATGCTTTTTGTATCCTAAAACTACTGTCTAAGTAAACAAACACATTCTCCAACTCCTAAGAGACCAAATATAAATAAATAAATAAATAAATAAATTATTTATTTATTTATTTATTTATCTCCAGAACTGATACTTCAGAGGCATTAAAATAAACATGTTTGCATCTCAGGTGATATTTTAAGTTTCTTTAAAAATTATAAAGCAGACAAGAAGATGACTCAGTGGGAAAAGGTGCTTGTCTGCTACCTTGGTGACCAGAGTTTAATTCCCCAAACCCACGTAAAAATTGGAAGGAGAAAACTAATTCCACAGAGATGTCCTCTGTGTTGCACACATGCACTATGGCATGCATAGCCCCACACACTCATCATGCACATACATAAACATTCATGGTCATAAAAAAAATTACAAAGACAATGATCACAAAGTTATATGTACATAAAAATAGAAAACACATGAATATGTTATTAACAATAGTTGTTATTACTAGATCTGTGAACTGTGAATCTTTTCTTTCTTTTCTCTATTTTCACTGATAATGGTAATGAAAAAATGTTTATAAATGTAAAAAAAAGTTCTTGATGAAATATGGAAAAAAAAAATCACTGCCTCCAGGAATATATATAAGAGAAATGTTTAGTTGAGAGTAGCATTGATAATATTTACATTATATTTTATTATGTCAAGTGTTATATAATCTTGTTATGTTGATAGGAAGCATAGAGAAAATATTTTTGTTTATTTATTTATTTATTTGTTTGTTTGTTTGTTTATTTATAGGCAGGGTCTCCCTGTAGCTCTGGCTGTCCTGGAACTCACTATGTAGACCAGGCTCTCTGCTAACTCCCAGAGATCTGCCTGCCTCTGCCCCCTACCTCAACCCCCTCCAGTGATGGGAATTAAAGGCTGTTCCACCACGTAGGGCCAGTATTGTCATTTTAAATAGGCTGATCCATGAAGACCTCCCTGAGAAAAAGTATGAAGTAAAGTTTCCCTAGGAGATATGTGAAGATGTTGGAGGTATCATATGGGTTCCGAAGACTAGAAATGCCCATGCAAGGGGAGCTGCTAATACAAAGGTCTGACAGAGCAGAATGTCTAATGCACTGGGGGAATGACAAGAGCCAGTGTGGCTAGAAGTGAGCAAGGACAAGGAGAGTACTCAAACAGGAGCTTATGTTAGAAGATGGGAACACAGCGCCCACTGGTGGGGATCCTCCTGGCCCAAGTTTTTACTCAGAGCAAACTGCAGGGAAAATGGAGAGGGTTTTTTTGCAGAGTAATATGATTCCATTTCCTTTGCTAAGATTCCACTTCTTTTGCTAGGACGACTGACTGGTGAAAATACCTAAGGAGGCAACAAAGTAGGGCCTGGAAAAGTGGTTAGGGGGCTTATGCAAAACACCCGGGGGAAAGGGATGAGTGAGAAGGAGGCAGATCATAGGTACATTTCAGAGGTAGAACTACCGGTATTCAGTGTAAAATTGCTCATAGTGTTAGAGAGAAAATAAGCATAAAATTGACCTGGAAACTGGAGTTCCAAATATGGAGTTTATGGAGAAATCAGATTAGAAATAGAAATTTGGCACTTGCCATGGTCAGGTGATATTTTAAACTCAAGGCTCAATGAGATGAGCAGAAGAATCTATATAAACACAAAAGGGAAACAGTCTTACCATGTATGCCACAACAAGGACACTTGAACACTTAGACTTTGGGGGCTTAAGAAAGAAACTTGCATGCAGGCAGTACATTCCTACACATACAGAAATAAATAAAATTCATTAAAAAAAAGAAAGAATAGCCTCTAAGGTATGATGGGAACCAGAAGAGTATGATTTTCTTGAGAACTTAATGAAATTATTTGGTCCAGGAAGGTGATAAGCTGTATTTGATGCACTGCTGATGAGTCGAGTAAGATACGGACTTAGAATGAACATTTCAGCAATATGAACATTTTACCGAAGCAGAGGAGGAATGTTTCAGTGAAAGAGCATGGATCAAAAGCCTATTTGGAAGCTAGGAGAGGAATTAGAGCTAGCTCCTCTTATGCAAAGCTGGAACATCAATTTCCATATTTTCTTACTTTAAGTTAATATTTCCTTTTCTGTGTTAAAGTGGTGGAAATTGCCATTTGATTGCATTTCATTTTTTCCTATCTATGGAAAATTACATGATGCCCCCAACCTGAAAATTGCTGTGAAAGTATTTTGCTAGATGAATATTCCATTTACCAGCATCACAGAGAAAATGAAGCTCTATAGCCTCCATGGTCATAGAAAACCTAAGCAAACTTATAGATCCTGTAGTTTTCATACCCTAGATGCTATTTCTGTAGTGTCTTCTTTAATTGGTTAAGGGGCATGTGAAAGCAAAAATAAATGATTTTTCTAAGCCATCTTACATAGATTTATAGCACATTTAGTTCTCTCTGGATCAAATGGAAACATTAGCAGAGTTAAGTATCATTCACTGTTGCCATGGCTACTGTACCATCCCTTATAGAGGACTTTTGTTTTATATTCAATATTCTTACCATAGCAACAGAAGTGTGGATTTAAAATGTAACTCAATCGACAGAATTTATCTTTAACATTTCTGTATGTGTTCTATGGTGTGTCTTGTTAATAGGATTAGACTTTGGATGACTCTCCTGCTCTTGTGAGATGAGACAGCTCTTGGGATCATCTGAGAAAATCTAGGCTGCTCATTGCTTACAGGAATAGAAAACTCACAGGACACATTTGCATGCATTACATTCCCAGAGCTTTTATTGAGGATACTTAAGTGACTTTGTGTTCAAATTCAAGGTATGTCCTTTGAAAACTGAATTAGAATGATTATTCATCTCAGAATACTTAAAAATAATCTCCATCCTGTGGTACTGCAAAATTACTTTTCTTTTTATTTAAAGATTGTAGATCTACTTTTGTTTGTATGCTTCATTTCTCCAGGACAGTTCTCTTTTTTACATTTATAACCAGTTGGTACAAGATAAAAACATTAAGTTTTCAGAATAGGATGAACCGAGGAATCAACACCTTTGGAAACAACAGAGGAGTTAAAGGGAGCTTCTTCCTCTCTTTCTCCAATCCAGTGTCTTCTGTTTGGGAAAATACATGATTACAGTGACTGCAGTATTAGAAGGAGATATATTTTGGTGAGAGAAGAACATCTCTTGGTGCCAAAGGCAGTTGTTCACTGTAGACCATTTATTCATCTGGCTCTCTCTAGTCTCTGGGAAATACTCCTAGCACAGAACTCCCTTTGAAATCCCTAACTCTCTAGGGGGTCAGCGATAGATGAGAAACTGCCCCCGTGAGCTTGGGTTATACAGGGGAAACAAAGAGGTTAGTGGTTGAGAGGAACAGAGGAAAGGCGCGTGGGAAGAGAGAGAGCAGCTAGCTTCCTCTCCCACAACAGGAGCTTCTTTCAATGCAAAATGCATGCCAAGATAGATCAGGCAGTCTACCAAAAAGATACAATAATTTAGTAATACAGTCTGCCTAGGCAGCTGAGCAGCTGGAAACGACGGAGCTTTGGGATTTGCTATAAACGGTGGGGAAATTGGCTGATAGCCTCTCTCCTACGTGGAGCAAAGGAAGCTAGAGAAAAGATCATAAATGTTTGAAATCAGAGCCAAACTGCATGGTCTACTCTGGCCAAGTAGCTGCCAGGAATCCTGCATTCTCCAGCTTCTCTATTAAATGCTGATTGTGGCTTTCGGAGACTGATAGACCAAGAAACAATAGAGCTTACCTGAAAGCATTTTCAGAAAGGCAGCTATGGATCTTAACTTGTTTACAGGAGAAATCTTATTACCTGCCTTACCTGAGGCCATTTAGCATCTCAATGTTCTGATACTTGAGATTAATTGCACAGCCAGAATAAATACCCAACAGTCGTTGCTGACCTCTGGAAAGGAGCCCATGGGATGATTTTCAAACTTCAGTGGTACTCAGGTAGGCTGTTGCAGATGGCAAATCATGCTAATGCCATGGAAAGTTCTGTTCACTAGTACGTGATTCTTCATTAGTCTTGGATAGTTGACTCTGGTTCATTGAGTGCCTGAGGTCTGTCTTGAGATGTAGGGAAGGTAGAAAGTTACCCTCAACATTTGGATAAAACTTAATATGCTAGTTATAATACGTGAACAGAGAGAACAGGATAAGCTACGGTAAGGGTCATACAAGTTTATATTACAATTGAAATAAATGGTAGATAACAGGCCTAGGATTTCTTCAAAAGCTTATTCAGAGATGTAGACCTTCACAGGTATTGCATGACACAGGTGTATTTATACACATGTGAGCAATAGAGGTCATACATATAAAATAAAGATAATAAATAAAATGTTCTAAGGATGTAGAGAGAGTCTGGATGATTTTAAAATAAAGCAAATATAAAAGAAATGATCATTTGAGTCTTAAGATACTCTTTCAGAAAGGTGGAGATACTGTCCTTTACTCCAGTTCCAATGGATCCAACCCACTCTTCTGACCTCTATGGAAATTGCGTACATGTGTGTACTTGCATGCATGCAAGCAAGACTCTCATACATAAAAGTAAATAAATCAAAAAATTTTGAAAAAAGGAAAATAAATGACTGTGCTGATTTCTACAGCTGAGCTATAAAGGGCCACAGCAGAGTTCATTCTGGGGAAGCAGGTCCCACAGCCTCAAACACCCTCCACACACTTCAGGAGACAGAATGAATAAGGCAGATATCATCTTCATATTAGTCTGAAAAATGTTTTTTTTTTGTTTTTCATTCTGTGTGTGTGTGTGTGTGTGTGTGTGTGTGTGTGTGTGCAGGTCAGAAGACAGTTTGTGGGAGTGAGTTCTCTCCTTCAACCATGTGGGTCCCAGGGATTGAACATGGGTCAGCAGGTCTGGAGGCAAGTGCCTTTACCTGCTGAACCATTGCTTAGGCTCCTGAAAAATAGTTTTACTTCATGGAAGTATTTGCAAGACTTGAAGCATCACTGAGCTACACTTTGGGACTACTACTTCAGTGAGAATTTCCTACAACCAAATGCATTCTTTTTTTTTTTTTTTTTTTTTTTTGGTCTTTTTGAGACAGGGTCTCCCTGTAGCTCCAGCTGGCCTGGAACTCACTATATACACCAGGTTGGCCTTGAACTCATGGAGTTCCACCTGCCTCTGCCTCCAGAGTGCTGGGATTAAAGGCATGCACCACCACACCTGGCCCAAATGCACTCTTAACCACAGGGCCAAGAAATTAACATTACTACATTACTACCAGCTGTTCCTCTAGCCCCTTTCACAAGTGGCTAGCTTCCCCCAAAACACTGGTTTTGCTCATGAAAAGCTTATTTGGTGTCACGCTGCACTTTAATGACAATGCCTCCCTAGTGTACTTCAGTCTGGAACAGTTCCTGTGTCTTTCTTTGATTTTCTTGACCTTCAGACTTCTGAAAGTTATAGGAGGGTGATTTTATAGAATGACCTACAAACTGGACTTATCTGATATTTCTGTATGACTAGGTTATTCATCTTTCATCTTTGTCAGGAAAATCTGGAAATGATTTCTCATTTTCCTCATTGCATCCTAGCAGGTAGAAGTATAGTTTTGATATGTTCTATTGTTGATGATAACAGCTTTGGTTATTTGATTAGGTTATTATCACCTAGGTTTCTTTATAGTAGCATAACCCTTTCTCTTTATAATAGGCGCATATTTGTGGGAAGTCAACTTAAAATTATTTTTCTTATTCCTACTCATACTTTTAAGAATTATTTGTTTTTAAATTCCTTCCCTTCCAGCTTTCCTGTCCTGACTCTGCTAGCAGTTACTTTTCAGTAGATCCCTACATTAGTAGAAAATATACTTAGAAACCCAAATCTCGTTGTTATTTATTGGGAGATCAGTTTCTCAGGCTCTGCTAATGGATACAGTTAGGTCATTAATTTCCCTAAGTATAACACAAATACATATTTACATCTGTCTTTCTGTTTATCTTTCCCTTTATCTTGATTGTTGGTTTTTATTTTTTTTCAGACAGGTTCCCACTATGTAACCCTCACTAGCCTGGAACTCACCATGCAGACCAGACTGGCCTCACACTTACAGAGATCCATCCAGTTGGCTCAGTTTATCTTGAAAAGACATTTTTTCTCAATCCAATACAATATGACACATCTAGATTTTCCCTCTTTATATTTGCAAAATCCTTGAATGATGAGAAATCTGCCTCCCATTATTCTTAATGTAGCTACTTATTTGCTGAATCCTGAAAGCGACCGCAGCATCTTCTCCCCATTGGCATTTTTCTCATCCTTATAAAATCTGGCTCTCTGTGACAGTTTATCCCTCTGTATAAGCTCTCCTTACCTCTACTAAGACCCAGACATTTCATAGCAAGGAATTCCCACCAAAGAAAAACCTTCTTTCCCTGGTGAAACTTTGACTTCTAATGAGTATTTCCCTGTTCTAGCAAAGATATCCTCTTCACTCTTCCTGGCTTGATACCTCTTGCTAGACTGACAATCTGTTGGGATATCCTTGTCTTGCTCAGTTACTAACTCCTGCCAAGATATGCCTCTGGCATGGATTTCCCCCTCACCCTTCCTGGCCTCTGACTTAATAGCTTGAGTCACTCCCTCATGTGCTATATTGGGTTCCCTATTAAAATGGACACCACTATTACTGTGCTTAGGCTCCAAGCCTCCATTCTAGGGTACTGCAACCCTCCTCCCCACTTAGGCCTGGATGCCACCTCCCTGCCCACCGTCTAATTACATGAGAACTGAAATATTCATGGTGTGAAATGGGAAAAAGAGGAACCATCCATCTCAAGTCTAAACTCCTGCACTTAACAATTCATGCATTTACCTCTTCATTCTGGTCATCCACATTCCTGCCAGAAATATCCACTAACCTCTGCTTACAGCAGTCTAAGGCTTTAGCTCCGAACTCTTCTACATTCCTCCCATAAACCAGTTCCAATGGCCCAAGAACCACATGGTCAGATTTGCAATTATAGCCACACTGCTCAGCACCAAATGTTAGTTACTTTTGTTGCTATGAGAAAATATCTGACAATTTAATGAAGGAAAATTTTATTTTAGCTCTCCATTATGATGGAGAAGTTATGGTGGCAAGAATGTGAGATGCCGATAATACCGCATCACAGAAAAGAAGGAGAGAGCAATTATCTTGGTCCTCAGCTTTCTTTCTCCTCTTTATTCCCTCTGGGACTTTAAAAAAGTATGAGTTAGAGTGTATCAATGCTGACTTTCATTTCCAACTTGGTCTTCAACCACTCTTCTCAGTCCTTGCCACTATGTTGCAACCATAGTACCTTTCTGATTGTCCTTGATAGTCTTCCAAGCTTTTCATTTCTTCTTCCCTCTGCCTACAATAATGTCCCACATTCTGAAGGGTTAACTCCTTCATAATCATTCCTATGTCTGCAAAATGTGAGCTTCTCGGCATGAAGCTACCTTTTCACCTCATAGCACCTTTCCTTTATTCCCAGTTCTTTGTCTTGTTTTCTTATTTCCATCCAAAATAATATTATTCTTCATTGGACTATAGTTGTGTCTTTTGCTCAAGTGCAAGTGGCATGGAGATATTATACACCTTTGGCACTGCAGAGATTTTGCCACTGAATGCACAAGAAGTGTTTTATACAAATCTGTGAAATAAATTAACAATGTCTACTAATATTTATATTAGCACAAGAATCTCTAAAATTAGATTATTTTTCTGAAGAAAAAATGCAATGACCCAATAGACAAAAATATGACATGAATAGTTGTTACTTTTTTGCCATAAGTAGTTTTTAATACCAACATGATATTTGTTTTATTTTTTTGCTATTTGGATATTTATGTAGGTGATAAAAATCAGGGGCAAAGGTGGAAGAGAGATTGAACTACTTACTGCTGGATACTTACTTTGGCATTTCTTTGAAATGCTAATGATTATCAGATTGGAATTCACACATATTTATTTCTGGATCTTGGCATGAAATATCCACTTATCAAAGGAGAAGTATGAAATTAAAGAAGACAACTTATGAAAACAATTTAATCTATATACTTTGCTTAAGTTTTGTCTAAAGAAATAGTAACAAAACACAAAAATCTTTCCAAAATCTATTTAGAGAGCTGTAAAAGAAAAATAAAGTACTAAACCCCATATGGTTACCATGTCCAAAAATATCTTTATTTGGTATATAATCTAATCACTCAGTTAATACTATATTTCTTTGTGAAATGTGGAATTGTCTACATTAAAATTTATTTGCTATAATATGAACATTTTTCCATGGTTCTGTACAACAGAAATTGTCTTAAATGCTTTATTTCTTGCTAGGATCTGAATGTTTGTATCAATTATGAAATTGTCCCAAATTCATAATGACATCTTTACACCCAAGATGATAGTGTTAGAAAGTGGAGCCTTTGGAATGTTCATGAATCATGGGTCATGAGATTACAGTCTTCATAGATGTGATTAGACATTTTATAGACTCCACATGTCTCTGTCATGCCTCCTATCAAGTAAGCACACACATGGTACTGTCTCTCAGCCAGTAAGAGGGGACTCTCATCAGACACTGAATCTGCTGGAGTCTTGAACTTGGACTTCTCAACCTCTAGAATTGTGAAGAACAAATCTTTGTCATTTATAAACTATTAAATTGATGGTGTTCTGTTAGAACAGCCCACATGGACTAACACACCTCTCTTACTTCTTTTGACATTCACTTACTACATTCATAATACTATTAGTTGTATACCATTGCTATCATGGTTTTCCAGAAGTAGAAACAGACACTGATATAATTTCCTTTGAAGACTAACCTTGGAATTTAAAGTGATGCAGCTGTGTATTCCCACACTTCAAGACACCTCAAACTCAATGACTTAAAATAATAAATATTTGGGGACTAGAGAGCTATCTCAGCAGTTAAGAGCATATACCATTCTTCCAGGGAACCTGAGTTTAATTACCAGCACCCACATCAGGTAGCAAACAGCTGCCTATAATTCCAGCTCTAGAGGACCAAACACCTCTGGGCTCTGTGGCTCCATAATTGGTACATATACATATATACATTATTCAACATGAAATAAATCTTAATATTAATAAGCATTTGTTTGGCTCATGAATCTGAGTGTTTTCCTCCAGTCTGAGCCACTTCAGATATTCTTGGCACCACTTGCTGATGCCCTCTGACCACTTGGCACATGGGTCTATGGTTAGTTGGTCTCGGATCATCTATCTCACTGGCATGTGCAGCAGTTGGCTCTGAGGAAATGGGCCTTGACTATGTCTTTTCATTTTGTCTAGATTTTGATGCTCAACAGCTTGAGGCATTGCTGATCCTGAGGGAATTTCCCTTCCCAGAGCTAGCCGATGCCTAGTAAATAATTCACCATGAACATGCTCTTTATGATCAAATTTTCGTCTTTCCTGATTGCTCAAGGTCAAGTACCAGATAGTTATAGAAGCTCCTTGTGCCCCAGAACCTGCTGAATTTACTCAGAGTGGACAATCCTAAACCCATTTGTCTCTGTTTCACTTGTTCCTTCCTACAGAAGCCAGAATCAAAGCACTTGCCACAGTCTCTCCCTCTTCTGTCTACCCGCTGTGTACTTTCCTATGACCCCTTAGAGTGAGATATACCCCTCTTCTTGGATCTTTTAATATAACACTATCTTTTTTTCAGTGACCACCATTTCCCAATCTAATGGCTCCACCATTCCTAAAGTCACCAACAGGAAATTTTTTTTTAAAAATTTAAACCCTGGGGCTGGAGAAATGGCCTAGTGGTTAAGAGCACCGACTGCTCTTGCAGAGGACCCGGGTTCGATCCCCAGCACCCACATGGCGGCTGAGAACCGTCTGTAACTCCAATTCCAGGAGAACTCCAGTTCGAGGGGAATCCAAGACCCTCTTCTGACCTCCTCGGCATTGCACGACACGGGTGCACAAACCTACATGCAGACAGTACACTCATACACATACAAAAATAAATTTAAAGAATTAAAAAAAAATTAAACCCTGCATTTTTAATTTTTTTTGAGACAGGGTCTCCCTATAAAACCAGCTGTCCTGGAACTCACTCTGTAGACCAGGCTGTCCTTGAACTCACAAAGATCCGCCTGTCTCTGCCTCCTGAGTGCTAGGATTAAAGGCGTGCGCCACCACGCCCGGCTCCTGCATTTTTTTTTTAAACCCCTGCATTTTAAAACAACTGGAAAACATTCCATTGTTAACAGTTCAGCTTGGTTTCATGGTGGCAAGATTGCAAGAGCAGCAGGCTAAATACAGAGGCGACTTTCAGACCCTTTCCCTCTTGTTTTCTACTGTCTCCTTGACTGACGCAAGGCCCTCAGGAACAAGACTGAGTGCAGAAAGGGGTAGCCCCCCGCAGACTGATGGATTGCAGTTTGCCACACAACTGTTTCAAGTTTCACACCAACTTCTCACTTCCTTTGATAAAAGTAATCCTTATAATTTCACCACTGAAATAAGTGGGTAATATATTACTACTTTTTGACAAAAATGTTTCCAACTGTTATAATGCTAAGACTGTTAGTCAAAAGACTAAGCTTACAAGCTAAGAACTAAAATTCCCTTCACTTAAGGATGTAGTTGTCTGCAATCAGATGATTTGTAATTATAGTCCTTTTATTCTAAAAACAGAAGTGATGATAACCTCATACTATCACATACAGAAAACTTTAAACAATCTAGTGGCCCTAAAATTCCCATTATTCTAAATAACAAACATAGTCAGAGATCCTTTTGACAGAGCTCTGCAGACTTTCTGACCATAGGTCTTTTCACATTCTTCAGTTTTCTTTCCAAACAAAATCACTGTAGCCCTTTCAGTAACATTCAAAATGAAATTTTAAAATATTTTTTAAAAATTTTATGTGTACGAGTATATTGCCTGCACGTGTGTAGGTGCACACTTATCACGCATGCCCACAGAGGTCAGAAAAGGGCATTGGATCCCTTGGAACTGGAATTAAGGACAATTGTTAGCCACCACGTGGGTGCTGAAATTCAAACCCAAGTCCTCTGCAAGAGCAACCAGTGCTCTTAACCACTGAACCATCTCTCCAGCCCCCTTTGAAATGAAATTCTAAATATCTTTCTTTCATAATTCTTTTTTTTTTAATAATCAGTCACCATTACTGTCATTCCATACTAACCTACTTATGCTGTAGAGTTCAGTGGGAAGGACCAAGTCCCCTAGGAAAGAGAGAGAGAAAATAGATTGAAAGAGATTGCCAGGTCTTATTTCCTCCTGGCATTAGCTTATCTCTAAGAAGAAGCACATACATCGAACAAAACTCTAATATTCTTATTGCACTCTACTCAAATTCCAAAAATAGCCATGAAGTCAGGGAATAAGCCTCTTTGCATTCTTGGTAAGCCAAGGCCAAATTGCTCTTGTATCTTAGTAATAATATATATCCCAGCCAGCAGATGTTGGAATCAGTTAGGCCCTAGGTACAGTCAGTCATAGCTTAACTACTTATGAACAGAGAAACTTAAACAGCCTAGGTTGACTGTTAGTTTTTACTTTTTAAAAATATGGTCATAATAAACAGTAAACTCTAGTCCTTAGAGACTTCAAAGTTGTCTACACTATCTACCAACTCTGATGCCTCAAGAATGATCTCTGTAGAAAGGGAGGAGACAAAATGAAGTGGTCACAGACACAGTATGGCTGGTTGGAGGGGGATAGATATTTTGTGGCAGACTATCATGGTGATCATACAGAATTAGAGGGTTCTCCCTTGGGGTTCTCTTCCTGCCACTTTTCTTTCTTCTATCAGGATGCTGATGTGATGGTTAGGAAGGCATCGGCTCCTTGGAACAGCCTAGCAAAAACCAGGGTGAGGTCTGTGGATATGCGGAGCAAAGAAAATCCCTGCTTTTATCAGCTCCTAGGGAGAGAGTCCTGAAGATGTGTGAACCATCTGCAATACAAAGAATAGACCTGTCTGTAGTAGCCTCTGAAAAATGTCATCTGAGACTCAGTGTGATTCCCAAGTTCTCAGAACTAGGAAAAATTATTTTGTCCATAGATTTTTTTCTCAGAAAATCATTTTTATCATTAATAATCAGATCATGGGGTTGTTATGAGTGTCAAATGATATGATATAAATATAACTTTTAATTCAGTACTCAGCAAATATCCCATATCCATTAAATATTACCTGTTAATTCAGAAACTGCTTGCAATTTGAGGATGTTAATAGTAACTAACTTTGTCAAAGTGTGAATCAGCAAGTCAACTTGGGTTTCTCATCATTTTGTTCCATATTGGCTGTATCTGACCTCACAAGTGTAGGTTATAGGATATCACATAGTATAACTTTGATCTTTGCAAATATTTAGCTATCTCTGTGAAGTAAAATGACTGCTAAAATAATCAGTGAACTGTCTTCCTTTGCTAAGTTCTTTGGCAAAGATTTTATTCACCTTTTTAATTGAATTTTTGTGACTTTTATGCAACATAATTTGATGGATTTTAGACCCTTCCCCTTATCCACACCTTCCTTTACTGCCTCCCACCCAATTCAGTGTACTCTATTATATGTATAATACGTTCTATACAGTATAATTCATGTCTCCAAATGTCTTTCAGTGTAGGTCCATCCACTAGAGCATGGTTAACCTACCAAGAGTCCCCTGCTTGAAAGAGATTGCCTCTGTCCCCCAACACACACAAACACACACACACACACACACACACACACACACACACACACACACACACACCTCCTATCAGCCATTAGTTGCCAAAAAGCTCCTTAGTGTTTGGTTTCTTATCCACTTCCTTATGTCTATGTTGGGATGTTTTTCTGGTTTGTGCTTACATGGGACTTGTTTATGCTGTCACCATTATTGTGAGTTCATATGAGTAGCTGACCAGCTGTCTGGAAAACTCTGTTTCCTTGTGATCATCCACTACCTCTGGCTCTTACAGTCTTTCAAATTTGATATAAGTGTCCTATTTAGGGAGAAGCACTCTGCAGCCTCCTGTTCTCTACATGTCGGCCAGTTGTGGGTTTCTTTGTTAATCGCCATCTGTGAAGTAAGGAACCTTGTTTGGTGAAAGCTGAGAGATGCATTCATCTATGGATATGACAATAAGTCATTAAAAGTCAAGGGTTGCTTTTTGTTTTTGTTTCTCTTTTTTTTTCAAAGCCAATTTTTTGTTGAAGCTCTGTCCATTTTATAAAAAATTACAAATCAAATCTAGACCCATGCCCTCCACCCCACCAGAGCTTATGCATTCTGCCAAACATGTTTTTCATCTTTTTCTCAGTCTCTCTCAAAATTCTCGATGTAGAACTTTACTGTTTCAAGCAGAAGTTCAGCTTTTCAATCAGTTCTTTGATGCAGTCTTTTCTGTTGTTGTTGTTGTTGTTATTCCTTCCAATATGTATCACTCCAAAATATGCACATATGCATGCCACATATATCATAGGTTTTAGCATCTTCAGCTTATGATTTTTTTGTAATTAGGCTGAAAGATGTCATGTTTGAAGCCTCCTCCTTGGAAAGCCCAAACCACCATCAGTTCTGGCCTTGTGTTCCACATTGACGTTTTCCCTTCCCATGGTCACCAAATGAGGTCTAGTAAGCACCACATCCTGTCTTGATCTTCCTGTACTGCTCTCCATGATACAGCCTGGGTAGTCCAACAATGGCAGTCTATACTCTGAAGAAATGGCAACTCCAGTAGTAGCTCAGTCCACAAGTTGGATGTCTCAGCAGTCCCCATCTGGCACTGAAGGATTTGGAGGATTCTTGGAAAGTCATGAGTCTTCAGACCATATTGGAAGGTTGAAAAGCTGTGTCTCACATCTTTGAAGGATGGCAAAAGCAGTGGCAGCCACAGGGTAGCTGCACTTGCCAGTAAGACTGGCAAAATAAAAGTCAGTTTAATATGATAACTATTTTGTAGAAAACAAGTATTGAGTTCTCTCTCGTGTCTTGTAATCTGTTTAGCCTCAGTTACAGGCTCCACCCTAGGAAGTACACCTTAAATTCAACAGAGTGGTTGGTTGCTCCCATATTTGTGCCACTATTGCACCAATGGGCACATCCTGCCAGGCCAGTTGTTATCATAGTTCACAGTTTTCACAGCTGGGTAAGATTGATGATTATTTTTCCTTCCTGCATGTGCCTAGCACCTTCCAGCACTCCAAACACTGCAGTGGAAACAAGGCTCTGAAATCAGCACCAATTTGATTTTCCCTTCCTGTTCTACAGCTCATGTCTTCAGCAATAGGATCTTACCATCCAGTTCTGGTGGGTAGCGAAGAGCAGGCATGGCCAAGTTTTTTTTTTCAGTATATCTTTAAATGAAAAATTACTTCATAAAGAATAATTTAAGTCTCAAGAAAACATTTTATCTTAGAAACATTTCTAAAGCAATAAAAGTCATCATTCTTTGATTTCTACATAAAACTTTGAAAGGTCTAAAGAAATCAAAAGATATCTTATTTCAGAGAAGAAAGAGAAAGATAACTTTGTGTAATAGCTTAATATTGGTTTCCTATAGTTTTCCTTCTAAGTGGTTTGAGAGATGTGTTTCTTGCTTCTGTTAAGTCTGAACAAATCCTTTTCTTTAAACTATACAATCTGTATAGAATTACTCTTCCTTTCATATTTAAAGTAATACTGATACTCTTAAAATATGTGCAATTATACTTCTTTTTAGGATTTTATATTTTAATTTATTTGGTGAGAGGAGGTCATGGGTATATCCTATGTATAATGGCCTGTGTGATGCCCTTCTACACAATAACCACTTACTATGAGATGCTGAATGCAGTTGTTCCACTTCAAGAAACCCAATTTTGTTCATTCAACATCAAACATATACTCTAGTGACAAGAAAGAAGAGTATATTATAGTCACTTAATACTCAGTTCATATCTTTGAAATGAACCCTAAGGTATGACAGGAGTATTTAATTCACACATACAAGCATGCACATGCACTCACAAGTTCATTTTATATAGAGCAGTATTGGGTCATGGGTATTTCATAAAGTGAAGGTGTTGCAAAGTATCAGTAAATCAAACATCTGGCTACTACACAAGTACATAAAGGCATGGCCATTGTTTCATGACTTTCAGGATTATTTATAAAGAAGTATCCTGACATCCTTCCTCCTCTTTGCAGATGATGTCCCTCAACAGGAAAACAATGATCCCCCCAAAGAATATGATCCTGGGCAATTTGCAGGCCTTCTCCATGGATCTTCTCCAGCCTGTGAGTCCCCTGAAAATCCATTTCATCTCTATGGGAAAAGAGATCCATGTGAAGAAGGGCAAGATGAAGTCAGTTTGGCAAACAGTCCTTTGCCTTTCAAGCAGACTCCAATAGAAAACAACTCAGAGCCTTCAGTAAAGAAAATTAAGCCCAAAGTGGTCAGTAGAACAATTTTTCACAAAAGAAGCAACCAGATTGAGAACCATACCATTGTTGGCACAAGAACATCCAGGAGTGGATCCCGGAGTGGGGACCAGTGGATTGTGAACACAGGGGGGTTTGTGGAGAGAGCATGTACTCTGGGAAGAATAAGGTCATTGCCTAAAGCCCTGATAGACATGCATTTGTCCAAAAACGTCTCTAAATCCGACTCTGATCTCATTGCCTACCCTTCAAAGGAAACAACATCAAGGGTTAATTGGAGTGAATCCTCAACTACTGAACGTAGTTCTAAAGAGAATTCAGAAAGAACGCCCTCATTCACATCGGAATGGGAAGAGGTAAGCCTAACTTTTCTTGTTGATCTTCATATAGGCTTTGGAGTTGAGTGAGCTTTAGAGGAAAGATTTTCTTTAAGAAGCTGCAGGGAGAAAGGTTAACAAATGCCGATTCCTCAACTGTAAAGTTCTACAGGTAATACACAGAATTTCACAGCAAGTGGAAAAGCAAATACAATTCTATACATGTGGGAGAAACTTTGTTTCCATAGAAATGGATGTGGAGCAGAGGTAATAAGTAGCTATGAGGTGCGAGAGAATGCGATCATGCCCTACCAGGCGCTGCAACTGACAGTTTGAGAAAAGTCTTGATATTTTGCTCTGGCTAAACTTTGTTAGCCTGTCTTCCATATTTAAAGTGTCTCATATTTTCAAGCAGCATTTTATAATCTTAACATTAATGGTAAAGCCAGCAGTCCTGGCTCTTCTTCAAGAGCTGTGCTCCAAATACACATCATTTAACATTTCCCTTTTTTAGCTATCAGAGACACATTAAAGGGAAGAAATGTTTCAGGGTCAAGTATCACTACTTTAAGCTCCACTTAAAGACAATGTATTTAATCTGAAAGAATTATTCAGAATCTGAAGTGCCCTTGTAAGACTAGGCAATGTCTTTTCTCCCTAAGGAGAATTACATCATAAAATAATAATGCTCCTTGCTTATTCTTGAATTTCTTTAAAGAATGGACCACAGGCTCTATTGATATTTCATTCTAACCATTCACATTTCTGTCTCTGAAAAGACTATGCCAATTGAATTAGATTTTGAAGCACACTAGGTCAATATGGTATTCTGAGAACAAAAAATAGATATGATTCTGATATTGATATTCTGAATTGAGCCATTTGGGAAAATCACTTGATGTCTCTGCATCTTTTTCACACTAAAAAAATATTGGACAGTTGAGTAATCATTGTTCTTTAGAAAGTCATCATCTTATTCAGGCTGTCCACATGAGGAGGAGGGAGTTTTTTAAACCATAGATGGTGTGATGGTTAATCCTGAGTGTTGACTTGACTGGACTAAGGAACAAATAAGAGAAAAAGGATATTCAGATTGGACTACCTCAACCCGGATGGCCCACCCCAAATGTGGGCATTACCTTCTGTTGACAGGCAGTATTAAAGGCCATGGCAGAGGGAGCTGGTCCCTTTTTTCCTGTGGCTTGCCTCTCTCTCACTGGTGAGTTGTCTTGCTGCTGTGATCAACCCTTTGGATCCCAGCATGTACTGAGATTGGCAGATCTCCTGGAATCCATTGGGCCTTTAGCACCAGATTGGGACTACTGAGACGTCCAGCCTTGCGGACTGAGCAGTTCCCTGGATTATCAACCTCTCCAGTGCAGCATGGCTACTGTTGGACTCCTTGAACTCTGTCTCATGAGCAAATCAATAAATTGTATATGGCTATATATTCATCCTGTTGCTTCTGTTTCGTTAGAGAACCCTAACTAATACAGATTTTGGTCCCAGAAGTGGTTCTAGAGAAACAGAAGTGAAAGGATGTATTTCTTTAGTGGGCTTGGTAGTTTCTGGAGCTAGCTCTCCAACTCAATGAAGCCTAGAGTTATTGAAGACTCTCCTGGTGGCATGAAGAGGAATGATAATCCTTGGTGCAGACTATTTGACATAATTATGAACATAGATCCATTTGACTCACCTAACTCACCTCTTGTGAGAAGCAAGGAATTTAATGACTCTATATATAAAACATTTGAGAAATTGCAAAAAAAATAAGGAAAATAATGATGTTGCCTGGTTGCTCCTAGCATCTCTGGATAAAGTGATAGAGGAAAATAAGGAGCTCAGTGATAAAACTGACCAGCTCCAGATTTGAAACTATTAGGCTCAATCTGCCACACTCACATGAGAAGGATGCCAGGGGGGGCCCACAAATAGTTGTAGATATAAGTTTAATTGAGGGTTAGTTACAAGCAAGCAGAAAAGAAGCCACAACAACCAACAACTCACACAGAATGGATGGAGCAGATGATGCGTCGGGCCAAGCACACTCCCATGGGACTGGAGGGCAGTGGCCTCAAGATCCAATTTCCCTTAGCTTTTATTCCCAGTTAGGGGGTTTTCCATCATGGTCACGGTGACTCCTCCTCTGATTGATGGGATCTTGGTTACAGAGCAATCAGTTTTTTATTATAGGTATTCACCTGCTCTGGACTCTTTGTTCTCTTGTTTTACTTGGTTTGGACCTTCTGTTCTTATCCATAAAGCATTTAACTGTATGCTTTTTGGCAGAAGTTAAATCACTCTACTAATAAAGGATTGATTTATCTATGCCATGCCTTTGTTTATTAAACTCTGGGCTGAACTCTAGGCCAAGATGGAGCTGACCAAGCTAAAATGGAGTCAGCATGGTCCTCACAAAACAACAGTTTAAAAGTTTCCAAGTGTGCTTTGGAAGAGCATCATCTCTCCAGCAGCCAAAGAGCTAAAGCAGCAGAAAATCAAACTGGAGCCCTTATTATACGGTTGGCTGATTTACAATGCAAATTTAATTCCCAGCCACGAAGTGTCAGCAGTCAAAGTGAGAGCACTGGTGGGGAAAAGGTGGAACCCTGAAACTTGGGGTGGAGATGTGTGGGAGAACCACAATGATGAGGATTTTTGAACCCTCGGATTCTGAGGGATTTTCTTTTTTTATTATTTTATTTATTTCTGTATGTGTATGAATGTACTGTCTGCATGCAGGTCTGTGCGCGCATGCCATGCAATGCCGTGGAGGTCAGAAGAGGGCGTTGGATTCCCCTGGAACTGGAGTTCTCCTGGAATTGGAGTTTCAGATGGTTCTCAGCCGCCATGTGGGTGCTGGGGATCGAACCTGGGTCCTCTGAAAGGGCGGTCAGTGCTCTTAACCGTTAGGCCATCTCTCCAGCCCCTGAGGGATTTTATTTGACTGAGGAATTAATCTCCCCACCCTCAGCAGAGAATCCACACCCTGCAGATCCCTCCTCCCCACCCTTCCCTGAGGAAACTAATCTCCCCCTCCCAGTGGGAGCTAATGTCCCTCAGGGCCCAACAACTGTTGCTTCTAGACCTATAACCAGATTGAAGGCTAAGCAAGCCCCTAAGGGTGAGATAGAAAGTGTGGTCCATGAGGAAGTGTGCTACACCACTAAAGAAATTAATGAGTTTGCCAATTCGTTCTGGCAGCAGCCTAAGGAATATGTGTGGGAATAGATTTTAAGGGTGTGGGATAATGGTGGAAGGAATATAAAATTGGATCAGACTGAGTTTATTGATATGAGCCCACTGAGTGATTCTAGGTTTAACATGGAAGCTCAAGCAGTTAAAAAAGGTGTTAAAAGTTTATTTGAATTGTTGGCTGATGTATTTATTAAAACATGCCCTACTAACAGATAGTTAGAGATGTCTGATATTCCTTGGCTTAGTATTGATGAAGGGATAGTGAGGGTCAGGCAGATGGGCATGCTCGAGTGGATTCGAAGTGTAAAACCAAATTCTCCACAATTTGAGGACCCAGAGGACATGACTTTCACTGAGTTTATAAGATGGAAAGTACTGAGAGAGACACCAGAACATTTGAAGAGCTTTGTTTTTGCTCTATTTCTTATGTCAGGTCTTACAGTTAGAGAACTGGTTGCTCACTTGCATAAATTAAATGTACATGTAATAGGTTTAACAGGACCTCAGGGTAGGCGTCTGGTGGCAGCACTGAATCGCCGAAGGCCAGATGAGTGTAGTTATCATAGTTATCATAATGGGTGGCAAAGGCAAAACAATGCCTATAATGGCATGACCCGAAATGATCTTTGGAACTGGCTAATTAATCATGGTGTTCCCAGGAGCCAAATACATAAGAAGCCTACTAAGTTTTTATTTGATCTGTATAAGCAGAAAAGCTCTAGAACAAATGACGGGAAGTCAACATTGGATTTCAGCAGTAGCGAATCCTGTCCAGTTAACCAGTTTCCATGCTTGAGACAGTTCACAGACCCAGAACCCCTTGAATGAAGGGCTGGCTGTGTTCTGATGAGGAAGGACCTTGTCACGATACCAAAGAGTTATGCTGTTTGCCTTCCTCCTGTCATTCCCCAGAGGGACCTGAGGCCTTTTACTAGGGTAACTGTACACTGGGGAAAAGGAAATAATCAGACTTTGCGAGGCCTATTGGACACTGGTTCTGAGTTGACGCTGATCCCAGGAGACCCTAAAAAGTATTGTGGCCCTCCAGTTAAAGTAGGGGCCTATGGAGGTCAGGTGATAAATGGAGTTTTAGCTGAAGTCCGACTCACAGTTGGCCCAGTGGGTCCCAGAACTCATCCTGTGGTTATTTCCCCAGTCCCAGAATATATAATTGGGATAGATATAATTAGAAATTGGCAGAATCCCCACATTTGTTCCCTGACTTGTGGAGTGAGGGCTATTATGGTTGGAAAGGCCAAATGGAAACCATTGGTGTTGCCTCTACCAGGGAAAATAGTGAACCAAAAACAGTATCATATCCCTGGAGGGATTGCAGAAATTAGTGCCACCATCAAGGATTTGAAAGGTGATTCCTACCACATCTCCATTTAACTCTCCAATTTGGCCTGTGCAGAAGACAGATGGATCATGGAGAATGACAGTTGACTATCCAAAACTCAACCAAGTAGTGACACCAATTGCAGCTACTGTACCAGATGTGGTGTCCTTACTTGAGCAGATTAATATGTCTCCTGGTACCTGGTATGCAGCTATTGATCTGGCCAATGCTTTCTTCTCAATACTAGTTCATAAGGACCACCAGGAGCAATTTGCTTTCAGCTGGCAAGGCCAACAGTATACCTTTACTGTCTTACCTCAAGGGTATGTTAACTCTCCAGCCTTGTGCCATAACTTAGTTAGAAGGGATCTTGATCACCTGACTCTTCCACAAAATATCACACTGGTCCACTATATTGATGATATTATGCTGGTTGGACCCAGTGAACAGGAGGTAGCAGCTAGTCTAGACTTGTTGGTAAAGCATATATGCATGAGAGGATGGGAAATTAATCCAAGCACCTAGTCTAGACTTGTTGGTAAAGCATATGCATATGAGAGGATGGGAAATTAATCCAACTAAAATTCAAGGGCCATCTACCTCTGTGAAGTTTCTAGGAGTTCAGTGGTGTGGAGCATGCAGAGACATTCCTTCTAAGGTAAAGAATAAGTTGTTACACCTGGGCCCTCCCTCCACCAAGAAAGAAGCACAATGTTTAGTAGGCCTTTTTGGATTCTGGAGGCAGCACATTCCTCAACTGGGTGTGTTACTATGACCCATATATATGACCCATATATCAGGTGACTCGGAAGGCAGCAAACTTTGAGTGGGGCTTGGAACAAGAAAAGGCTCTTCAACAGGTCCAGGCTGCAGTGCAGGCTGCTCTGCCCCTAGGGCCATATGATCCAGCGGACCCAATGGTGCTTGAGGTAACAGTGGCAGATAGAGATGCCGTCTGGAGTCTGTGGCAGTTTCCCATAGGGGAATCACAGCAGAGGCCCTTGGGATTTTGGAGTAAGGCTCTACCTTCATCTGCAAACAACTATTCTCCTTTTGAGAGACAGCTCTTAGCCTGCTATTGGGCCTTAGTGGAAACTGAACGTTTGACAATGGGCCACCAAGTCACCATGCGACCTGAGCTGCCCATCATGAGCTGGGTGTTATCTGACCCACCAGACCATAAAGTAGGACGTGCACAGCAACAGTCCATTATCAAATGGAAGTGGTACATACGTGACAGGGCCCGGGCAGGCCCTGAGGGCACAAGCAAGCTACATGAAGAAGTTGCCCAAATGCCTATGGTTCCCACTCCTGTTACAATGTCTCCTGGGCTTAAGCATGCACCTATGGCTTCATGGGGTTTGCCCTATGATCAGTTGACTGAGGAAGAGAAGACTAGGGCCTGGTTTACTGATGGTTCTGCACGCTATGCAGGCACCACCCAGAGGTGGACAGCTGCAGCATTACAGCCAATTTCTGAAACAACCCTAAAGGACACTGGTGAAGGAAAGTCTTCACAGTGGGCAGAACTTCGGGCAGTGCACATGGTTGTGCATTTTGCCTGGAAGGAGAAATGGCCAGAGGTTCGATTATATACTGATTCATGGGCTGTAGCCAATGGTTTGGCTGGATGGTCAGGGACTTGGAAGGAGCATGACTGGAAAATTGGTGAGAAAGACATTTGGGGAAGAAGTATGTGGATAGAGCTCTCTGAATGGTCAAAGGATGTGAAGATACTTGTGTCTCATGTAAATGCTCATCAAAAGGTGATCTCAGCAGAGGATGAGTTTAATAATCAAGTAGATCGGATGACTCGTTCTGTGGATTGTCAGCCTCTTTCTCCAGCTATCCCTGTTGTTGCTCAATGGGCCCATGAACAAAGTGGTCATGGTGGCAGAGATGGAGGTTATGCATGGGCTCAACAGCATGGACTCCCACTCACTAAGGCTGATCTGGCTACAGCTGCTGCCGAGTGCCAGATTTGCCAACAGCAGAGACCAACATTGAGCCCCCGATATGGTGCTATTCCCCGGGGTGACCAGCCAGCAACCTGGTGGCAGGTTGACTACATTGGACCACTTCCATCATGGAGGGGACAGCGTTTTGTTCTTACAGGAATAGATACTTATTCTGGTTATGGATTTGCCTTTCCTGCACGTAATGCTTCTGCCAAAACTACCATCCAGGGACTTACGGAATGCCTTATCCACCGTCATGGTATTCCTCACAGCATTGCTTCTGACCAAGGAACTCACTTCACAGCCAAAGAAGTGCGACTGTGGGCCCATGGTCATGGTATCCACTGGTCTTACCATGTTCCCCACCACCCAGAAGCAGCTGGCTTGATAGAACGATGGAATGGCCTCTTGAAGACACAGTTACAGCGCCAATTAGGTAGCAATACCCTGGAGGGCTGGGGCAAGGTTCTCCAGCAAGCAGTATATGCTTTGAATCAGCGTCCACTATATGGTACTGTTTCTCCTATAGCCAGAATTCATGGGTCCAGGAACCAAGGGGTGGAAGTGGGAATGATTCCACTCACTATCACCCCTAGTGACCCAGTAGGAAAATTTTTGCTTCCTGTACCCACGACCTTGCGTTCTGCTGGTCTAGATGTTTTGGCTCCAATGGGGGGAGTGCTTTTGCCAGGAGATACAGCAAACGTTCCATTGAACTGGAAGCTAAGACTTCCCCCTGGCCACTTCGGGCTTCTACTGCCTTTAAGCCAACAGGCTAAGGAAGGAATAACAGTAGTAGGAGGAGTGATTGATCCAGACTACCATGGGGAAATTGGACTTTTTCTCCACAATGGGGGCAAGGAAGATTATGTCTGGAAGGCAGGAGATGCTGTAGGGCGCCTTCTGGTGCTACCATGTCCTATGATTAAGGTCAATGGGAAACTCCAACAACCCAAACCAGACAGGACAATAAATGGCCCAGACCCTTCAGGGATGAAGGTATGGGTCACTCCTCCAGGGAAAGAGCCAAGACCTGCAGAGGTGCTTGCTGATGGCGGAGGAAATACAGAATGGGTAGTAGAAGAAGGTAGTCATAAATATCAGCTGAGGCCACGGGACCAGTTGCAGAAACGTGGATTATAATAGATATTAACTTTTGTCCTATTTGGTTAAGAATGTGCTTGTTCATATATATATGTATATTAAGCAGATACTTGTGTTGTTCCCTTTTGAATGTGCAACTGAGATAAGTGTTAAGTGTTGTCATATTTAGGTTATTAGATACTGAAGGACTAAGTGTTCCTCAAGGACATTACCACCTACTCTAAGATATAATGCTTTGCTATTGCACATGAGACACTTATAACATGTTAGGTGGAATTATGACCTTGCCATTGTTTGCAATTGACATTTAAGCATAACATAAAGAGAGGCTATTTATTGGGTGTCAAGTTGACAAGGGGTGGACTTGTGATGGTTAATCCTGGGTGTCAACTTGACTGGACTAAGGAACAAATAAGAGAAAAAGGATCTTCGGATTGGACTACCTCAACCCGGATGGCCCACCCGAAATGTGGGCATTACCTTCTGCTGGCAGGCAGTATTAAAGGCCATGGCAGAGGGAGCTGGTCCCTTTTTTCCTGCGCTTGCCTCTCTTTCACTGGTGAGTTTGTCTTGCTGCTGTGATCAACCCTTTGGATCCCAGCATGTAGTGAGACTGGCAGATCTCCTGGAATCCATCAGGCCTTCAGCACCAGATTGGGACTACTGAGACATCCAGCCTTGTGGACTGAGCAGTTCCCTGGATTCTCAGCCTCTCCAGTGTGGCGCAGCTACTGTTGGACTCCTTGAACTCTGTCACGTGAGCAAATCAATAAATTGTATTCATCAGATATATATTCATCCTGTTGCTTCTGTTTCTTTAGAGAACCCTGACTAATACAGATTTCTAGACCTTAGACAGTCATATCTAATGGATAACTTTTTACTATATCCATTTTTGGTATTTTTTAATTACTGAAGTACTTTTTAGAGTCTCTTTTCTGAGCTAAGATTGATACATTTAGATTATATTGTAGAATTGAGTTGTTTCTATGCCTATATTTTTGTAATTAATGCTACAAATTGCCTTGAGGCTGCCCAGTCCATTGAATTAGAAGTTGATTCCAATGGCCAGGGGCAGAAACTGAAATCTAGCCTTTCCTGAGTACATAACTTATAGAAAAGAAGGGTGTCAAAGAACATAGAACTTAAGCTGAATTTATCCTCACTTCATCTACTTCTGAGTTAGAGTATTCATAGTTCCTAACTTATTGACTCATCTATATGTTAAAATAGGTAAACTCATAATTTATATATACTTTTAAAAATATCAAAAGATGTTTGCTTCCTTTTAAAATTGTGCATTGTTGGTCTCTTGTCATTTGCTGTGTTAATAACCCCAAGAACATATGATTGTTGCATTTAATAGTTATTTTTAAATGCAGTAACAAAAATGAATATGATAGTTTACTTACATGGCTTTTGTTATTCACAGATTGACAAAATAATGAATTCCATTGATGTTGGAATCAACAGTGAACTTGAAGAGATGAATGGTAAGATCATAAGAAACTATCTTCTACACTATAGTGAATAAATGTGCTAAGAAATAGCCAGAGAATAATCAAAATCCTCAGATAATTTCATATTTTGTCATAAGAGTAGCTGCAAATTATTTCCTTCTACTCCCAGAACCAACAATCATGACCTGGAAACAGCATCAATTAAGTATATTGGTTTGGCAAATTGAGAAATTTTCCTATGTGTTACTTTACTATGCCAGTTAACAGTAATTAATGAAGTTTCAACTTTAGGTTGAACACAGCACAAAACACTTCAAAGTGGTGTGAAAGCTGATGAATTAATATACTATTTCTCACCTGGTAAAATATCCCATTTATTCTGGCCAAAGTAATTAACAACTTCTAAGCTGTAAATACTGTTTACTGTGCCACTCATCTTCTTGTGGCCCACAGTACCTAGCAGAATATCTCTCAAAGAGTTGATTTTTGCCACCAGTACTTAATATGGTGCCCTAATAATTCTCCTTCTATACAGTTGCAGATCAGAATTAGAAGGCCATTTGAAAACTTTTTGTGAATTTTTGCTTAATGCTGAGAGATGATATCAAATACTGAATACCTGTACCCTTAAAAATCAATACCATTTGGGGCTGGAGAGATGGCCTAGTGGTTACGAGCTCTGACTGCTCTTGCAGAGGACCCAGGTTCAATCCCCAGCATCCACATGGTGGCTGAAAACAGTCTTTAGCTCCTGTTCCAGGGGAATCTGACGCCCTCTTCTGACCTCCACGGCATTGCACGATACGGGTGCACAAACCTACATGCAGACAGTACATTCATACACATAAAAAATAATTAATTAATTAATTAATTAATTAATTAATTAAAAAATATTTTTAATCAATACCATTCATACTAAAGAAAATAATATTCTTGAAAGAGCTAAGACATATATTCCATTTCTACTTTGCAACCTAACACTGTGTCTATATATTAGATAGGTGTGTAGAGTTTGGAATTTTAGAATAGATGACTGCTAAGCTCCTAAGAAGAGTTCATTTAAGTCAGAAGGAATAGCTGATGCCTTTAAAGATAATAAGATTAAGTTCTGTGAGTGAAATATCTAAATATATAACAGGATAAACCACTATAAGGACTTTATCATCAGAGCCCAGACTAGGATGAGTTGAATAAGAAACTTGCCTAGAAAGCAAGATTTGAAAGAGTGTTAAATAACAGTCATCAAAATACAAAATGAAATAGTTTAAAATTTTAAAATTGATTAACAAAATTCCGTAATGAAAAAAAGTATCAAAATTTAAATAAAGACAAGCTACAACCAAACTAGAATAACTTGAGTTCTGATTTTATGATTCCCGGCAGTGGCTAACAAAAGTCAGGGAACTGGCAGAACCATATGATGAGAGTCTTTCCAGAGATAGAGCTGGTGAATGAGATGTTCTTTAGCATTCCGTTATAAAAGCATTGAGGGCCCTAGCAATGCTGCCAGTCTCCACCAAGCTCAGTTGTCACTTGGGAGTAATGCAGGTGAAACAGTGATGCACCATAGCTATAGAGCCTGGTCACATGTCTGAGAAGATGAGGGTGAGATGGTCTAATAAGTTGGTAGAACAAGACCCCTCTCCCTACCACACCCTGAAACTTCCTCTGCCTCATCATAGTCTTCCCGTCCTGTTCTTACACAGGAGGTAATTCTCTATCAAATCCAAGTCTACTCATTTCTACTTGCTGTAGATTAGTAGTGGGAACCAAGACATGTATGTTCCTCTCAAGACTGACACTGGATGGGTCTGGAGCTTCCACACCTGGGTCTACAGATTAATGACCATCTCCTTATAAAACAGAGTGTGAATTTCACAGCAAACACACACACACACACACACACACACACACACACACACACACAAAGAGCACTGGCTGCTCTTGCAGAGGACCTGGGTTTGGTTCCCAACACCCACCTCATGGTTAATAACCATCTGTAACTCCAGTACTAAGGGATCGAACTTCCTCTTCTGGCCTCTGCAGGCACTGCATACATGTGTTGCACTTACATGCATGCAGACAAAACACTCATACATATAAAAACTAATTAATTATTTTTCTAATGAAACAAATCCAAATGAACTACCTGTCTGACACAATGTTAATTCAAGGGACTTTTTCTCAAAATGTGCTCAACAACTCATCTGTATTAGAATTATTTCCTGTAATAGTGAATAGTAAATATTCTTGGGCCTCAGGCTATGGAATCAGCATTTCTGGGGTAGAGAGTGATAAGTTCCCTCCTAAGGCTCAGGGAACATCATGGAAGAGGGGGTTGGAATATTGTAAGAACCAGAAGACCAAATCACCTGCTATGAGACAGTGTCTGCAAGATGTGAGTGGGAAGTATAGCAATGACATCACTACAGTATGGTTGCCTGATCAAGATCTGCATAATGATGATATCAGTTGACATGCAATAAGGGATGAGGGAACTTACCCAGGGTCCCATTGTTAGATGAAGAGCTATCTGCAATCAGTGGATGCTGTGGGAGGGAGACTCCATTTTCTCCAAGGACGACCTCTCTGTAGGCTATCCAGTTCCAGGCAGTCAGCCTGAAACACAAGTCAACCTTTTAAACAAGCACTCCAAGCCACTGCAACCACAGGGAAGTTTATAAATGACTCTTTTATGATAGCCTGTGCATGGGTGATAAAGAAGTAACATTGTCATCTGTAACTGCAACCACTGAAGATGATACACAGGTCAAAATGAGACACCTATATGAGCACCTTATTCTTTGTTCTTGTGCCTGAAGAAGGGAAACTGGGCTGGATTCCACATGAATTCAGTAACAAGGTTTTATTTTTTTATTGATGCTTTGTGTATTTCATACATCATTTTCCAATTCAGTTCAGGCATATTTTGCTTTCCCTTCCCCCCACCCCACCCCACCCCATCCCAGATCATGCATTCTGCCATAACTGTCCTGCATCTTTCTCTCAGTTTTTTTTTCATTTTTTAGCAATAAGTGATAATTTATGAGTACAAGCATCCTTCATGTAAAACCAATTTGCAAGCAGTTGTGCCCAAACCCACACAGCCCATGGGTCCCACCATCCAGCAGGGGGGGCTTGTATGTTCAATCAAGTTGATCAAATGAGTGTCCAGTCTATATTGTTGTAGTTTCACCATTAACCCCAATCGAAGCCCTTACATTCTACCACGCCCCCTTTTCCACAGATTGTTCCCTAGGCTTAGAAAAGGGGCACAGGTGGATGAGAAGCAAAACAGTCTACTTTCTCTGGAGCTGTTGACTTGGACTCTGGTCAATTCTGGCTGTTTCCTTTCATGGGCTGACAGTTTGTCCAGGAATAACCTTTCGATCCTACTAATGAAGCACAAGCTTTTAGATATATAGGTATTTAAACAATACTAATAGTTATAGTAGGTTACTTTGGCATAGACACATATGTTTGGATGGTATATTAATCCAAGAATTACATTTTTTTCCTGTTAAATATGACAGGGTCTTACTGTGGCTTATAACATCTCCTAACCAGTAGAGGATGTAAGCTTGTGGCGTCAGCCTGGTAACAAGGTTTTAAAAGGCTAAAATATTGTTGTCATAAAATTTAGTAATTTGTTTCAGATTTTAAAATTGATTTTCAACATTGTGTGTGTGTGTTTGTGTGATATGTAGCCAGTTCTTGTAGTTCTCTTATGTAGAAATCCTGATAAATACTCAAGATCTTTCCAGGACTCAAAGAACCAGCCTAGGAAAAATAGGTTGCCCCATAATCCTTTCAGATACACCTACAGATAACTTTAAGAAAGTTGGAGGATTACAGGCTTTTGATTAATATGAAAGGAAGAATTTCCTTTTTATGAACTACACTATTCAAAGAGAGAGCTGCTAAGTGAGACAGCGTGTTACATTGTCCTTGGGAATGTTTCCACTGAGACCTTGTAGTACTCCTCTTTCCGAATGATTATTCAGACACGAAATCCAAAGAAGTAGATTTATGTGACCTTGTTCAGTGTGGTCTAATGACCTAGAATTCTTCAATCACATGCCAGTGAAATATGTGTGTGTGTCTGTGTGTGTGTGTGTGTGTGTGTGTGTGTGTGTGTGTGTGATAAGTAAGATGGCTTGAATGAGAATATCCCTCATAGGCTCCAACCAAGTATTTTAATACTTGGCCCCACTTCGGGAGCTGTGCCCTTGCTGGAGGAAGCATGTCACTCTGGAGCGGGCTATGAGAGTTCCTAAGCCTCGCCCTGTTTCTAGTTCCTCTCTCTGCTTCTTGTGCCTGCTTAAAGATGTGCGCTCTCAGTCTTCTACCCTGTTTGCCTCCTTCCATGCATCCCCATCGTGATGGACTCTTACCCATCTAGAACCATAAGCCAAATAAACTCTTCCTTGACTACGGTGTTGATCCCCAGCAACAGAAAAGTAACTAATACAACAGACACTATAAAAATGCCACCTTAGCAGAGATACCGTAGAAGCACATTTAATGTCAAACCCACAGGCTGTTTTCCTGAGTTCTCTTCCTATGTCTCCTTTTAGCATCTGAATCTTGCCTTTATTTACTAGTTTTCTACAATGCCAGCGAAAATGAAATCAGAGACTTTGTCCACAAAGAATCATTACTATTGACAAAGACTGGCTCTGCAGGTACATTAGTTTATGCCTCTTACTTATACACTAATTATATACTAAGTGATTGACCATAACACGTAGCATTCCAATTGGCCATTAGGCCACTCCTAAGTCATAGTTTTCATAGCCTTCCACCCCCCTCAAAAAAACTAGTTTTAACTAGAGGAGTGTTAACAATCCCATGAAGATGTCATTCCACAAATAACATTTTGGCTGCCACATGTGGTTGAAGGTCATATGTTGGAATGAAGGTCAAACAGACATGAATTCAAAGTACTGCTCTACTACTGTTTACTAGCTCTTGATCTTGGCTTAGTTACTTCAACAGAAAATGGAGCGTGTGACATAGGATCATGGTAGAGACACATGCAATGGGGCATGATGTTGATGCAGTAGATATGTATTGTATTTTAATTCTTACCTTGTCCTAAGATGGGGAAGATTGTGTTAAACATGACAAGCATACAAAGAAAAATATCTGTCTTTACTTAAAGAATCTTATGATATTAGCTCTCCTCACAATCTTAACATTAAAGTTATTGTAATCTCTGGAGTTACAATGTTGTGTCAACTGCAATAAATTTCCACTGAACAATTGATAGCAGAGAAGGCTAATTAATTTTAAGAGAGTATAAACTCCAGAGAACTCTGACAGAATGCAAGAGAAAAATCTAGTATGTGTTGATTTAAATGGTCTAAATTAATTTCTCTTTTTGTTTGACAATGGAGATAAGATGGGCTCTGAAATTAGCAGGAAGTAAATTCAGGATGAGGGACAGGAAATACTATATTACACAGTATGTGTTCTTCATCTCAAGAATTCAGCCTGGGGAGGCTCTGGGTTTTGTGATATGCCTGGATTTAATGAAGCTGTATAGTTTTATGAGCATGTGTAATATTTGTTGCCTAGAAAGGCAACAAATGATCACAGAATGATCACAGAAAAATAAGCAAGAGAGATACCTAAGAGCCAGCATTACATACTATCTCTTACCCATTCTGTTCATGGGTTTTGTATGCCCTCTCCCAGCTAACAGGTATCCAATATCAAGTATTTACTTAGTAAACAATATTAGACCAGGAAAAAGTTGGAACCCTTTCAGCTTCACTCTCAAAAATATGAAGCAACTCAAAGTGTGAGTACTCTCTATGAATAGCAATCATATAATCATATAATGGTTCCACTCATTGAAACCATTCTCCTTTTGAAAAAAAATTGCTCACCAACTGTACGGTCATTTGAAACTCAGTAAGCTCAACCATCCAAGACTGAGTTGGAAATAAAAGCAAATGAACTTTACTGAATTTATTCTAGGTTGGTCCTTAGATTCCTACTCAGAACATATAAGCCCATAGTTTTCACAAACACTTCTGGTTTCCCATCTGAAGTCAGTCACAAGCACCAAACAAATCAGAATTGGCAGTGGATGCAGGGATATTGGCCACCTCTAATACCTTATCCTTTGGTGATATTGGATACATAGTGCATCATCCTGTACCCCTAGGTTTGCAGTTATAGAGTTCTTACAGGCATTGGGTTTTACAACTAAATGGACCTTGCTTCAAATCCCAGTTTTGTAATCCACTGGCTTTGTGACCTCTTTTATGTCAACCTACTCACCTATAAATTCAGATTTTTAATAACCATCTCATAAGGCTGCTATAAAATTATATGCTGTACTGTTCTAGCCTGGAACATAGCAGATGATCAATAAAGTGTAAATTCTCTTGTCTTCTTATTTAAGAATGCATGACTTATCTTTTTCATTAGTGCACATGTCGGACAGGAAAGCACTTGGAAAATCTGGCTTATCTTTCTGATCAGTGAATATTGTGGTTAAGGCACAACTACTCAAATTCCAAGTTGCTTTCATGCAAAATTCTATTTTTTAACCATTCTCATTATGTCACAAGGAAGCACTTTCAGATTAAGACTTCTACTGTTCATTGGTTTGAGATTCTTCAAATCTCACACTTTTCAAGGAATCAGTTGATGACATTGATGAGACAAAGGATCCACTTAAGTGCCAGCAATAATTGAATCCACAGGATTGTTTTTACATAACAGCAAATAATCAAGTGCCCAGACATTACAAAGGTGGTAGAGAATCTTATAAATATTCTCCAATTTCTAAACTGGCTTTAATAATTTCTCATAAGACTAAATAGACTACACATGTATGGACTGTATTAGACTGAATCAAGTTACATGAGTAAAATAGTATTGGGGGAAGGTGGGGAGTTGGTTCAGTAAAGAACACTGGCTAGTCTTACAGAGGACCTAGGATCAAGTCCCAGCACCCACATGGCAGTTAACAACCATCCATAACTCCAGTTTCAGGGGATCCGACACCTTCTTCTGACCTCCACAGGCATTGCACAACACAAGTGCACTTACAGGTAATACACTCATACACATAAAATAAAAATAAAATACTTTGTTAAAATGTATTTTTACATTTATTTGTGTGTGCGTGTGTGTATGTGCATGTGTGCCCATGTGCACATATATGTGGAAGTCAGAGAATGACTTGCAGAAGTTAATTCTCTCCTTCTACTGTAATTAACTCAGGTCAGTTTACCCAGTGGGGCCATCTGGCCAGCCCTAAAAATTTGTTTTAAGGAAGGGGTTTTTATATACTGAAAGCTTATATCCAAAGAGCAATGTCTTGGCATTTTATCTCTTAAAAATCTGCTTTGGTCGATATAAGAATTTGATCTAAATTTTAATTATAAATGAAAGATATACAAATAAGTGTGTAAAGAATGTTATCAGGGTTCATCATAAATTGGTGGATAAATTTTAGTTCATTTGCTAGGAAATGCATATTCTGAAAGCAATGGTAATCCTATCACCTTGCTGAACTTTGTCCCACTCTGCAGTCTAACGGCAGAAGTCACTAAGGCAAAGTCAATGCTCCCTCTGCTTCTTCTGGCGGGTCTGCTGGAACAGGGTGGAATCCCAGGTCTCTTTTCTAAAAGAAGGTGCAAACTTCTTCAGAGCTCCTGACACTGCTCTGCCGCAATGTCCTCGTTGCATCCAAGGCCCTGGTGTTTGGGTTTGTATCTCTGTACTATATCAGGAGGTACTTTATCACCCATCACTGTCCTGCTGAAGTTACTGGAGGAGAATAGCATTCCTTAGACTCTAAAAGAACGTTTTGAAAATGTGTTTTATAATTGTTCTATTAGAGAGATGAAAACAAAAGGAAGGAGTTGAAGTATTTTCCTTTTTGGCCGTCTTCCAGGTGCTAGACATTTACCAGAGTTGCCATTTTCACATCCAGTTTTTTTTTTTTAAGCAGCCCAGTGAAGTATCACGCCCATTTAAAGATGAAGGAAGGGTGAGAAATTTAAGGTACTTATGAAGCTCACCAACCTCATCCCAGATGTCTCTCTTACTGACATCCATACTCTTCCAGTGAAATATGCTTCCTCAACTCGTCCTGATGTGCTTAAGGGCCATCTGAGGGTGCCGATGGGGACAGCCAACTCCTTCCTCTCAGTAAAGTCTAATCATCCATTTGGAAGGCTTTAGCTAGCCAGAGAGGTCAGGTATGTGAGTGAGCCCCAGCCCTCACTGGCCTCTCCCCCTGGAAAGAGAATACAGAGGCCTTAATAGGGCTCCGAAGTTCAAACCATGCTCTACATGTCACTTATTTCAGAGGAAGAATTTCCCTTGCTTTCAGTAATGCTCGCTTTTCCACAGACCATTAAATTTAACATAAAAGCCTCTCTATGAAATGCTTTGCAACAAGTATATTTTAGTTTTGATTTTATTTCTTTTTATGGTACTATTTTTAATAGAGCCAACTGGGGAAGGTGGGTAGTAGAATACATTACCAGACAAGCACACTATTTTATCTAAACCCAGAGATTTATTTTTATTGTTATTTTATGTAACGCTTCATTGAATAACTTTGTCATGTTTTTAAAACTGGTTAAACCTAAGGAATCCCTTAATAATAGAATATTTACATAAAAATTTGAATTATAGTAGTCATTAAGCAATTTTACATCAACTAATCTTTCTCGAAAGGTTTTGTTTAATCAGCTAAACAATTGTGCTTAGCACAATAGACACCAAAATTTGTACCATACATTCCAAATAGTCTTTCAAAACTAAAATAACTTGGATAATATAAATTACAGCCATTAGAATATTGCTTTGATTCTTTGAGTTTGAAATTTGTGATAATGTTCATACATCATATTGAGCCTTCTGTAAGTGTGTAGTAGTTGAGGATTGTTCTATGGTCTAATATTTGCTTATGATATGGCATCTGTCCTCATTTACTAATGACCTATTCTACTTCAGTTTAACAAAATATATAATCCTCTAGGTGAGGCCTGGAGAGTCAGGTATGCATCGTGCCATTGTCCACTGGTACTGGAATGTTTTCCCACGCATCTCTGACATGTGTGCAGCTGGAATCAACCAATAGCTGTTTATGTATTTCCTACAATCATAAGCTCACTACTCTAAGAGACAGTACGCTCCCTAGGAAGCTCAATTTGTTAAAATTATTTTACGTGTGTGTGTGTGTATGTGCATGTTTGTGTGTGGGGGCGTGGGGGTGTGTAGGTGTATGTATGTGTATATACCAAGGCCAAAAGACAAACTCAGGTATTGTTCTTCAGGCACCGTCCAACTTTTTTCAAGATAAGCTCTCTCGCTGGCCTGAAACTTATCCAGTAGGCAAAGCTGCTGGCCATTGAGTGCAGGGATCTTCCTGGTTCTGCCTGTCTGGAGCTGGCATATGAAGGCTATGCCACCACACTTATCTTTTTTTCACATACACACACCTCTGTTCTGTCTGTCAAACTCATCTTATGCTTACAGTGCAAGCACTTGCCTAACAGAGATATCTCTTTAGTCCCCTTGAAAATTATTTTGAGTCAAAAATATATATCACCATGATTTGAATGACCTTGAGCAAATTCTTCCTTAGTCTGAGCCATACTTCATAAGGAAAAGAGCTATTGAGAAATAATAGCTATTAACTAGGTGTGGTGGCGCAGGCCTTTAATCCTAGCATTTGAGAGGCAGAGGCAGGTGGATCCTTGAGAGTTCAAGACCAGCCTGGTCTACAGAGCGAGTTCCAGGCCAGCTGGGGCTACAGGGAGACCCTGTCATAAAAAGACCAAATAATAATAATAATAATAATAATAATAATAATAATAATGGAGCTATTGCCTCAATGTTTGCACTAGATGATACAAAGCAGAATGTGGGGTTGGAGATCTAGCTCACGGATCAGGAGCACTGGCTCCTCTTGCCGAGGACTTGGCTTCAATTCCCAGCATCTACACGGTAGCTCACAATCATACTTAACTTCAGATCTAGGGGATCTGAAGCCCTCTTCTGGCCTCCATGAGCACTGCATGCATGTCGTACACATGCCTACATACAGACAAAACATTCATGCACATAAAATAAATTTTTAAGGGCAAACGTTTTAAGGGCAAAAACCAAGTTGCTCCAACATTGTGGGGAGCTCCAAAGAAAGGGAAAATGGTTTCATTACTGGTGCATAGTAGATGTTAATAGATGACATCTCCCGTCTTTGATTTCTCTTTTCCTTTTTACCTATAATTCTATTCATTTTTTTTCAAAGAATGAATAAAACCCCATTATTTTCAACATAAAATATTAGATACTTATATATCTTGAAAAAAATGTTAAAATTTGTAAAGAAATATACATATCATGAGTTTGTAGTTTCAAATTGCATGATCTGGACCAACACTAGACAATCACAGGAAGAGCAAAATCAAGAGCTAAGAAAAAAATAGAATTTGATAAAATGGTATATGAAAATGAAGCTTGAAAATTCACAATAAACAATTGCAATAGTCTTTATAGACACTTTAAAAACACTAGCCTGAGGGCTGGCTGTGGTGCCACACATGCCTTTAATCTCAGCATTGGAGGCAGAGGCAGGTGGACCTCTGTGAGATCCAGGCCAGCTGGTCTGCATGGCAAGTACCAGACAGCTGGGCTACAGGAAGATCCTGTGCCAATAAACAACAATAAAAAATATTGGCCTCATATGGTCAGATACATCTATATTCAAGTGACAGAGGCAGGAGGATCATGAATTTGAAGATAGCCTATGCTACATAATGAGTTCCAGTCCAGCCTGGGCTATCTAGTGGCACATTATGAGAAAAATAATAATAAAACTAATTTTATGAGTTCCAGTTAATTAATTTTGAAATATTTTACAAAAGTCATCATTGATGACTTTATACTGGCAAAGGAAGAAGAGGTCATTAGGTAGGGGTAGTTGAAATGCAGACAGTTACTTCCATTGCTCATGGGTCAACATGGACATTTGCAAAAGGTTAACAGCGGGTGCCTCTAGGCAAGGTTGCCTGTGATTTTTATTTTTTGCTCTCTATTTTACTAAACTTTATGAAAGTTTTACAGTGAGTATTCATTACTTTTATTTATTGTCTAAACTATTTAATAAAAATGAAATATTCACTGGGGCAGAGAGATGGCTCAGTGGTTAAAGTGCTTGCTGCTTGCAGTATTTATTTATTTATTTATTTATTTAGTTAGTTAGTTAGTTAGTTAGTGAGTTAGTTAGTTAGTTAGTTAGTTAGTTTTGAGACCAGGTCTCCCTTTAGTCCCAGCTGGCCTGGAGCTCACTCTGTAACCAGGCTGCCCTTGAACTCACAGAGATCCACCTGCCTCTGTCTTCGAGTGCTAGGATTAAAGGCATGCGCCACCACGCTGGTGCAGTGTTTATTTTTATGCCAACATCATAATCACCTGAACAAATAGACTGATTTAAATTAAGTTTATAAGAGTGGGCCCGATCTCGGGGGACACTAGCTCCCCTAGCTGTCTATTAGAACCATGTGTCTCTTAGAACAGTGCCAATGGATCTCTCTTGTCCCCTCAACCTGTGCAGATGGAGCTGTCTGTGTCTCCACCCTGTGCCTATGGAAGCACCTCTGGAACTCTCTTTCTCCCACTGTTGTTGGTCCCCAACTCCCACTCCCACCCTTCTCAGAAGCCACTCCCATAATTTATTCAAAATCATTTCTCCAGCTTCCTTGGGGAAGTACAAGTTCAAGTTCGGTTTGAACTCCACCCTTAATCATTTTTTTTAATTTTTTAATTTTATGTGTGTGCATGAATTGCCTGCATGTGTGTAAGTGTACCTATGTCAGGAAATGCCTGTGGAGAACAGAAGAGGGTGTTGGATCTCCCTGGAACTAAAGTTATGGATGGTTGTTGGTTGCAATGTGGGTGCTGAGATTCAAACCCAGGTCTTCTGCAAAAGCAGCAAAAGCAGTGTTCTTAACTGCTGAGCCATCTCTCCAGCCCTATCCACTCTTAACCATAACAGACCATCTGACCTTTTCATCCCCAGTATCTCATTCATCCAAGGTTGCTTGTTCTTTCCTGTTCTTTCCCAATCTCTGTCTATCCAAGATAGATGCATAAATGTGCTCCTTGCAGTGCTTTGATGTGAATTCTCAAGCGTGCCCACATTCATTTATCTTTTGGGTTGGAATACCAAACTGAGGTTGCCAAAAAGATGCCCCACTCATCAGACCCAAGACCACATGGTTTTGCTAGGGTGAATTAAAAGTCATTAGTCCAGATTATGTTCATTAATTAAAGTCATTCCCATTGAGTTCAGTTCCCAGCACCCATATCCAGCAGTTCACAACCACCTGTAACTCCAGTTCCAGTGGATAGCACACTCTCCTCCATACGCACCTGGGCTCACATGCTCATACCTACATACAGGCAAGCATACACACACACATAATTTAAAAATAAAAAATAAATCTTAAAAAGATAATAAAAGAAATAAACATTTATACCCATTGATAAGTGATATTCCCACCCTTGGTCAGAGAAGCTTCTTTTCAAGGAGGGCAGTGGTTAATACAAGGACTTATAACTGGCCATGTGCTCAGGATTAGTGACTGTTGAGAGCTCAGCCCTAAACGCTACCTCTGTATCAATTCTCTTTCTCCCTCCAAGACTCCAGTAACATGAGGAAGAGAGGACAAAAACAATGTTAGAGCTGGGGGGTGGCCAGGAGGCACTGTGAAGGACAGGGAGGGCTACTGTACCTGTTGCACTCACAGAATCTGTGGTCACATGCATAAGACATACACAAGAGAAGCCCACCAACATCCCAGCGGGATGGGGAGGTGGGGCAGGGGTCCTGAGGCCCCCCATGGATGAGGTGCTGTTGGCAATTAGTGGTTGCTGGGCAGGAGGTATGACCACTGGTTGGGTTGATCATACCCCAGTGCATGGCCCACAAGCAAGTAGAAGGGCATGTGCTGGGAGACAGTGGTTATAAGAAAACAGAAAGGAGGTCTTGAAGCTGAGATGGGCAAGTGTTGTGAGGTGTCCGAGGTGAGATGGAGGTAGACATGCTCAAAATATACTGTATACATGCATGAAATTTTCAAAGAATAAAATTTTACAATAGTATAAAAATAAAATAAAATAGATTTTAAAAGATAATAAAAGAAATATTGACAATTTAGTAAGCAAATATGATAATCCATATAGAGACACATATCTGCAAAGGATAAACATATTTGAGCAAAATTCTATAGCTATAAATGCTAATAATTTTATAAATATTTGCTAATTGAATTATGTTAATTGAATAAACAAATATTTTAATTATATTTTAAAGAATATAAAGTGTGATTCAGTAATCAGAGAAAGGATACGTTTGATTTGTTTTTATTTCATTTTTATGTTACTGCAACAATTTGGGGGGTATTTTTTGGTCTCTTTTGAGAAGGAGTCTCCCTGTAGCCCCCAGCTGTCCTGGAATTCACTATGTGGACCAAACTAGCCTTGAATTCACAGAGATCTGCCTGCCTCTGCCTCCTGAGTGCAGGTATTAAAGACGTGTACCACCACACCTGGCTTTCTGTAACAATTTTAAGATAAATATTTTCCATAACCCAGTGCTGACCGTAGTGCACCTGTTTTCTTCTGTCCATACCTAATCTAGTCCTTATCTAAGTGCACACTCCATTTTCACATCTTGGTGATAATTCTATAGACATAACTTTTCAATATTCACTCTCATATACCATCTTGCCTTATTCCACTTTTCTCTTTTATCTTCTTTCGTTGCCTTTCCTGTGACTGTCCAGCATTGTCCAGCATATATCCTCCCCCTCTTGTCTCCAATTCATGCAGTCACTTATGGATAATAGATAGATGATAGATAGATAGATAGATAAACAGATAGATATAGAGAGCTAGAGAGCTAGCTAGCTAGCTAGCTAGCTAGATAGATAGATAGATAGATAGATAGATAGATAGATAGATAGATAGATAGATATAGAGAGCTAGAGAGATAGATATAGAGAGATAGAGAGATAGAGAGATGGATGGATAATAGAATAGAATTTTTTGCATTTTAAAAGCATAAATTCATGTATGTATATTCCTATGAAATTGTTTTCTTCTCACTTGACAGTAAACCATAGGTCCACCTTCTTCTTATACTCTTTTGTAATTGAACTCAAGTTAGGGTTGGGGAGGAACTCAGAGGCCCCACTTTTCTCCCATCTCTGCACTAACTTGCTGTGTGACTTCAGGAACCAATGCCTGATCGATAGCCTCAGTTTTCTCATTTGAAATGAAAGACTAGAATGTCATATTTTCCAATCCTATGACTCACACTTTCCTCTTTCGTTTTATGAATTATGCTTTGATTGAATGGTATCCTTTAAAGCTTTCTACTTATTAATTTCTTAAGGACAAATGACCAATAAATCTCAAAGGTGTGTATTTCAGTAAAGTTCTAGGAATGTTGCCCAAGCATCCTTTTACAATGATTTTTAATGTATTAATGTAATGGATACACAGTCTAGTTGATACATGTCAGCAGGGTAGTTACATTTTTTGTATTTATTATCAAAAGTCATTCCTTATGCTGATTTGCAGAATCCCAATGACTAGCTGAAATTATGGTATAGTAGGGGTGGGGTGAGAATAAATACAGAATTTCTAGTGCTGTATCTTCCCTGTATCTTATTTCTACTGAGCTTTATATAATAAGGTAGGGGAGTCATTTTGTTTTGTTGTTGGGTTTTTTTTCTTTTTATGGATTTCTTCGAATTTCATACAATATATTTTGATCTCGTTTTAGACACCCTCCCCCATCTTCACCCCTCTCTTTGCTCCCCTGCCAGATTTCAGGTACTCTGTCATACCTATTAAGGCCTATCTAGTCATCTTTGTGGCCCCAAGTGCCCTTCAGTGTGCATTCCATCCAGCGGAGCTGAGCTAACCTATCTAGCGTCAACCTTAAATAAAACCAACTCTCCTCCCAGTAGTTATCAGTTGTCATTAGTTCCTCAGCTAATCTTGGGGTGTCTCACTCCCCCGCCTCTATGCTGGGATTTTTGTTTGGCTTGAGCTCCTGTGGGACTTCTGCATTCCCTCACCATTGTTGTGAGTTCTTATGGGTAACTTTCTCCTGCCTGGAAAGCTGCTTCCTTGTGGTCATCCACCAGCTCTGACTCTTACAGTCTTTCTGCCCCCTCTTCCACAATGTTCCCTTTGTCTTCAGTAGCAGAGGTTTTATATAGGTAAAAGAGGGTCTCCTTTGTAGCCCCAACTGGCCTAGAACTTGCTATGTATGCCAGGCTGGCCTTGACCTCACAGAGATCTGCCTGCCTTTGGCTTTCCAGTGCTGGGATTAAAGGTGTAAGCCACCATGCCTGGCTTTATAATAGGTTAGACAAAAAACTGTGTCAGCATTTCGATAGCATGCACTTTAATTAGATTACCGTACTGTACTTACCACAGGCTCACTGCTGCCCATTTCTTCCCCTCTTTTGACTTAACCAATCAGAATCAAGCATCGCTCCCACACACCCATAGGCTCCTAATTCTGCCTGCCTCCAATCTGAACCAGTGCCAAAATATAGAACATTATTCTTTAACCTGATCTTCTCCAATCAGCTGACCACACAGAGAAGCGTTTACTTTGTCTCCCTAATCTCTCTGCTGAGCTGTATCCTCTAGCTCAATTTCCACAAAAATTTCCCCTCCTAGGCCTGCTAACCCCCCCGCTATAAAAGAAAAAGGCGTTTTCTGTTTGGTGTTGAGATGCTTGAAAACTCTGAGGAAAGAACATTTTCCCCATGGACATAGTTTGAAAGTCCCCCCTTTCCTAAGTCTGGATTGTTTTGTGTTTTTAGTTCTGTCTCTTTATGATTCACCTTTTGGCCTCACAATTTATTCTTATACACTGATGTTTTTATTTTCTCTGCTGTAACCATCATTTACGAAAGTGAGTGCATGCTTATCCCTGTATGAAGTGAATTATATTCCTATAAAAAAGAAAAATTACAGACATGATGTAACTGTATATGTATACCTTAGGCAGTATATGAATGGATTTTTATCATCTTCTGACACAATTCTGTATCAACAAAGAACTTCATTAGAAACTCCTGTCATTATATTTTTATATCACAATGTATATAATCACTAAAAGCAATTGAAATACTGAGAGATTTATTCCTGACACCATATGAAATCCCTTAGCATCATTCTCTGTTGCAGACACATTAAACAGTTGTGACAGTGACACAGAGCCCTTATTATAATAAAGGGAAAAGAACACAGGGCTCTCTATTACCCCCTGTAATGAAAACAAACCTTCTATGTGAGCTTCCCAAGCATTTAAATAAACCGTTTGCACCTGGTCTACTCTTGCTGTGTTTTTCAATGGGGTGAGTGGTCATATTCTTAGTATCTTCTTAAAGAAGGGTTTTATTTATTTATACTCTACCTAGCTTCAAATGATAGAGAAGGCTTATAATAAAAGATATAACTATGGTAAGATAACACCATTAGACAAAATGAAAAAATATGAGTCAGAGAGTTTAAAGAGAAAAAAATTTAAGGGGAAAAATATGGAAAAAAAATAGTCCTAAACTAAGGAAAATGACCCAGCTGAGCCTGCCCCTTGACAGTGAACATTTAGCACTGAAGGTAAAGTGGGCTACCCAGCTGTCAGTGTGCCAGCAGAACTGTCAGGAACAGAGAGGCAGAGAGACCTTCTTAAGCTTGAAACTCTAGATAGAATTTTCTACTGGGCCGTTTTGTAAAATAGGTAACTAGATTGGAAATAACCTTCTACTATAATTCAGGAAGACAGAGGCAGCCACTTATAACTTACCTGTAGTCAGATGTTCAGTGACAAAATAGTACTTCTGTGAAGACATTTCTACTTGGACTTGTAGCTTTCTCCATGATAGAAGCATGCATTGGTTCTAAAATACCAGTTATTCCTTCCTTAGGCTCTTTAAAATGGCCTCTTCCTTTTATCTATTCTGTATTTGTTACTTTAGTACCTGGACACTATTAGCAAATAAAAAGAAAAGGATTGCACGACACGGGTGCACAGACCTGCATGCAGACAGTACATTCATATACATAGAAAAAATAAATTAAAAATTTTTTAAAAAAAGAAAAGGAAAAGCAAAGACACCATCTAAAATTATGTGACATTAAGGTTAGTGAGATATTTATCATATTTGAAAGAATATGAAATGTGGCATCACAGATATAAGCTGAGTCTCAGTTCCATTCCTTACTTGCTAAAAGACACTAGATAAGTTACTTCATGTCTTTGTGCCTTCCTTTATTCTCTAAAATGTGAAGAATGGGGCTGGAGAACAGCTCACAACAGCCTGCAACTCCAGTTCCAGGAGACCTCTTTGGGTATACACACACACACACACACACACACACACAGCATTCACTAAAATACACACATACACAAACACACACACACACACACAAAATTAAAAACTATTTAAAAAGTCATGCATCTTGGCACATACCTTTAAGCAGGCAGATCTCTGTGATATCTAAGTCAGCCTGGTCTCCATCGTGAGATTCAGGCCACCCAAGTCTACTGAGAAACCCTGTCTCAAAAAGACAAAATTAATAATAATAATAATAATTAATAAAATGTGACTAATGGAAAATTCCTCTTTTTAATAAATAAGATGACTTTTTTTTACAAATGTTTTTACTTATTTCCCATCAGTTTTACTTCATGAGGGGTACAGCATCACATGGAGTCTGTGTCCAATGACCTTTGCAAGATGGTGCCTTCAGAATTTGACATGAACCATGCCACTGTCTACGTGGGACGTGGTCACCCTTCCCCTGGTCCCTCTGCTTGGTTTGGCTTCACACCAGGAAACCCCATCTTGCTTTAACTTTACGCACATCTCTTGCCTAAGTAGGATTCAGTTTCTTGGGCACAAACACCTTCCATTTTAAGAAGAGCCATGTGTTCTTTTGAGTCTGGAAACCCTGTCTATAAAAAGCAAAAATGGCCTTGCACCACAGGCTCCATACCTATCTGCTTACATAGACACCAAGATAAAGGGAAATGAGATAATTTATAGGAAAGCACTTACTATGTTAAGGCAGCTGTTTGCTTATAAATCAGAGGTTATTGTATTTGTTGTTTTTTTTTTTGCCACTTTCTGCAACTGAAGGTTGCTTGTACCCACTTAGTATGATAGTAGCTTCTTACGCATACTGACACTGAAAACAATTAAGCTTTGTGTGTGTGTGTGTGTGTGTGTGTGTGTATGCCTGTGTGCTAGTAAAATACATCTAGTTCCTTTACACGTTTAAGAGGCAGGAAGGAGGATCTTTGTGAGTTCAAAGCCAGCCTGATCTACAGAGAGAGTTCCAGAACAGCTGGGGCTACAGGGAGACCCTGTCTCGAAAAGACAAAAAAAAAAAAAGAAAGAAAAATGTCTACTCTGAATAAAACAAAGTTGTTTCATCTACTCTTAATAACAACAGGAATAGTGAAGAATCACAGGACAATGAATGAGCTGAGTGCTCACTCAGGAGTGTGCAAATAAGCACAGCTCGGGGCTGGAGAGATGGCCTAGTGGTTAAGAGTGCCGACCGCTCTTACAGAGGACCCGAGTTCGATCCCCAGCACCCACATGGCGGCCGAGAACCGTCTGAAACTCCAATTCCAGGAGAACTCCAGTTCCAGGTGAATCCGACACCCTTTTCTGACCTCCGCAGCATTGCACAACACAGGTGCACAAACTTGCATGCAGACAGTACATTGATACACATACAGAAATAAATAAATGCCGGGCGTGGTGGCACACAACTTTAATCCTAGCACTTGGGAGGCAGCACGCGGACCTCTGTGAGTTCGAGGCCAGCCTGGTCTACAGAGTGTGTTCCAGGACAGCCAGAGCTACAGGGAGACCCTGTCTCAAAAAAAAGACCAAAAAAAAAAAAATAATAATAATAATAGCTAATTCAGTTGGTGGAGTGCTTGCCTAGCATGTATGAAGCATTGGGTTTGATCCCCAACACCCATGAAACTAATTGTGTTGGGGACTAGAGAGGTGACTCAGCTGTAAAGAGCACTTGCTGCTCTTGCAGAGGGCCTGGGTTCAATTCCCAGGACCCACATCAGGAGGCTCACAACTGCTTGCAACTCTAGTTCAAGTGGATCTGATGACCTCTCTGGCCTCTGTGGCCATTCCACACAGGTTGGCAGGCACACACACACACANAATCCTTGAGAGATTTGATAAAGTAGAAAGCAAATTATTTTTAGAACTTTTTATTTTATTTTATTTATTTTTGTATGTGTACGAGTGTACTGTCTGCATGTAGGTTGGTGCACCCGTGTCGTGCAATGCCGCAGAGGTCAGAAGAGGGTCTCGGACTCCCCTGGAACTGGAGTTCTCCTGGAATTGGAATTACAGACAGTTCTTAGCCGCCATGTGAGTGCTGGGGATCGAACCCGGGTCCTCTGTAAGAGCAGTCAGTGCTCTTAACTGCTAGGCTATCTCTCCAGCCCCAGCAAATTATTTTCAACAACTACCTTATTGAAGAGTATGCAGCTTAGAGAGTCTGGAGGCAAGCAGGCCAACATGGTACTGTTACAAATAGGACACCAAGGGAAGATGACAACAGATTTACATGGTAGCTGTAGGGAAGACAGAATTAATGAAGAGATAATGCCATTTTCTCATGAGACTTAACCCTGTTCTAAGAATGATGGGAATTATGAGGCCTCTTCCAGAAAAAAAAAAAAAACCTACAAGCATTTCTTTAAAATAAAATATGTTATTTATAACTTTTTCCAAATCTATGTACATATGTATATATGTATAAATATCAGTGTCCATACATAAAACCATTTGAAGGAGAGAAAATGCTTCTAGCCAAAGAAAATATGGGCATTAGAAACAAATTATCATAGATTTTAAACAGATATTTCATTTTCTTGAGGATATTCCAGAATTTGGACTTCCAGAATTGAAAGTTTTTATAATGCTAAAAAACATATCACCAAAGTTTCTCTGAGAAAGATGTAAAACTGGTGTTTATTCTGTGAAGACTGAAATATAAAGTTAACAGCAGTTCTCATCTAAGTAAATGTGAGCTGTGTGCTCCAGATCTGAAAAATGGTTAAGCTGAACATGTCAGATTATGAGACATCAAGTAAGAGATTTTGTGTGCTTGGCTTTGGACTTGTTAATATAAATGTGAGTTAAGCTCCATTTATCTGCTTGGGTATTCCTGATCAAATACAGACCTAAGTGTACTGTGTGTGGTTCAAGCAGAATGAGACACCCAGATCCCTGTGTGTGAGCCATGGTTTCCACAAACCACTGAGACCTTCATGTTCTGAATTTGTTTACTCATTTCACGTAGTCTCCACTTTCTGATCCCAAATTAAATACCTAAAAATACTCAATTTTTACTCTTTTATAATGCTGAGAATTTTTTTTCAGTGGAGTTCTTTTTAGTACATACTATATCTCATTCCTGAGTCACAGATAAGAAATTATAAAGCATAAACGATGTTCAGTGAAGAAAATTTCTCTGTAACAGCCATGGCCCCAGGGACCCATTTCTTCTCTCTATAAGCAACCAAACAACACCAGGTGTATCACTCCAGACTTACTCAATAAAGATACAGCAAATACACATACATATTCTTTCTCCTCCTTATCCTTTCTTTTTCAGCCCTTTATTTTTCATTCATATAAATTATTATTTTGTTAGCAATGGGTTTCATTATGCCATTTTCATGCATCTATGTCATTACACTTTGTTCTTACTGTTGCTGCTCTCCTCTTCCATTCCACACCTTAACCCATTAGGTCATCAGAGAGCACTTCCTGGTACCTAACATATGAATATAGCATATTCGGCTTAACAACCTCCCTATCAGTAGGGATGGCCTGGTGTCACTGTAAGCAGTGCTGCTCTGGACAGCCTTGTTATGCTCCACCCGTGCAGGCATCTGTCCATGGATACATTCTAAAACTTAAATAGGTGATTCAGAAAGCATGTCCATTTGTGCTCTTGAAAAATATTGTCAATTTGATCTCCTTAGGGGTTATACTGATCTATACTACCACTAGAAATATAAAGGAAAGTCTGTTGTGTCCAAGATTTTGGACTGTTACCTTTTTGTTAGTAAAGCAGTGCATCTGTGCTATTTTGTGTGTTATAAATGAAGTTGAGCTTCTCCTAAGTTTAAGCTCCTCTTCTTTGAACTGCCCATTTGAAGAGTACTTTCTTATGTGTATGAGTTTATTGCCCATATGTGTGTAAGTGCACCCATGTTATGCAATCCCTATGGAGGTCAGAAGAAGGGATCAGATCTGGAACTGGAGTTAGGACACTTGTTAGCTGCCATATGGGTTCTGGGAATCGAATCCAAGTCTTCTGCAAGAACAGCCAGTGCTCTTAACAGCTGAGCCATTACTCCAGTCCCTTGAAGAGTATTTTCCCCTGTTAAACACACAGCCCTGTGTATGTGACATCAGTTACAACTATTTTGCCCAATTTAAAAAATTTGTCTTGTGATTTCATTGTAATTTTTCCATGTAAGTTTGTTTTATGGGTGACTTAATTACTATAATCAAGGATTTTTAAATGGTTTTCAAAGTTTAGTTTTCTATTACTAGAAAACCTTCACTTACTGTGGTATAAGAATTCTCCCCTGGGGCTGGAGAGATGGCCTAGTGGTTAGGAGCGCCAACTGCTCTTGCAGAGGACCCAGGTTCAATCCCCAGCACCCACATGGCAGCTGAGAACCGTCTATAACTCCAATTCCAGGAGAACTCCAGTTCCAAGGGAATCCAAGACCCTCTTCTGACCTCCACAGCATTGCATGACACAGGTGCACAAACCTACATGAAGACAGTACATTCAAATAAATAAATAAATAAATAAATAAATAAATAAATAAATCTCCCATGGTTTCTTCTGGTACTTTCACAGTTTGAGTTTTTCTGTATTTGATCTATATGTATTTTACTCTCATATAATGAATAAGGTGTGAAATTAATTTTTTACTACATGTGTCTATTCAGTTCCCCCTACACCTCTTAAGGAAACCGTGATCTATGTGTCACTTAAAAGTTGTTCAGAAGCTGAGGGAGAGGCTCAGGCTGAAGCCTTGATCCCCAGTGAGGCAGAGAGGCCCCTCAGAGGCTCTTGGTTGTTCTTGAGGATGAGATTCCAGAAGAGACAGTCCTGGTGGCCTGCCAGCTCATGAGGGTTGGTTAGGGACTTGCCTACCTTTCTAATGAGCTTCACTGTCTCATCTAATAAATGGTTCCCCCCAGGAAGTCACAGAGGTGGTGGTCCATGTAGACAGAAGCCAGGGCATAAAAATCCAAGAAAGAAAGTCGGGTTCTAGCACTTCTTGGGGCCATGGCAGCCTCCATGACCTCTCTGGCCTCCAGTGGTTTCCTTACTCATCCTAGCCAGTGACTGTACCCTGCAAATGGGTGCGGCCACTGGCTCTGCATTTTCAGAAGCAGGTTTGCTTTATACACTCCTGCTCTGCCAGCTTGAAGTAAAAGTAGTCTGTGTCCTTCGAAGTCACATTGTTTAAGTCGATATAGGAGCCAGGTAGGTTGTAGGAGGCCCATACATGGGAAATCAACTGGGTGACTGACTGCAGCTCCGACTATGGTGCTATGACTCTGACCAGTCATTGAGTTCATGGTTGGTACACAAAGGTCTAGCCAAAGAAAATAGTGTAAGGCAGGATGGTGCAGTTGGTAAATGTGCTTGCTGCCAAGCTTCATGACCTGAGATTGAGCCCCAGAATCCAGTGGTGGAAATAAAGAAGTGATTCCTTTAAGCTATCCTCTGACCTTGACCTGTGTGTTATGGCACATGCACGCACTCACGTACACACACATACACACACACATGCACACACATGCACACATACGCACACACGCACACACTAAGTTAATGGGTCAAAAACAAGAAGGAGGAAGACAGTGTCCTGATGCAAGAGATGGGAGAGAAGATAACCCAGAGATGGGACCAGATGAGAAAGTGACAACTGGAACCTGGAAGAGAGAGAAGAGCCACTGAGCCGGTTATGACCAACACCATTAGAAGAAGTAATACCCCAGACCTCTGGACATCTACTGGTTCTGTACATTTTAAGTATTTGAACCCTTCCCACTCTGTTTCTTCAAGGGTTAGAGGTACCTAGTTTATCCTTGGAGGACATAAAAATGACCTTAGTCGTTTTCTTCCTTAGAACTATTTAGTGGGCAACTCTTCTTAAACACAGACTTCTTGGAGAAAGGCTTTCCAAGTAGGGACTTACCAGACTAAACGGACTGAGATTGCTGGTTTTTCTGGAAAGTTGACTGTTATTGTATGAAGGAATCTTTCTGTGGACATTTTCACAGAACCTTATGACTTTTAAACTTTTGACCAATGTTCCTCTTGAAGTGCAACTAACTCCTAAGATAGGAACACAAATTCTAACTTTTCAATAATGGCTATAATTGATCTCCAGAAATCCAACCATATCAATCACTCCATGTAAAATCATTTCTCTCCTATCCCCTTATTCTGAGGCATATTCTTGTTTATTGGTGGGCAATCAGGGGAGGAGAAACAAGAAATTCCTTTTATTCCTCATTTCTGTTTTCACAGAAATATCTGTATCCTGGTTAGGGCTTACCTTCTGATTACAATGAAAAATGATGCTAGACAGAGTTAAACAGGCATGGAAGACTTTTTACAGATGATTATAATAGGGAAGAGAGAATTGAACTCAACTTCCCTGAAGCAAGAGGGTTTTTAAACACCGAGGCAAGTTACTGGGAAATACTGAAGGACATTTTAGAGAAGGTTGCCGAGTGTAATTAGAACATCTGTGTTTGTTTATTGGCACTTATCAAAATTAAGCTCCTACCTTCCACAGAGTCTGGAAGACTATCTTTTTTGATGATTTTATTTCAAAGGGATGACTCCCAGGTCCTTACGAAACACATTGCTGGGATTTAAAATGTGGATAGGTTAGAAAAAAGCTTATATCTCAGAGAGCAGAGTATGAATTTATAATTACAAGTTTTTAAGAGCAAATGCTCTTTATAAAGGGAGGTTGTTGCCTGCAATCAGGATGAAACTTACGTTTAGTTAAGGTGAATAGAATGTGAATCTTCAGAAAATATAGTCACTGGTAACTTGTTATTGCCCATAATGACCAGATCTCTAATGAGGAATTCATTCCCTTCCTTGAGAGAATCATCTCATCACCTAGCACATCTCCACACTCTGTACTATGCTCATCAACCAAGCTCAGTGAGAAGAGTCGTGCCAGAACCATCATCTCACTGATTACTGCTTATTGCCTTTAGATTCTCACAGAATCTTTCCTATACAATGGTATTTTTGTATCCAGCTTCCCGTGGCTCTTAGCACTTCTTAATGATTAAGTTTCTAAATTTTTATTTTATGTATATGAGTGTTTTGCCTGCATGTATGTAAGTGTGGCACATGCGTGCAATGCCCATGAAAGCCACAAGAAAGAGTTGGAGCCCCTGGAACTGGCATCCTAGGTTATTGTTAGCTGTCTGTGTGGGTACTGGGAATTGAACCCTGGTCCTCTGTAAGAGCAACCAGTGCTCTTAACTGCTGAGCCATTGTTTTAGCCCTTTTATTAATTTTTAAAGTGGTACTTAATATGAATCAGGCACTTGCATTGGCTCATGTAATCCTCACACATACTCTGCAATAATCTTTGATTCATTGCCACTTACAGACCATAAAACAAGGGATGGAGAGATGAAGAAAGTTGGCCAAGCTCATTGACCAGAAGGAGTAGGGTCAGAACACAAGATCTTAAAAGTTAAAATACTTTGCTTTATTATCTCTAAAAACTTTTTTCCAGGGATCTTGCAATATTCTTTTCTCCTTATGAAATACTCAGGAAGTGAAATAGTAGGGTTAACTGCAAAGTACCAGAGCTTGGTTTGTCTCCCTTGAGCTTGCCTGCACTGGGTCAGAATCAGGGAGTGAGGAAGCTCTGGGGCCTGAGTACCACTGTAGCAGCCACTTAGCATGAAATCTCATAATGTTCTATTCTATGAATCCGTAATCAGGTATTTTCCATAAAACACTGTGAAAGAATTCAATAAAGACATCTAGGGAAATTAAAATAAGCCATTTTATTCCATAATAATTCAGAGGGCTTAGGGAGAAATATCTGTCAAGATCAGAAAAATAGAAGAATCTTCAGTGGCGCTCAGGTAAGGTGAGGGGAAAAAATTTAATTCAACAAGCTAGGAGAACATTTTTTTGTCTAAGCGGCTTTGAAAGGTTCATCTCTCCATTCTAGTGTTAATAAGGCCTCAAGAGCAGGAAACTAGAAAGTGCCATTACTTTTCTGGTACACTGGAATTATGCTGTAATATGACTATGAGTGTCCTTGTTTTTTTCTTCCCAGAGCCCAGATCTTTGTACCACTGTCTTAACCCTGGGCTTAGAATATAGACACTACATGTAGTAGGAAGAATGCAGACTTGGATATTCAGTTTCATTTTGTTTTGTGGCTCTAGAAGTTGAACCCAGGGCCTTGTACCTGATAACCAGGTCCTTTACCACTAAGCTATATCCTCAGTACTTGCTTTTTCCAGGCAGAGTCTTAGTATATAGCTCAGATTGATCTTAAACTCTAGACCACCCCCCATCTCAGCCTCCTGACTGCTGGGATTATAGATATACACCACCAAACCTGGAACAGATTGGCTTTAGTTTAAAGATCCCAGCACTTCATGGGTGGTCCCTACTGGAGAAGTCGTTTTATCCATTCCAAGCGTCAGTATGAAACTGGAAAGAGCTTTCTGTTGAGAGTTGTTTCCAGGAGTGGAAAGAATTCTAGAGAGGGACCAGTTGCATAATAGTAACCTCACAATTTATGAATATTAGTTTACTTTGTCTCCAGTCATCTTTGGCTAAAGAACTCAGAGAAAAATCAGGAAGAGATTGGGTCCAATTTTCCAGATCTAGGAAAAAAAATCTGCCTCTTGACTACCTGGTGACAGTCTGTGAATAAAAAGAATAACACAGGCAGGAAGATGAAAAGCCAACCTAAGATTAACCTTAGTATTGGGTCTAATTTAAGGAAGTTGAAAATCTTAACAGGAGGCTTACAAGGAGCAGGGAGGGGTAGGATTTTGAGGGGGAAAAAAAGAATCCTTATATTTTGAGATCTGGCAAGTCTCTATTTACCCAGGTAGAAGACTAGCAAGTCTAAAGAAACAATATTTCAAGGAAATGTTGCAGGAATATAGATCAAAAAATACCTTTTTTTTTTGTCTTTCCAAGACAGGGTCTCCCTATAGCCCCAGCTGTCCTGGAACTCGCTCTGTAGACCAGGCTGGCCTTGAACTCACAAAGATCCGCCTGCCTCTGCCTCCCGAGTGCTAGGATTAAAGGCGTGCGCCACCACGCCTGGCTCAAAAAAGACTGTTGATGAGCTTGGCGCACAGTTAAGTCAGATTGTTTAGGGAGAGGAGAGCATAGCATAGACTGAACCATGAAAGTAGAAATCATTTTGGTTGCTATAACAATAAGACTGAAAGGACCAAAGGAGACTTAAGGAAGGGTTTGTTTGGGCCTATGGTTCCAGAGGAATAAGATGTTCATCATGGTGAGGAAGGATGACAGTGAGTGGTAGGCATGGCAGCACAGTAGGAAGCTGAGAGCTCACATCCTCAAATACAAAGCAGAAAGAAAGGGAATCAGACATGGGCAAAGCTATGAATTCTCAAAGCTCACCTCCAGTAACAGACTTCCTCTACCAAGGCTACAGCTTCTCATCCTCCCCAACTGAGAACCAAGTGTTCAAATATGTAAGCCTCAAGAGACAGTTTCCATTCAAACCACCAGTTCTATGCCCTGGCCCCCATAGACTCCTGATCATATCACAATACAAAGTATATGTAGTTCAATTCCAAATGTCCCCAAAGTCTTTACCAGTCCCAACACTATTCAAAAGTCACATTCCTCCAAAAAAACCAGCATGTTCAGGTTCTTCACAGCAATAGCCTACTCTCTGATACCAACTTCTGTATTAGTTTTGTTGTTGCTATTGTTGTTGCTGTGAAAAAGTACCATTACCAACTTATAGAAGAAAGAGGTTTGGGGGTTTATAGTTTCAGAAGGGTAAGAGTCCGTCATGACAGCAAGGCATGGCAGCAAGTGGCTGGCAGGCATGGTAGCAGGGACAGCAAGCTGAGGATCACACCTTCAGCTACAGATATGAAGCAGAGAATGTGAACTAGAAGTAGGACAGAGCCAAGAACTCTCAAGGCCCCACCCCAGTGACATTCTTCCTCTAGCAAGCTGCACCTCCTAAGCCTCCCCAAATAGCACCACCAATGGAGACCAAGTGTTCAAACACTTGAGCCTGTGGAGAACATTTCTTATAAAAACCATTAGGGAGGTGTAGGTTTGGGGAGAAAATATAAGGTGCAAATCATGATACCCAGAGCTGTTTCTAGTTTCTTCTCATATGCCATTATCTAAAACCAAGCCTCAAAGGAATCGAGTAGATTTGACCTGGGCAGCCATTTGTATGCCCAACATTCTGTCATAAGAATCCAGTTATGAAATTCTGCGATATGTAATATGTCACACTATGCTGCCTTAAAGGAACTATGGCAGGGCCTGTGAGATATTTTTCAAGTATTTAAGGGAAGCCTCTGAGCTTGTCTGAAACTTTGAACTCAACTAAACTTCATGGAATGTTGTTTTGTCTGAATATTTTGCATATGCTGTTTTGACTCAGTCATTGAGTTACAAGTTCATGATGAAACCTTCCCTGAACACCTTTACAGTTATGTACAACTAGCCTTCTCTTCCTTCTGCCTGTTTTACAAATTTTGCTGATGTTGTATTTGATACTTATATGAGTAAAAGCCATGTCTTAGTTTCTTTTCCAAAGTTGTAAAAAAATAATAATACCCTGACAAAAGCAACTTTAGAAAGAAAGGATTTATTCTGGCTCACAGTTCAACAATACAGTCCATCACGGTGAAGAAGTTAAAGTAACAGGAGCTTGAAGCAGAGATTCACAGCCAGGAAACAGAGAGTGAAGAATGATATTCAGCTCACTTTTACATTTTAAACAGTAAATGGTGCCACCCACAATGGCCAGGTCTTTCCATTTCAATTAACCTAATCAAGTAATCTCCCATTGGCAGACCTAGAGCCCCTGGGGATTGTAGGTCTCATCAAGCTGATAATGGAAGTGAACCTTCCATAGGCTATAACAGCTCTGATGAGTGTTGTTTGGCTATAGTGGTTGTACTACTATCATTACAATTACAAGGTTGTTAAAATGGAGATAGCTACATTTTGGAACTAATGAACTGCTATTTGGTTCAGCAATTGTACTCAAAGAGAGTCTTCAATTTTTGTAAATAGCTCAGCTCTCTTCATTCAAAGAGCTCCTCCCACACTGTCCATGTATACAGCCAACCATGGATCTCTTCAAAGGCCAGAAAACTTTCTCTTCATAAGTATTTAATGGTAATCTGCATTACACGAGGCTCCAATATTTCCAAATTCCCAATTAACAAATTTCCAGTAAGGTCTGTCCTCTTCCCAAATGCTGTTTGGTTTTTTTTTTTTTTCTTTTTTTTTTTTTTTTTTTCTATCAACACCAGCCATATTTGTGGTTTACAGGCCTCTGAGACAGACTCAAGGGAAGGGGAAGTGACCTTTAACAGGACAGGTAGGCAGAGAAAGTAGCAAAGACAAGCCACCCAAATGACCCACTGCCAGGCTTTTCGTGAGTCCAGGGAGCTCTGGGCTGGGTAGAGAGCAGCTGGCCCTGCAGCCACCAACATGGTGCTACAGCTTCCTCAGCTACTAGACAAAGCAGGTCGTTGGCAGCTGCAATTGGTACTTGTGAAGCTGCAGGAATGGGAAAGGAACCTCAGAGAAACGAAGAGAAACTACAGAAACTCCCATCAAAGCTGCAGTTCAGTTCAAGAGGGAATGTGAAGTGGTAGGAAACAAACAACTACATTTTGAGTCAGATAGACCTGGTTGTGAATCCTGATTCAATTCACTCTAAATGTAACTCTGGGCAACGGCCTAGATCTCTGAGCATGTTTTGTCTTCTCTAAATATGAGAGGCAGGCATCACTGGTTTATCACGAGGAACTTGAATACCTGAACCTGAGGTGATGCAGCACAGACGTGGCCAAGTAGAGCACACTGGTGGTATTCAGTGTCATCTGCCTACAGAAGGGAAATCTCCGGTAGAATTTACTCTACAGGTGTTGCAGAGACTCCAAAACTCTCAATCTTCAACACCTAAGAAATACCTAATTGTCTTGGACACTCAAATAATAATGAAGTAATAGAAATTTTATATTTTTGTATTCCAAAGAAACCATCCTACCAAAGGCTTCACTAATAAGCATTAATAAGAATGTTTAGTTCATCGAATGCTTGGTTCTACAAATTCGGTAGACACAAGCCACCCAGAAAAAAAAAAAAAAAAGATATCTAGACTATGAGAAAATCAGTGTTAGAATTCGGAAGACTCTATTACTACCAGCAGGCAAAAGAGTGTGTTTGTTATGGGAGACTAGAGAAGTCTTTTGTCTTCCAACTGAATGTCATGCAGGAGTTGTCAAGGCTGGGCAGGTTACTGAACAAGTGCCTGAGATTGTTGATTGGAAATATCCTTTTCTGAGATAATGAGAAAGAAACACAGAAGTGTACATTTGAGGCACACTGTGGTAAGCCTTAAATTTCAATCTAGCTGTCCCTGGAGAGAGTTAGAGCTGGTTTGGGGATGGGGGAGTGGCACTATCCAGCAGTATTAGGGAAGAATTAATCTATCAGTGGCATGTAAGAACTGTGGTCACTCATGTGTGCAAATGCCACATTAGACAAATCAATATGCAGAGTGGATTTTTTTTTCTTCTGTTTGTTTGTTTTTCCCTGTAGTACAGTGTTCCGAATAGCCCATTGCATTGCAGGGGACTCACTGAGGGAGCTAGCTAGTCCTCTGCCTTGGGCCTTCTTAGGAAGATGAGCACTAGGGTGAATATTTCTTGTCACTTCACCAAGAGGTTTGGGGTTTACCTGGCAGGAAAGGAACTGTCTGCCTGGGTTGCTAATCCCCCTGGGAAAAGATTAATAACAAGGCAGAAGAGCTCCTGGTCTCTTCTGGCCAAAGGCAATAATTCTGCCTCATTACCACTTCAATGGGCCAGTCAACAAAAATTAGCATGGCTTGCCCTCCGCTGGATGTCATCTGTCCCACTTTGTTCTTGTGTTTGACACAGCTAAAGAATCCAAAGATGAGAGTGATAACTAGTAGGCAGAACTGAAGAGTCTTTCCAGGTAAAATAAGTCAATACCTTCTCTGTTCAGGCAGCCTTGAGTCACAACGGGACTCTTTTCAATCAGACATTTCTGGGAACTCACTGTGTACCAAGAATCTTTAAGGGCAGAAAGAATCTAAGAGAAATTATTGTCCTTAAGATTAAGGATCAAGTTGGGAACAGGATAGGAGCCCAAATAATAAAAATAATGAGTTGAGTCACTGTGACCAATTCCCATAGAAGTCAAGAGGCACAAGACTTCATGTTTTGATGATGTTCAAGATAAGAATGAGACAGAATACGGAGGAGATAGCATTTTAAACTGATTATCCATAGAAGGCAAGACAGACTTCATGTGGAGGCACTGAGAACAGGCACATTTGGAATGACTGTGGTATAGATTTCCTGCCCACCACTGGTATTTGTGATGTGAACCTGGAAAGTCAATTTCTGTGGCTTTTGTCTTAAAAAACAAAAAGTGAAGACAGCAAATACTTCATAGAATTCTAAGAAATGGAATACCTAATGTGCTTACTTAGTAAAATATATGATGGATATATATATATATATATATATATATATATATATATATAGAGAGAGAGAGAGAGAGAGAGAGAGACATTTGGAAATATGGTTAATAATAAAACATATATGTGCATAATAGTTTTATTTTGTTATTGTTGGCTACATTTCCAAAAACAAGGGAAATTGATTTTGAACATTAGAATTACAAACTTATCAACTACATAAGTAGTCCTGGAAAGTCCTGGGGACCCCAGATGATCCTGGGGAAGGGCAGAAGCTGATGGAGCCCCTGAGGGAACAGGAGCTGTGAGGATGTTCTCCAGTTAGAAGGTTCCCCACTAAACAGCTGTTTAGCCTTGGGCAAATCAGAGAGAGAGAGAGAGAGAGAGAGAGAGAGAGAGAGAGAGAGAGAGGACAAATTCTTAGGCTTAATTTCTCATCATAAAATCAGAGAAAATAGTCCCTTAGAGGGTATGTGCACATGTTAACATAATATAAAATTAACACCAAAAAAAAAAAAAAAAAAAGCTGGGCATGGTGATGCACACCTTTAATCCTAGCACTTGGGAGGCAGAAGCAGGCAGATCTCTGTAAGTTCAAGGCCAGCCTAGTCTAAAGATCAAGTTCTTGGCCAGCTGAGACTAAAGGGAGACCTGTCTCAAAAACACCAAAAAAAATACATAAATAAAGTAATAAAAATTAAAGGGGAAAATGTGAATTTAAAGAAAAGAAGGCTCACATGAGGAGCTGTTACATATAGTTGGAAGGACCTTCAATTAAAGTCCATTAATTTATCTCTGAAGAAACTAAAAGACAATTCAAGAAATTAGTCTGTGACCTCTTTATTTCTAGTTCAGTTTTTCCATGCATTACAACTGCAGGAGCTGGGACTAAAAGACTAGGTTTCATCTAGCCAAAGGAAACAGCAAAACCTAGGCAGTAAAGTTCTAAAGACATTTCTTGGCTCTAATTAGTACTAGAGCCGTTCATTATGGCTTCAAGGGGAAATATTCTTCAAGGAGAAAACAAGAGTTTTTGTAGCCTCCTCTAGTAGTAGTTCATCAGTGAGGAGTCATATAAATATATGGAGGCCCAGGGACTTACCTGGAGGCGCACCTGGATAGAACTGCACAGCCCTACTCATAACCCCACTCTTCTACCTCCTGTCAGGAATTCTTGTCAGTAGCAAACATCTCAGACAGTTTCTCGACTCAGGACCAGGACAGCAGCTGCAGAAGACATTTGTGATGTTCCCTCACCTTGGTACACCCAACTGACACCCTGAGAGGATCAACTCGCAGCATCTTGCTTTCAACTTTATGGGGGACATTGTTAAATACAGACACACAGATCACCACAGAGTAACTAAAAGGACTAGACCCCAGAAAGCACACACACGTTTGAGTGGTGCCTTGTTGCTGTTACATGTATCGAGGCTTCCAAGTAGCGTAAATCAACTTCCATCAAGCACAGAACTGAAAATGTTATCTATGAAAAGGCAGTGTGTTTTAGGATGGATACTGGATCTCATCCACCTCGAAATCACTCCTGTTATTTCCTACTGATTTACATTATCTCTTGCTTTAGTAGTGGCTTGGATTTGTCACACTTAGCAAAGAAATTTAGTGTCCCATAGGCTTCGTTTTGTTTTGTAGAAACAAGAGGACAGATTTGTGTTTAGTAGCAGGAATACATGTTTTCACAATTTTAGCCAGCATTTTCAGAAAGATATGGATTTATTTTTAGCTATATGCTCCTGCTTGAAAGGTTTATGCTATTAAACATTGATATTACTTGAAAAGTTATGCCTAAGGCATTGTGCTTTTTTCTTAGCTAGGAACTGAAATCTTTATGAAGCTTGCTGAAAAATTTACCTGGTCACTAAAATCAGAGTTTATATTTGTATGTAGTGACTAAGAAAAATAGTCTTAAGAAATTTCCATATTCAACTGACCACTCAATACATATTGAGGTCCTAAGGTATGTCTTGCATTATTCAGGATAATATGTTGACATTAGACTATACAAGATAAATTTCTACCATTCCAGCTCCATTTAAAATTTTTATTTATTTATTTATTTCTGTATGTGTATGAATGCACTGTCTGCATGCAAGTCTGTGCACCCGTGTCGTGCAATGCCGTGGAGGTCAGAAGAGGGTGTCAGATTCCCCTGGAACTGGAGTTCTCCTCGAATTGGAGTTTCAGATGGTTCTCGGCCACCATATGGGTGCTGGGGATCGAACCCGGGTCCTCTGCAAGAGCGGTCGGCGCTCCTAACCGCTAGGCCATCTCTCCAGCTCCCCCATTTTAACATATCATTACTGAGCACTTAGAAAGTGACAGGATCACAAAAATCAGATGTGGATCTTGCATTCAGTTTGTAAACAGTCTAGCCCGTGAAACAAACTCCCAGACATTTTAATATAATATAGTAACTTCTGAGAAAGAGATAAATATAAGATAAATCCTAGAAGCTCGGGACAAGAACTTATCAGAACTGAGAGTGTCCGACAAGGCCTCCTAAAGGAGGTGACCCAGAGTTGCAACTTTTGAGAGGAGAGATTTAACTGGACATGGAAAAGAAGAGAAAAGCTGTTCCAGAAAAAAAAGAGGTAAGTTTGATTAAAGGTGAATTCCAGGAAGGAAGTGTTGTTAGAGCCATGAAATGGAAAGCATGTGGGCCCTAACCCTTGAAGACCCTTCTCTTAATGAAGAGCTCATCCCCGCCCTCCCAGGCTCTCTGTCAACCTGATTGTTTTACAGACTATATAATGCAAGATAGTTGTGGTTTTGTTAGAGACCTGCACTGAACCCTGCCTCTATGTGTTCATGTCCCTGTAAGATTTGTCCACCTTGACTAGGATATCCAGATGATTTGTTTTTAATCAATAGAATATGATGGAAATGACATATTTGATCCTTGGCATTGGGTCCTTGGGAAATTTGAGAGCTCTGAAAGTTTATGTGAAGAAGTTCATCCAACCTACAAAGAGATTAATTTGGAAAGGACACATGGAAAGGGAGAAGTCTGAGACTACATGAAGAGAGAGAAGGGCAGGTGCCTCAGTGTCCTCCAGCATCACCATTAGCTACATACACCCCACCAGCGACCCCAGCTAGACCTCAGAACTATTTGGCAGACTCTCACCCATTTTGCAATGCCAAGAAGAACTAATATGAGCATTATTTTAGTCCTCCTAATTTTTTTTTATGTGTATGAGTATACTGTCTGCATGTAGGTTGGTGCACCAGTATCCTGCAATGTGGTGGAGGTCAGAAGAGGGCATCAGATTTCCCTGGAACTGGAGTTAAAGATGGTTCTCAGCCGCCATGTTGGTGCTGGGAATCGAACCTGGGTCCTCTGCAAGAGCAGTTGGTGTTCTTAACCACTAAGCCATCTCTCCAGCCCCCGAGTCCTCCTAAACTTTGAAGGTATTTAACAAATCATAAAAGTTCGCTGATACCAAAATGTTCTAAAAAGTCATATTAATGGTATAGAAATGTTATAGTTAAGAGCACAGGCTACTCTTACAAAGGACTGGGTTTCAGTTCCCAGCACCAACATGGAGGCTAACAATCATCCACAACTCCAGTTCCAGGGGATCTGAAGTCTTCATCTGACTTTCATAGGCATTGTATGATAAGAATACACTTACATATATGCAGACAATATATTCATACACATAAAATAAAATTAATACTTTAAAAAAACCTACAGATGTTACTCTTTCCTCCTTTTTGTGTAAAATTTCCCCTTAAAAACCCCTCTTATTCAATTGTGGTTCATAAGCCCTCCATTCCAGCGAAGGTCCTGCAGGAAGTATAGCTTAAAGGGCAAGAAGAATCTAAACAGGCAGGCCACTCTGGATTTCCCATGCAGTCTATTTCTATTCTCTTATGCCCTACTTGACCAATCATATTTTGGCTTGGATACTTATGCCAGGTCTTTAGGTCTTCTTCAATCTAAAGGTTCCTTTATCATATAAAAACTAGGATCAAAAAAAAAAAAAACTAGGATCAAATAAATTTGTCATGGCTTCCCTCTTGTTAATCTATTGCCATTTTATTTCATTGGATTAAAATATAAAATCTTCAAGAAGGAAAATTGTCCCTCCCTGGAAAAGCTAACCATTGTTTGAATCACATATGCTTTCTTTCTTAACAGAGGAATGGAGATTTTCATGAAGTAGCCAGCGCATATGTACTTCTAAATAGCTGCAGAGAAGTTATGGACAGCAGCCCACTGAAAAAAGCTCTGCAGCATCTCCCAAGGAGGCATTGAAGGCAGTCATCTAAATTTACTTTGAGAATTAAGCATGTGTCTGTTTGATTCTTAGCTAATGCATCCATTTATTCCAGCAGTCCTCTTGACTACAAAAAAAGTAAAGACAGTAAAGAGGCTAGAGGTTAGAGTCAGCAGCCACTTACCATGTGAAGACATATGCTGATCTTGAACTAGGAATGTAGTTCAGTTGGTAGAGTACTACCCTGGCATGCAGGAGACAATGGGTTTAGTCTCCAGCAATACATAAAACTCATCATGGTGGTGCACACTTGTAATCGCAGCACTAGGAAAGTGGAGGCTGGAAGATCAGGAATATATATATATGCATTATATATGCATATAGGCCAAGTAAACATATATTACCATAAATTGATTCTATTATTATAGTCAATACAGGTTTGAGACCAGCGGAAGCATGAGAAAGACGAAGGGGGGGAAAGAGAAGAGAAAGAAAGAAAGAAAAAGAAAAGAAAGAAAGAAAGAAGAAAGAAAGAGAAAGATTTGATATCTGATAAATATTTTTATTTAGAATTAGAAGAATCTACTGGTACTATTTTGAATTCTTACTAGATTATCAATTACTTATAGCTGAAATTAATTGGTCCTCTTACTATTCTTATTCTAGCTCATGTACCTTCATTGTTGCTAGTTTGTCTTCCATTGCTGCTGACAAAACACTCTGACCGAAAACACATCTTGGGGAGAAAGAGTTGTACTATTCTTGCCTCTCTCCAGGTCACAGTTCATAACTTAAGGAGCCCAAGCAGAAACTCAGGCAGGAACCATGGAGCAGGAGCTGAAGCACAAGCCATGGAGGAATGTTGTTCACCCAGCTCAGGCTTGCCCTCCCGGCTCAATCCCAGCTGCCTTTCTTCAGACGGTATCACAGCAACCTGTCCAGGGTGGAACTACTCATTGTGGGCTGGGCTCCCACCACGTTCGACAATCAAGAGACATACTCTACAATACGTGGCACAGCCAAATCCAATGGAGTCAATTCCCCAATTGGAGCTTCCCTCAACAAGGTGTGTCAGGTTAACTACAAGCCTATCCAGCACAGTGACCCCTTGTCAACTTGACACACAAAACCACATTACTATGTAAACCACCACCTTTCCGTTTCTTATCCCCAAAGTATGAATGTTAACACTTAATCACAACCTAAGACAGTAAACCTTAAAAGCCCCACAAGTCCTTAAAATGTTCCAAACACTTAAAGTCAAAGTCTTAGTTAAAATCTCTTAACTTGGGGCTGCTGTAAAATCAAACAAGTGCACTGGTCTTTATTTCAAAGGGAAGATTCAGGTACTCTCAAACAAAACCTAAGTCAAGCAAAGTAGGCTCAAAGCTGGACACCATGGACTCACTCAACGATCTTCTGGGCTCCAAAGGGTTTTCGGCAGCTCCCCTCTCTGACTCATACCATCCATGGCGACACACAACTCATCTCTCAGGCCCAGGCTCACTCCATTCCACACCTGGCACTGCTCTTGGAGGGTGGTTACGTCCCATGGTCCCGCATCTCCAAAAAGCTGGGGTCACCACTGAAACTGAGGCAGCACCTTCACCAATGGTCTCTTCTGACCTCTCCTGGTGCAAAGCCTCAACTTCTCTCCATGACCCCTGCAATCCTGGGGTCTTCACTGCAACTGAGGTGCACTTCCACCAATGGTCTTTCCTGACCTCTTACAGTGCCAAGCCTTGGCTGCTCTCTGTGATCCCCTAAAATTTCAACACCAGAACCATATAGGAGACTCTTACACACTACCAAGTCCTACTTCTGGCTTGAGATGGAGGCTCAGGCCCCTTCTGGAACACAGCTGCTGTGTGCTGACCCTGAAAAAATTCTTCCCAGTGATTTCACCACAGTGATGCTGGTCTCATGTTACTTACAGCTGATTTTTCAGCCCCAGCTAACCAGCATCAGTTGTCCCAGTACAACAAAGATTTCACTTCAGGTTCTGGTCTCTTGTTACTTACAGCTGATTCATCAGCCCCAGCTGACCAGAACCCACAGATTACACAGTCCTGATGATCTCTGCTCCACCTTGAAACTAGAAACTTCACAAGCCAGACCTCCATCTTCTACAACTCTTTCAGCAAAACTGTTCCAAGTTCCACAGCAATGATCTCTAGACATTCAATGATTTTTCTAGCCCAAAATTCCAAATGCTTCCACAATCCTTCCCCAAAACACCAAGTTCAGGTCTGTCACAGCAATACCCCACTCTTCTGGTACCAATTTCTGTTCTAATTTGTCTTCCATTGCTGTGACAAACACTCTGACCGACACCAACTTGGGGAGGATTACATCTCCTGGGCACAGTTCATCACTTAGGGAGCCCAAGGCAGGAACTCAGGGCAGGAACCTGGAGGCAGGAGCTGAAGCACAGGCCATGGAGGAATGCTGTTCACTGGCTTGCTTCCCTGGCTCATGCCCAGCCTGCCTTCTTATACGGTACACAACAACCTGCCCAGGGTGGCACTACTCATTGTGGGCTGGGCCCTCCCACATTGCCTGACAATGAACACAATACTCTACAGATGTGGCCACAGGCCAATCCAATGGAGTCAATTCCCCAATTGAGCCTCCCTCAACCCAGGTGTGTCAAGTTGACACTAAAGCTATCCAGCACACTTATATATGGTTCACTAGATGATAGATAATGTTCAATAAATAAGATCCAAATTTTACAACTTTCCTGTATCTCTTAGTAGTGTTGGTTGTATATGTGAGCCCTTAATAAGTACCTGCTTCTTAGGTAATTGGAAATTTAAGCCTTGTTAATTCCTTCAGATAAAATAAGTTGGTTATAGAACTGGGAGTACAGTGAAGTGTTAGAACTTTTCCTGGACCGCATGAAGCTCTGGGTCTGATTTTTTGTACCACATATCTATCTACACACATAGAAGAATTGTCACGGGAGCTGGAGAGGGACTCAGTGCTTAGGATCATTGACTGTTCTTGTAGAGGACTTGGGTTCTCTCCCAGCCCCTCATGGCAGCTAACAGCTGTCCATAACTTCAGTTCTAGGGGATCCGATACCTTCTTCTGACCTCTGTGGGCATTGCATGACATGGGTTCATGTATACACCTGCACCCATACCCATAAAAAAGAGTAAAATATTTTTTAAATAATTGTCATGAAATGAAGATTAAACCTTCCATTCATCCTCTCTTTATTAAAGATCTTATGTGAGTTGATCATTTGTGTTTTTTTTCACTGAACACTACTAAGAGAGAATCTGTATCAGTTAGCTTCCTTTGCAGCCAAAAAGACAGGATACGTGTGTGTGCATGTGTGTGTAAAATTTATAATGTAAATTCTTGAATACCTGAAAGATCTCTTAAATGAAGACAGGAGCATGTTAGCCTTGCACTGAAATAATTCCAGAGGGACTAGGTCTCTGAAAAGGACAATGAATTTATTCAAGTTCTCCAGAAACAAGACACTTTTTAAAAGAACTAAATCAATACCCATTATGATAGCTTGAAAAATAACACAGTATGTTCCTTATTAATCATTTTCAAACACATCCACTGTCTGGAGAGTTAAGAGTATTTTATTCAGTGCTCATAGGAAACAGGACTGCATCTTCCATCTCTGGGGCTTTCTTTTCCTACTTGGGAGATAACATTTGTCAAAGGCAGCCTGCTGTCTTCACAGGCTGTGAGCACTTATTCTGATGCATGGCAATGTTGTTTAGTCCATAACACTTTCCTGGAGTATTAGAATAGAACTTAACATTGTTACAGTGGTCTTCAAAACCCTGTGGGTCTCCCTCCTAGCATCCTCACCTACGCATTTCCTGCCACTCTCCCATCCCTCTCTTTCACATGACAAACAACTCAAAAAACAGGCCAAGATCACTCCATCAGGGCTGTTAACTTGCTGTTCTCACTCTCCACAACATTCTTCCTACAGGTAGCACCATGATTCAACATCCACTCAGATACCTCCACAAATGGCAGTTCATAGAGATTCTGTCTCCTGCTAAATGTCTTGTTGAGTGATGCTTAACTTTCGGCAGGCCACAGAGTCTGCTGAGAATCTTATGGAAGTTCAGAAATCTCAGAAAACATGATTGTCCTACGTAGTTTTTTCATTATTGGGAATGAATACAAGAAGCAACTTAAAAGGAAGGAAGCATGTGTTGTTTTGGCTTACAGTTTGAGGAGATACAGTCCTTCGTGGTAGGGAAGGTGCAGGGACAGGAATGAGAGGCTGCTGGTCGCACAGCAGCCACAGGAAGCAGAGAGTGGCATGAATGTCACACTGTTTGTCTTCTCCTTTTATCGAGTCTAGGATTCCAGCCCCATAGAATTATGTCACCACATTCAGGGTAGGTCTTTTCCTCTTCAGTTAAACCTTTCTGCAAACACTCTTGTATACATATCCAGATGTGAGTTTCCATGGTGACTGAAAATCCACTCAAACCAACAAGATTAACCATTACAATGATTATATACCATTATACGGTAGTAAAATGTATCTGTTGTATTCTTCAAGGATGCCCCTGAATTTAGACAAGCTGAGAGGATAATACTAGGTGTAGACCAAAGTTTCTCGAACTTTTATTCCTCAGGCCCCCTTTGTGTCTGAGAAATTTTCATGTGACCTCAAGTGTATAGGTATATAAAATAGGTATAAAAATCAAACATTTACCAATGAATGACAAAGACATTTATTTTAAAACAATTCATATATATATATATATATATATATATATTCTCATCAGTTACTAGAGATTTAAAGCAAGTTTGTAGACTAATGAGATGGATGTGCTTGTTTATTCTTCCATAAAGATTTAAATCTTGACTGGATATGTGATACTGCAGGACACAGAACAATTTCAATGTTTTTCAGAGTTGATCAATATTTTGATTTTATTATCAATACTGAGAATTCTACTTTGCATAAATACATGGTACAAAATGGCAGAAGTGTATTTAAAGACTTGTTAGAAATTTTTGGAAATTCTGTCCTAATCTCAAGCCAAAATTCAAGGATTTTTTTTATGAAATGCATGTCAGCAACTCAAGCAGCAATTTTAAAAACCAAATATTCCTGCACACTCTTTCATATTTATGTGCTGAGGAATAATGGTAGGAAAACATTAAGGTCTTTGTCTGCTGTAGCAAAACTATTATGTTTCTTTAAGAACAGAAAATGTCATGTATAAACTAAAAACATTGCAGTTCATAACATATAATAGGCCTGCATCTGAGCCAAAATGTTTTAGGCGGCATGCATTGGTGTGCATTGTGAGGGCATACATCATGCTAAGTGCACAAAGCAGATTATATGTTTGGAACCAATGCTGCAGTGAACTCATGCAGTGCACCATGGCTGAAGTATTGCCAGAAACACCTCGCCCTCATCACATGTTTGACTTTGAATTAATTATTGATTATTGTATATTCAGAAACCTTTTCCTATTGCCAAAGTTTTTGAGACTCTCAAAATTCAGTTGAGCAACCCTACATGAAGTCACAACCCATGGTTTAAAAACCTGGGGTCTAGACTATTCTCCCTTAACTCTTTCTATGACCACTGCAGGCATGAGTGGCTTTCCCACCTATTCACAGAGCATAGAAAATTGCTCTATGGCCTCACAATATTTATAAAATTTAAGAGTTAGAGGCTGGAGAGATGGCCTAGCGGTTAAGAGCACCGACCGCTCTTGCAGAGGACCTGGGTTCGATCCCCAGCACCCATATGGTGGCTGAGAACCATCTGTAACTCCAATTCCAGGAGAACTCCAGTTCCAGGGGAATCCGACACCCTCTTCTGACCTCCGCGGCATTGCACGACACAGGTGCACAAACACAGGTGCACAAACCTACATGCAGACAGTACATTCATACACATAAAAATAAAAAAATAAAATTTAAGAGTTAATGCCATGTTGGTAGTCATAGGACAACAAAACCCAATACTAATGTGAACCATCTTATCATTCTTGCTTAGAAACAATGGACTCTGCTGCATGGCTCTAATGTTAAATTCCAAAATACTAAAGACTAGTCTAGCCATTGTACTTAAATAGAAACAGATTATAGGCAACCAAAGTAAAAATGCACAAATAGTCAAATGGGATTACACCAAACTAAAAAGATTCTGCATAGCAAAGAACAAAGGGAAAAGGTATTTGCAGAAGCTGGAATTGTGACTCAGACATTTGGGAAGTGGAGGGAGAAGGATCAGGAGTTGAAGGTCATCCTCTGATACATAGACAATTGGAACCAGCCAGAACCACATGAGTGCCTGTCTCCACACTCCCTGCTACCAAAATTTGGAAACTCTGAATTCAATAATGTGTCAATAACCAAAATATATGGGAAATTCAGTTAAGTGAATGGTAAGAAAATGACCTGCTTTTTCTATTTATTTATTTATTTATTTATTTATTTATTTATTTATTCATTTGGGAGTTTTGTTTATTTGTTTGTTTTGAGACAGGGTCTCATTATCTATCCCAGTCTGGCTTAAAATTCAAAGTAATCCTGCCACCTCAGCCTCTTAAGCGTTGGGATACAGGCATGTACCACAACACCTAGTTTCTGTGGTCCTGGGGATTGAGCTCAGGGCATGTACACTACATCCCTGACCCCTCCTGAATTTATTTAATGGGAAAAGATCCATTCAGGCACTTCTCAAATGGTGATAAGTAGGTGGTATATATCAATATCAGTAATTTGGAGGGAATTGAAAATTAAAAACACAAGGAAATAATACTTCATACTTATCAGAATGTCTAAAAGGTGAAAGGTAAACATTGGCTAGTATATTTAAAAAGGCTGTTCATGCACAGTATAAATTAGTGAAGTTATGAAAAACAATATTGAAGATTTTCAAAAGTAATATATATATATATATATATATATATATATTTCAAAGATACAAAATCACGATGTCGAGAGGCCTCTGTATGCCCTGTTCATTGTAGCACTGTTCACAATACCAAGATACAGAATCAATCTAAGTATCCATCAACTGGTAAATGCACAAAGAAATGAGATATCTGTCCATACTTGAATGCTGTTCAGATTTTTTTTAACATTTTTTTATTGATGCTTTGTGCATTTCATACATCATTTTCCAATTCAGTTCAGGCATATTCCCTTTCCCTTCCCCCCCCACCCCCCACCCCAACCGGATCATGCATTCTGCCATGCTGTCCTGCATATTTCTCTCAGTTTTTTTTTCCATTTTTTAGCTAAGTGATCATCCATAAGTACAAACATCCTTCATGTAAAACCAATTTGCAGGCTGTTGTGCCTAAACCCCACAGCCCCACCTTCCAGCGGGGAGTGAGGGGTTGTATGTTCAATCAGGTTAATCAAATGAGGGTCCAGACTACATTGCTGTGTTTCACCATTCACCCCAATCACAGCCCTTACATTCTACCACGCCCCCTTCTTCCGCAGATTATTCCCTGGGCTTAGAAAAGGGCACAGGTGGATGAGAAGCAGAACAGCCACTCTCTCTGGAGCTGTTGTCTTGGATTCTGGTCATTCTGGCTGTTTCCTTCATGGGCTGACAGTTTGTCCAGGAATAACCTTTAGATCCTACTAATGAAGCACAAGCAATTAGATATTATAGGTATTTAAACAGCATAAATAGTTATGGTAGGTTACTTTAGTATAGACAATATGTTTGATGATGTTGATCCATGAATTACATTTTTTCCTGTTAATATGACAGGGTCTTACTGTGGCTTATGACATCTCCTAACCTGTAGAGGATGTAAGCTTGTGGCATCAGCCATGGGTTATTGCTCCAAGGAGAGAGCCAATAGCCAATTAGATTTGGTATATACAGCAAGCAAGTGTACAGATGGCCTCTGGAACACCAGAGAGTGTTACCAAAGGCCACTAAACCAATAAAGCAAATACGGGTCTCCTTGAGTCAAGCAAGACTCCACCGTCAACACCAACTACACCTCACCTGCCTGGAAATACTGTGCTGTTCAGATTTAAAAGAAAGGGCATTTGCTCATTTGCAAAGAGATGGATGAATCCAGAGGACAATATGGTAAGTAAAATAAGCCAGGCACAAAAGCAAGTATCATGGGATCTCCATGATATGCAGATTGTGAAAAGCCAAACTAAGAAACAGAGAGTAAAATGGTGGTTACCAGTGGCTGAGGAGGGGGAGTATGGAATTGGGAAGATGTAAGTCAAAGAATCCATTGTTTCCAACAGAAGGATTAAGTTCAAAATAGGCATTAGGACCAGTGAGTCGGCTCATCGGGTGAGTAGGTAAAGGCACTGACCACTGAGCTCGATAACCTACCTTTGATCCCTGCCACCCATATGGTGGAAGGAGAGAGAGCAGACTCCAACAAGTTATCCTCTGACCTCTACACATGTACCATGGCATGTGTGCACATGCACACACACACACACACACACACACACACACAGAGTACATATACACGCAAATAAATGTATTCTTTTTACAAAAGAGATATTATAATGAGTATGGTTAGTAATGTCATATACTTTAAAATTGCTAGGAAGGTAGATTTTTAAGTCTTCTTACCACAAAGTTAATTCAGATGTTAACTAGCTTCATTAGACATCCCATAATGTACATATATCACAGGGCATTGTATTATACACCACAAATATGTATAATTTTTACTTGACAAAAAGTAAGAAATTGACTAATGAACAATGGTGACAGTAAACCTTAGGCTAAGTATGTATAGATTCATGGGAAAAATGTTTATGAGAGTCATAAATAGGGTTGGGGATGTAGCTGAGATGGTAGAGTGCTTACCTAGCATGCATAAAGCTTCGGGTTACATCCCTGGGACTTCATAAACCTCAGCACTAGGGAGATGCAGTCAGAAGGATCAGAAATTCAAGGTCATCTATATAGAAGTTCCACTCAGCTATATAGTAAGTTTGAGGGCAGCTTGGGGTTTATAGGACCCTGTCTTTATAAAAAATTATATAAATATTCTATGGATTTGAACTTTACCCTATGAATGGGAAGCGTTTCATCTGTAATGCTCTACCTTCTCAAAATTGAGTTAAGCTAGATTGCAAGCTTGTTTTCTTCTGTTTATGTCCCATCTTTCCTTTTTGAAGAGACCATCTTCTTTAGAATGGGAATATTTCAGATTTTTATCTTCTTGAGGGCATCCATCAGCCAGAGTGTATCTGGGTTGACTCGACAGCTGACAGGCAATTGTGGCCCGGCCAGAACTAGCCTAGGGCCCTTGTTTCCACCCACTTAACCCCTGATATGTATCCCTGCCCTTCCTCATCAACTTCTTCCTCCTACATCTTTTCTCCTTGACTGAAACATCCCCTCTGATGCTTTCTGTGAGGTAACATCAAGGTATTTATTCTGCAACAGTTACACGAAAGCAACAAACTCAGAATTCTTATCCAACCACAGACTCTTTAAAGCAAGAAAATATGGTGATCCTCAGGAAGATTAGAGGGAGAGATGACAGGAGGTTCTTTTTACCTCTCTTAGAATAAAGAAAGCCAAGAAGTTCATTCTGCTATGAATGCTCTAGGAGGAAAGGTCATGGTATATCATGTCATCCTCTCACTTTTGAGGTTCATATTAGGAAACTCAACATCCAACTTCAGATGACTCAATGGTAGAGAAGAAGAGAGAGGGAAGGGCAGGGGAAGTGTCCTTGAGAATGATGACAACACTTTGTATTAGTTTGAATTTAAAATCTAAAAGAAATGACTGATCTTCCTTCTAAGATTTCCTAGGTTAGTGGTTTGGGATGCGAAGGCTGATGGGAAAAAGATGATAAGCTTGAAGAAATCATCTACAGTAGCACAAGTAGGCAACATTGTCTTATCTACCTGTTCTATTCTGTAGGTGGTATATACTATGTGTCTGCTGGCGACATGACAAATTACCTCATGTGTTAATGATTGAAAATAGTAATAGACTCATTTTGTTTGTGTCTTTGAGTCAGAAATTGATAGTGTTCCCACCAAATAATTGCTATTTTAGGTCTCTTAATGAGATTGTACTCCTGAACTTGGCCATGGATACAGTCGTCTGAATGATTGTGAATAAAGTATGCTTCAAAGTGTCACACATAAACGGTACAGAATTTGGTGTCTTTGGTCACTAGAAAACTTCAGTTCTTTCATGAGACCCTCCACAGGCCCTTTCCAATTGCTCACAGTAGAACAGCTGTCTTATCCCATTCTAAGCAATGCAAAAGAATGAAACAGAAGTAGCTGTGTCATTTATGGCAATAACAAAATCATATTTTGTTATTCGTGCAAAGCCTCATTGGCCATACTTCCCTATTCAGGATGAGAAAGGACCATTCAACAGAAGAATATCAGGATGCAAGAATCAACAGAAGCTATCATGCTCTGCAGAAATATATTTGCCACATGCAGGTGATGATACCACAAATGATTAATACCATCATAGAAAAGACTGTGTCCTCCAAGTTCATCCATGAATGGAATTCGGTGCCAACCACTGCCACATTCAGAAAAATTAGTTACAATAAATTTGTTTTATTACTCATAAATTTAACAATTCAGTAATTGACAGAGAGATCATAGTAAGTAACTTAAATAGGATTTACTCTCCATAAAAGACCTACTGTCTTCCAGGTATGTGAAAATTGACCTACTGCTGATTAATTTCCATTCTTGTGGTGATAGAAGGTAAATCTACAATGTTACTTTCATTCCTTTTTTAAAAAATTATGCTGGACATTTTCCAGCTTCATAGAGTAGAGAAGTTCAAACTTTCCCTCTGAAGATTTAATAAATGAGTCTCCTAAAACAAACTCACAATTGACTAACAAGACAAAAGGCATAAATTTATTATTATGCACATTTGCCTGGCAACCAACATATAAATTATGAAACTTAAGAAGACCCATATGAATGAAGCATAAATACTCTCTTCATAGGGGAGAGGAAAATGGGGGAAAGGCCACAGGCAATCGTACTGGGGTGGGAAGTTGATTTTAGAAGAAATAAACCCAGAGAACAAAGGATGGCTGAGACAAATTTCCTCTGGACTCTTAGTAGAGTGTTTGATTTTTCCATTTCTTCCTCTGTGGACTGAGCTTAATCTTCCTTGGTTAATGAAATTTCAGTAAGAAGATTTGAAGCCTACTGTATTCAGATCTCATCTTTAGGTAGATAGGGGACTTGAGAGAAAGGCCTCCCCTGCATTTGCAGCTCCCCTGGTGGGGGTATGGTTGTCTGAGTCCCAACACAACTCTTTCTCACTCTTATGTAAATTTCAAAGTGAGTAACAGATACAATGAATTTTCACACATTCACAAGCAGTTATTAAAATTGGACAATAAGACCAGCATTGCTTCAACTATGGTATACGCTGAGAAACAAACTATAATCCCTGGCATAAAATACATTTAAAGCCCATGAATAAAGATATCTATTCTGAGATAATTTCGTTATAATGTCTTAAATATGACAGTGGGAGAATGTGTGCTGTTCTGTGAGGATATTGATTGCAAGTGCTCACATTTCACAGGGATTGAAACTAACGGAGCTTTAGAGAGAGAGGCTGACATGAATTTGCATTGTGTTTTGAACAGTGGTGGAAGTTCATCGGCTGGTCTGGGATCAAGTAGCCTAGGTCAGTAAGGAGGAATTTTACATGAAATGGCCAGAGGTGAAAGCCGAGTAAGGCTATTAGAACATGGCCTTTGTTAATTCTGCTTTTATTACTGCTGTGACAATTCACCATAGACTGGTGGCTTAAGTATCCTAAGTATATTTTCTGTTCCCTTACTGGTCCAAAAGCAGACACAGGTATAAAAATAAAATCACTGTTGGTAGAGTTTCCTTATGTTTGGGGGGTAGATGTTGGGGAAAATCCATCTCCTTGAGTTTTCCAGTTTCTTTTTCATGTTCTTTGATATGCAACTCTCTTCCTCCATCTTTAAAGCCATAGTGAAGGCATTCTCACCTGGCCCCCTCCCAGGTTCTCGGAATGTGAGAAAGGTCTTTCACTCTTTAAGACTTGCATGTTTAGAGTGCAGCATATAGGTAATCCAAGGTAACCTGGACTCAGAGGCCTTATCCTTAATCATGTCTACAAAGGACTTTTTGTCTCATAAAGTAGCATAGTTGTGTTCCTTTCATTAAGGTGTAGACATCTCTGGGGAACTGTTCTGCCTGGCACACTTTACTCTGAAAAGATGTAAGAGTGTAACAAAGAGGTCCTGGGACTGAACGGCCACAGGTGAGGCTAGAAAAGTAGGCTGAAGCCAGTCCAAGAAAGAATAAAAGTTATGTTAGGGCCAGGCATGGTGGCGCACCCCTTTAATCCTAGCACTTGGGAGGCAGAGGCAGGTGAATCTTTGTGAGTTCAAGGTCAGCCTGGTCTACAGAGTAAATTCCAGGACAGCTGGGGCTACAGGGAGACCCTGTCTCAAAAAGACCAAAAAAAAAAAAAAGTTATGTTAGGTATCAGTTACTACTTTATATATGTAAGATAGGCGAGAAAGACAGACAGACACAGAACAAGTGACTCAATGATAACACAGCGTTTACAGGGAAAGGCCTCAAGAGGAAGTCTTGGGTATAAGAATCACAGCCTTCTGTTTGTATGCTGGAGTGGTTATAGGCCAGAGAAGGAGAAAAAAGGAAGAGGAATGAAAATTTTCCTTTTCAAGCCCATGTTAACACAAAAGCACAATTCTTGCCTCAAAGAGGATAAAAGATAGCTTATTCTGGAGCCAAATATGAGTGATCATGGCCCAGGAACACAGATCTAGGTCACCCCCAAAACCATGTTCTAATGCGGAAGCAGTTTCATGAAGTTTTTATAGTAACAGAACAAAGAAACTTATAAATGAAGTCAATTTCCAAAAACATTTGGTAGAAACATTAAGTAGTTATAGCAAAAGAGAAACCTCAGTTCTAAGCCTCAGATGCTATCTGATGACACTCAGCATTTCGCTTGGTAGAAGCTAGAGTTTTGTTAAGTTAATATATTTTGTTAAGCTAATATATCTGTTAGTTGTAGGATGTTATGTCAGACATACAGATAGACAAAGAATGGCTATATAGGGGGATAAAGATATCCCGAGATAAATTGTAGTTGGGCCCTGGACCTGCGACATTCCAACTACTCCATGACTGAAGCTCTCATCAGTTGATCAGCCCTGAAAAAGGGTCAGTTTAAAGATGCATTTTTCTTGTTTTATTTTAAAGTATTGTGTTTAGTGTTGCTTTTAAAGAGTCATTGTATGTTCATTTTCTACATTTGCATAATTACTTTTTGATAAGGTCTTACACTGTAGCCCAGGCTGACCTCAAACTCATGGTGATCCTCCTGTTTTAGTCACCCCCAGAATTAGAAAGAAAATACCCCCAGTTGAAACCATGTATGGTGGTTACAATCCACCACACATGGTTCCAACTGGGGGTATTTTCTTTCTAATTCCCCAATTTAATTTCTTACTGACTTTTGGTGCATTTCACATATAACATCTCCATCAGTCTTAGTCACCTTTGTGATCCGTACTCCATTGCCTCCCCAGAAGCTCCCCCGACTATAATTCATACATTCTGCCATTTGTATTAAGGCCTATTGTGCCAAATTAATCTCCCTGGCAATTCTTCAGTCCACGTTCATCCACTGAGCTCTAGTCAGCCTATCCAGAGTCCCTAACTTTAACAAGACCAGTTCTTTTTCATCCAACAGTAATCAGCTGCCAATATTTCTTTAGCTAATATTGGGTTCTGCAGCCTATTTCCCCAGTTACACAGTGGGGTTTTGTCTGGTTGAGTTTGCAAGGGTTTTGTGCATACTGACACCTTTGCTGTAGATCATACGAGCAGGGTTGAGGGAACATGTAGGATTCTTTTTCCATATAGTCTTGCATCACCTCCCTGGCTCTTACAATCTTTCAGCCACTTCTTCTTCCACCCCTGGGTGAGAAAAGTTTAATAGAGGAGTCCTGTCCATGACCCACACTCTAGACTCCTAATATCCATGGTTTGGCCATTTGTGACCTTTTGAGTTCCTGGCCCTCTGTTGCATGAGGGAGTTTCCTTAATGAGATTTAAGAGATTAATTAGTGTCCTCTTAGCCCCTTGTTCTATGTTGCATGAGCCTTTGATGTAGAGATTGCATTGTAGATGTGCCACTTAGGCTTGGGCAATTCACAGACAATTTCTGTGTATGACCAGTTGTGTTACTCTCTAATAATCTTCACCTGGTGCAAAAGAAGCTTCTTTGAAGAATGGTGTCTGTATTAGTCACTTTTCTGTTGCTGTGATAAAACAAAGGAACTTATAAAAGGAAGAGTTTATTTGAGCTTACAATTGATGCAAAGAGCACAGGAAGCAGAGAGAGCAACTGGAGACTGCGAGGCTTGTTAAACTCACTAAGCCTGCCCCCAGTGACATACTTCCTCTAGCATGACCACACCTTCTAAGACCTCTAAGAACCGTGCCACCAACTGGAGACAAATGTCTGAATACTTAAAGCCTATGGGGGACACTCATTCAAACCACCACATTCCACTCCCTGGCCCCCATAGGCTCCTGACCATATAAAATGCAAAATGCATTTAGTCCAACCTTAAAAGTCCCCATAGTCTTTACCAGTTTCAATGCCATTCAAAAGTCTACAGTCCAAAGTCTCTTCTGAGACTCAGGCCAATCTCCTAAACTGTAAGCTCCTATAAAATCAAAAGACAAATTACATACTCCCAATGTACAGTGGAACTGAATACACATTCCCATTCCAAAAGGGAGAAATAGAGGCATAGTGAGGAAATACTGGACCAAAACAAGACTGAAAACCAGCAGGGCAAAAACCAAGTCCAGTAGCTCCATGTGCATCTTCTGGGACTTTACTTCCAAAGGGCTTAGATGGCTCAGCTCTTCCAGCTTTGCTCGCAACATACATCTCTTTCTTGGGCTGGTACCATTCCCTGTATGCAGCTCTCCTTGGCAAATATCTCACAGGTCTGGGATCTCGAATGTCTTCTTGGAGTCTCCGCTGCCAACCAGGCTTCACATTCACAGCTTCCCGCAATGGCCTATCAGGGCCTTCTTTATTCAGGGACGCCCCTGCTGCACTCTGCCTGGCCTCTGTGGCTCTCTGAAACCATGGAGGAAGAACCGATGACCCCTTCACTCTTGCAAACTTCATGCCTCTAAAGCCAGCACCATGTGAATGAAATTGCCAAATCTGGCCGCAAGTTTGGGATGGACTCTCTCCTACTTTAACCACATTTGCAATTTTTCTCTGCCCTGGACTTGTTGGAGGATTAGCTGGGTGCGGTCTTGCCCTGAAGGTACTGATTCTTTTGTTTACTTGTAAATCTCCAGGCCTCTCCTTAATCACTTTAATCTCACCTTTCCCATTGTTTACTTGTAAATATCTAGGCCTCTCGTTAATCACTTCAGTCTCCTTATGAAAGGGAGCCTCTCCTTCACATGCTTTGGCCACACTTTTAATCTTCCTAGTGTACTTTTCAGATCCAAACTGTACATTCTGCATTTCCTTCTGCCCCATTTGCTCTTTTTTACTGTAGATCTGCACAATATTCACCATTAACAGCCACGTCACCATTTCTACATTAGGCTGTCTTGAAATATCCTCCACCAAAGACATTAGTCCATTGCTTTTCAACTTAGCATCAGGCAAGCATTTGAGCTGTGGGCAAACTGCTGCCAGACTCTTTATCAAAATATCCCAGTTGCTGCCTAAGTCTTTATTTTCCACTGGAACAACATATTTTGCAGCAATGCTTTCTTCCAGGCATCAACTAGAATGGACAATTAAGCTCTGCTTACAATAGTCAACAACATTTCTAGCACAAAGTTCCAAAGTCTTCCACATTTCTCCAAACATCCACATGGTCAGGTTCTTCACAGCCAACAGCCCACTCTCTGGTACCAAATAACTGTATTAGTCACTTTTCTGTTGCTGTGATAAAACACCATGACCAAAGGAACTTATAAAAGGAAGAGTTTATTTGAGCTTACGATTGACAGCTCCAGGGAATTAGAGTCCATTGTGGTGGGAGGCATGGCGGCTGGAGCAGCAAATCGAGGTTCACATCTCGCAAAGAGCACAGGAAGCAGAGAGAGTGACTGGAGACCCCGAGGCTTGTTAAACTCACTAAGCCTGCCCCCAGTGATATACTTCCTCTAGCATGGCCACACCTTCTAAGACCTCCAAGAACCATGCCACCAACTGTAGACAAATGTCTGAATGCTTAAAGCCTCTGGGGGACACTCATTCAAATCACTACAGTGTCCAAAATATTTATCTATAAAATAAGGACACATATTTTGCACTTAGTAAGAAGTTATACTAGCCTAGAGTTATGACAGCCTTTGAAATTTCCCTTAATATCTATGACCTCTCCAGCCATGTATATCTGGCTGTTTATAGTACCACACATGAGCTTCCTCCCATTGAGGAGGCTTTAAGTCCAATTAGTAATTCATTGCCCCCAAGATAAGAGTGACATTACTGCACCAATGTCATACGCTGTGCTGAGCACTGATGTGGATATTCAGTCTTACAGCTGGTGTCAGAGCAGCGCTTGCTGTTCTCCCTTAGTGGCTTACAAGTGCTCTCCAAAGCCGTGGGAGCTAGCCTTCCGGGGAGGTGGCTTCCAGGTCAGATCCAGCTCCACTGCTCCATATCTGGTGTCCCAATATGTCTTCAGCAATAGAGTCTTACCTTCAAGTTTTGGGAGGCAATCAAGGTCTGTGGCAATAGCCTGTGTAATTTGGGGAGTCTTTTAGACTACCTTGGCCAAAAACTCAAAAGAAGGTTTCTCCTGTATGGCACTGTTTCTTGTTATGTAGCCTTCAGCTATCCACATGGACTCATGTAGAGATTTTGTATGTGTAATTTGTCATTGGGTTGTTAGACTAATATGATTCCCTCTGGTTTTTATACTAGCTAGGCATTATTTACTTCTCCTCTCTTTTTCTCCTTGTCTAACCCTCTCTCCACACCTTCACCATTTAAATTGTCTCCATTTTTCTCATCTCTCCCTTGATAATACCAGACTACTCTGGTCCCATCTTTTTTTGAGCTCCTTCTTTCCTTTTATCCTCAAATTTCCTTATATAACCCTCCCTTCCCTCTACTGTTTAAGTGCCTCATTTTATCCATCCCCCCTTAGTAACATCTGTCCTACTATTTATTCTCTCTCAGGTTCCCTCTTTCCCTTTACCTCCTGAGTCACTTTCCACTTTCCTGGTTTCTGCAGTTACATCAGGACATATACTCACATAGAAGGATTTGGTGCTGGGGTCCACAAATAAAGGAGAACATGTCATTTGTCTTTCTGAGTCTGCATGACTTCACTTAACAGTTTCTAGTTCTATCCACTTACCTACAAATTTCATGATTTCATCTTTCTTTACTGCTGAGTAGAAATCCATTGTGTAAAATGTACCACATTTTCATTATCCACTAGTCAGTAGAGGGATACTTGGGTTGCTTCCATCTCTTAACTATTGTGAAAAGAGCAGCAACAATCATGGATGTACAAGTATCTCTGCAATAGGATGAATGCTTTAGGTATATGCTAAGGAGTGGTATAACTGGGTCAAATGTTAGGTTCATTTTTAGTTTTTTATGAGTTCTCCACACTACTTTTCATAGGGATTGCATGAGTTTGCAATCCCACCAGCAGTGAAGAGTGACTCTGTTTACCCACATCCTCTCCAGCATTTGGTATCATTTGTTTTCTTGATATAAGTCAGTCTACTGGGTTAGATGAAATCTTAAAGTGTTTTAATATGCATTTCCCTAATTACCGATGATACTGAACACTTTTTAGGATGTTTCTTAGCCATCTTTATTTCTTCTTTTGAGAACTCCCTTTCAGATTCTTAGCCCATCTTTTAGTCACTTGTTTTCTTGATTCTTTTTTTTTTTTTTTTTTTATGTTCTGGATAATAAACCTCTGCCAGATGTGTTGCTGGTAAGATTTTCTCCCATTCTGTAGGTTTTCTCTGGACTTCTTTGGTTGTTTCTTTTGCTGTGCAGAAGCTTTTTAATTTAATGAAGTCTCCCTTGTCGATTTCTGACCTTAATTCCTGAACAACTGTGGGAGCTTCTCTTGCTACGAGCAGGCACAGTGCAGTCCTGCTAAGGGAAGGGGACCACAGTGACCTCTGCAGTCACTACAGGGAACTGGCCCCTTGGAGCAGAGGTCAGTTGATCACTCACAATTTACTTCACAGGGTGGTGACCTGGTAGGTCTCCGTCAAGCCCCATGCCAGCTTAACCAGGTTGGTGGTCTGATGGACTTCTGTCCAACCTACTGGCCACAGCTGATGACCTGATAGGTCTCTGTCCAGCCCCATAGTACCATCCAACCTCATGCTAGCTTACCTGGGCTGGTGATCTGATAAACCACCGCCCAGCCCACTAGCCACGACACTCAAAATCCAGGCCTGCCTCTGCCTGTATGTGCAGAATAACGACCAGGAATTCTGTGTAATGATGGTAATGGAGAATTCGCTTTATTGGCTACTGTAACTCACTTTTATAAGCAAAATGATGTCAGCTCCCAGAGCCAATCACAGACCCCAGTTTCACACCACTGTATACTGCTGCTCCACCTAACATCATGTGCCTGGGCCAGTTGCTTGCTCCCTCTTGGGGCGGGGTCAGAGGAGCCCCATGACTCCCACACGGTGCCCTGAGAGGTGCTAACTGAGAACGAGCCCCTAATTCAAACTAGATCTTCCCACAAACAAATAATGTCTGATTTAGAAAGTCCTTTCCTACAGCTATATTTTGTAGGTTACTGCCAATGTTTTCTTCTAGCAGTGTCAGTTTCCGGTTTCATGTTGAGGTCTTTGATCCATGTGGAATTGACCTTTGTGCAAGGTGAAAGATAAGGGTATAATTTCATTCTTCTACAAGTGTTGATCCAGTTTTACCAGTACTGTTTGCTGAAGATGCTGTATTTCCTCCACTGAGTGTTCTTGGCTCCTTTGTCAAATATCAGATGGCTGAAATTGCATGTTCTCAAGTTTGGGTCTTCCCTATGGGTCCACTGACCTATGGGTCTCTTTTTGCACCATGCTGTATTTATGACTGTAGCTCTATAATATAGTTTCAATCTGAGATACTAATACCCCCTGCATTGCTTTTTGTGCTCAGGGTTGCTTTGGCTATCCGGGATCTTTTGTGTTTCCATATGAATTTTAAGATATTTTTTTTTCTTATTCTGTGAAGAAGGTTGTGGGGATTTTGATTGGGATTGTATTGAATTTATTACTTTTGATAGGATGATCATTTTCACAATATTAATTCTTCCAATCCATGAGCATGGGAGGTCCTTCTATCTTCTAGTGTCTTCCTCAATTTCTTTCTTCAATTATTTAAATTTTTCATGGTAGAGATCTTTAATGTCTTCTGTCAGATTTATTCTGAGATTATTTTTTGGAGGCAATTGTGAACAGGAGGGTTCCCATGTACTTGTTCTCTAATTTCTTGTTATCAATGTATAGAAACGTTACTGATTTTTGTAGCTTAACTTTGTAACCTGCCATTTTAAAAAGTTTTCATCATTTCTAGCAGTTTTCTGGTAGAATTTTTGACATATCTCAGGTATAATATCATATTATCTGCAAAACAGGATTTGACCTCTTTTTTTCAAATTAGTACCCCTTTAATTTCCTTCTTTTGTCTTATTGCTCTAGTAAGAATTTCAAGCACTATATTAAAAAGGAGTGGAGGCCAGGCATGGTGGTGCATGCCTTTAATCCCAGTACTTGGTAGGCAGAGGCAGGCAGATCTCTGTGAGTTCAAGGCCAGCCTGGTCTACATAGTGAGTTTCAGGCCAGCTGGGGCTACAAGGAGACCCCGTCTCAAAAAAAAAAAAAAAAGAGTGGAGATAGTGGATAGCCTCACTAAGTTCCTGATTTTAAGAGGAATGCTTCCAATTTTTCCCCATTGTTGGCTGTGAGCTTGATGTATATATCTTTAGTTATGTAGAGGTATGTTCTCAGCAGTCCAATGCCCCCTAGGACTTTTAATATAAATGCATATTGAATTTTATCAATGGCCTTTTCTGGATCTATTGAGATGATCATGTGATTTTTGTCTTTGAGTCCATTTATATGATTTATGCTATTCATTGACTTATGTACATTGGACCATCCCTACATCTCTGGAATAAAGCCAGTTTTATCATGGTGGATGACCTTTTTGATGTGTGCCTGTATGCTGTTTTTAAACATTTTGTTGAGAATTTTTGCATCTATATTCATTAAGGATATGGGTCTATAGTTTTTTGTTGTTGTTGTTGTACCTTTACTTGGTTTGGGTATTAGAATGGTACTGGCTTCATAGAAGGAATTTGGGAGTTCTCCCTCTGTTTCTATCTTTTTGAATGATTTAAGTAATTTTGGTTGTAGATCTTTAAATGTCTGGTAAAATTCTGCTGTAAATCCATCTGAGCCTGGTCTTTTTTTAGTTGGGAGGCTTTTTCAATTTCCTTATGTATTATGGGTCTGTTTAAGCTGTTGATAACTTCTTGGTCTAACTTTGGTGAGTCCCATGATATAAGATATTCATCCATTTCTTTTAGGCTTTCAAATTTCATCCCATATAATGTCATGAATCTTTGTGTTGTCTGTTGTGATGTTTCCCCTTTCATCTCTAATTTTGTTGATTTGGAGTTTCCCTTGCTTTCTTTTGGTTAAGTGGGCTAAGGATTTTTCTATCTTATTTATCTTTTCAAATACCAGCTCTTGGACTCACTGATTTTTTTGTATTGTTTTCTTTGTTTCTATGTCATTAATCTCTGCTCTGATTTTTGTTATTTCTTCTTGTCTGATGGTTTGGGTATCATTTGTTGTTGTCTTTCAGGGGTCTTGAGTTCCAATGTTAGTTGTTTATTTGTACTCTTTCTGATTTTTTAAAATATTTTTCTTGAAGTTTTGTGCATTTCATACAACATTTCTCAGCATTTTTTCTGATTTTTTAATGTTGGCACTTAGAGCTATATCCTTCTCTCTTAGGACTGCTTTTAAATTGTCCCAGAGGTTTTGGTGTGTTGTGTTGTTTTTCATTTAATTCCAGGAATACTTTATTTCTCTCTTAATTTCTCCTTTGACCCATTCATCATTCAGGAGTGTGTCATTTAATTCCCATGAGTCTGTGTGGTTACTCGGGCCATTCTGATGTTGCTATTAACCTTTATTGCATGTGGTGTGATAACCTTTACTGCATGGAATTATTTCACTTTTTTTATTTGTTGAAGTTTCTTTTATGCCCCAGTATGTGGTCAATTTTGGAGAAAGTTCCATGGAGAGCTGAATAGAAAGTATATTCTTTGGTGTTTGGGTGGAATATTCAGTAGATGTCAGTTAGAGCCAATGGTATTGTTTAATTCAGGTGTCTCTCTGTTTATTCTTTGTCAGTTAATCTGTCTAATGGAGGCAGTGGGGCTTCAAATCCCCTATTACAGGTGTGTTAGGATTAATCTTTGTATTAAAGTCCCATAGTATCATATTTAATATATGATTATATATTAATATATAATATATTACTGTGTAATAAAGTCCCATAGTATCATATCAAGTTGGGTGCACCAGAGTTTGGCGTGTATATATTCATGATTGTAATATTTTCTTGGTTATTTGTTCTTTTGTTAAAAATGAGGTTACCTTTGGAAACAACATACAGTTTGTTTTCAGATGACATAATTTTACTATAGGTGAGACACACAGACACACACACATATATGCATACGTTGAAGCAATACAAGTTAGAAGGAACAACAAAAGAATTGGGACAAAAAGGACTGAAATAGTGAAGTTCTCCCCAAAACAATAATCCTCTGCTTTGAAAAAACTCTGGAAAGTCTCAGAAAAAGATGCAAGACATGTATGGCAGAGTGCATGAACTTGGGCAGGGTGGGGGAAAAGGAAATGAGTCTAAATTGGATTGAGAAATGATGTATGATGTATGAAAAAGTATAATAACAATAAAAAAAGTTAAAGAAACTGTCTAAAAAAAGTGAGGTTACCCTCTTTATCTCTTCTGATTAGTTTTCATTTGAAGTCTATTTTGCCCAATAATAGAATTGTGTCTCCTGCTTACTTCTTTTTCTTACTTACTTTTTCTTACTTACTTTTTCAGTGTTCAGTATTCTCTCTTTGTTCTAAATATTTAGTGTTAGTGTTTTTTACTATGATGCGGTGTGGGGAGTCTCTTTTCTGGTCCTGTCTATTTGGCGTTGTATTTGTATAGGAATATCTTTCCTTAATTTGGGGATATTTTTTTTCTACAATTCTGTGTCTGGGTTATCTCTAGAGGGTCCTTATTGTAGAGAACTTGTAGTGTTTAGTGGGGACATATTATTTGGGTTTTTCATGTTATTTTTTCATTGTGATTTTGGCATGTAGACATCTTTTGTTGTTTGTGATTCCGGTATGAAACTCAGGTCTTCTTTTGTTAAGTTGAAGACTGACTTTGTATTCTTGATGTCCCTTGGTTGTTTTATTAGTTATTAAAGGATGGTCAGTCTCAGCTTCAATTTATTTTGGAAGGACTGTGTGGTTCTAATCCAGCTAGTCAGGAGGTCCAAGTCAAGCCTTAATCCTTCTAAGGTGTTGGCCCCTACTAGCCACCAAGCACAGCACAATTTGGGAGGCTTGCTAGCAAATGCTTGATTCAGGTGCTTTGGAAAGTTGGCAAAGGTCTGGGCCCCTACTAACATGCAAAGAAGCCTGGGTCTGGGGTAGTTGGATGGACAGTGGGTGCTCCCAAAGTAGGGGCATGGGCACAGCACGTTTTGGGAAGCTCGCCGTTGAAGTCCAGAGTCAGGCACTCTCAGGGAGTCTCTCAAGGTCTGGGATCACAGGAGGCAGCAGAGAATTTTATCTGTTAAAATTTTCCCAAGGTTCTTCTCACACAGATGACAGAAACCATCTTGTTGAAAGAACTGCCACATAAGTTGGTAAGGGATGCTCTCAAAATTGAACTGAACTGAACCAGACACACCTATGTGCTCCCTCTGAATATTCTGTGGGATCATTGTGGCCAATGGGGTTTCAGGAAGCTGTAGAGTTTTATAGAAATCTAAGTGTTGCCTAGCAACTCCAAGGAATGAGGGGGAGTTTCAAGGTTCTGGTATGGTTCACAAAGAGTGTTTTCAACACTTTGCTGTTCATCACGCACCTTTATAGGACTGTATCACTAGTTGATTTTATTTCTGTTTTATCTTGTGTACTGATCACTTTTCAATTATAAACTCAATCTTGAATTCTGGGAATAAATTTCACTTTATATGTTTTGACATATAGATTGCATGTTTTNGAGTTACTCAGGTATGTCAGGGCTCAGGGATTCCACAAGAATTACTTTAGTCTCTTGAGAGCATGCTTCCATGACCTAGGGATCTACTCGGGACATCTTTGTTTTTTGGGTTTTTTTTTTTTCGGTCTTTTTGAGACAGGGTCTCCCTGTAGCTCTGGCTGTCCTGGAACTCACTCTGTAGACCAGGCTGGCCTCAAACTCACAGAGATCTGCTTGCCTCTGCCTCCCAAGTGATAGGATTAAAGGCGTGCGCCACCACACTCGGCTACTCGGGACATCTTTTAAGAATTCATACAATGCATGCAGGTAATTCAATATATTAAAAAAGAATTAGTCCAGCCGGGCGTGGTGGCGCACGCCTTTAATCCTAGCACTTGGGAGGCAGAGGCACGAGGATCTCTGTGAGTTCGAGGCCAGCCTGGTCTACAGAATGAGTTCCAGGACAGCTAGAACTACAGGGAGACCCTGTCTCAAAAAGACAAAAAATAAAATAAAATAAAAAGAATTAGTCCAAGGTGGTATCATAGCAGTCAACCATAGCTTTGCTTTGGATTTTATACATGGACACTGGGAGAGAAGCTGACTCTCTTACTTTGGAGTTGCTAGACAAAGTGAGAGCAGTATTAAATTACTTATTTACCTATTACGATTTAAATCCCCTTTTCTTCTGAATGAATCACTTGTAACTGAAAGTCCTGAGTCACTCATCCTTACTTACTTGCTGTAAGAAGTCTTTAAAGGGGCAAAAGCACTATGTAATATGGTCTGGCTTGTCTTGGATATAACATATATAACAACTAATAGGAAAGACCTATGATTGTCATTAGCAAGGCTGTAGTAATCAGCCATGATAATTACACTAGTTACTTTCCTCCTTCCTATGACTAAATAACTGGTGAGAAGCCATTTAAAGGAGGAAAGATTTGAGAAGGCTTGGCTGCAGGAATGCTGGGGGCTGGAGCTGGAGGCATGGTTTGTTCATCTCTAGATTGCCCACCCAGAAGAAAGCAAAGAGAGAGAGAGAGTTGGTCCCCACCACCTATCAATCCACTTCCTCCAGGTAGCCCCACCTCCCAAAGTTTCCATAGCTTCCCCAACATAATATCACTATCTGGGGATCAAGAGTTCAAAAACATTAACCTGTAAGGGATATTTTACATCCCATTCATAATAGTAGTCATTTCATGATTAAATTAGAATAGCCAAGCCAAGAGAGTAGAAGATTTTAACATGGTGTAGTCAACATGTCATAAGCCAGAAATTAAAAGCAACAGAATCCATTTAATTTAGCAAAGTGATGATAATTATTAACCTTAATAAAGGTTATATAAATGGGCTAATAGCAGTAGAACAACTGGAGATTTAGGAGTTGCACTTTAAATATTTTTATTGATATTTCTGATAGAAAAGTTACTTCCATAGGGGTGGAGAGATGGCTCAGCAGTTAAGAGCACTGACTGCTCTTGCAAAGGACCCAGGTTCAATTCCCAGCACCTACATGGATGGTAGCTAAGAACTATCAATAATTCCAGTTAGATCCTGGGGATCCAACACCCTCTTCTGACCTCCACAGGTATTGTACGACCCACATTTACACACATGCAGGTAATACACTCATACGCATAAAATAAAAATAACAAATAACAAATTACTTCCATTGTAGAATGTCTAACCAGTAGGTCCTAGGGAGAGAACTCAGTTGGTAAATCAGAAGCACAGGACATGAGTTTGGATGCCCAGCACTGACCAATGTGTTGACATACACCTGTAATCCCAGCACTGGTGAGACAGACACCAGGCAATCTCTAGGATTTGCTACTCAGCCAATCCATGAACTCCAGATTCAATGCGAGGCCCTGTTTCAATAAATAAGGAAGAAAGAGATTGAGGGAAACACCAACTTTGGTCTCTGGCCTCCACATTCATGGATATATATATATATATATATATATATATATATTCCCACACACACGTATTTGTACATTTGTATAATGACTCCTATTCAAATTTAGTCCCCCCATGTCCCCAACCCCCATCAGAACTCATGCATTCCACTATCCATGTTAAGTCCTATCCAGTCAAGATTTTGAACCCAGATGTTCTTCTGTGCAGACTAAGTTGCTTTTCATCATAGTATATCACAAGAGAGATCAGACCATTGATGCAAAAGCATAACTCTTATCTCAAAGGGGTTAAGAGATAGTTTATTCTGGAGCCAAATATGAGTGACCATGGCCCAGAAACATAGATTCTGGTTACCCCCAATTCCATATTCCAATGTGGTAACAGTTGCTTTAGGGTTTTGTAGTAACAGAACAAAGAAAAATCATAAATCTTTTTTGACTTTTCAAATACATTGGTGGTTATATTCAGTAGGCTGGTGGTTCCTACTATAGGTCTCAGATGCTATCTGATGACATTCTTAGCCTTTTGATAGGTGAGACCTGCTGGACTGCTAAGTTAATACATTTATTAGTCACAAGAATGTTAATTCAGAAAAAGAGATAGCTGTGGCTATTTACTAGGTTAAAGATGTCCCCAGATAATTTTTAACTAGGCTCTATATCAACAACAGTCCAAACTCTCCACAGTTATGGAAAAGCTAATCAGCTGGTCAGCCTTGCAGGAGTTTAGGTCAGGATGCAGGAGTTTCTTTCTGGGAAATTTCCTCCCCAAACTAAAACACGGGACTTAAGTCAGAAACTCGGATGAGGTTTATAGAGTGAGCTGGTCAGTCCAACTAGCCCACTGATGAGGAAGCCATTCCATCATGGTGCCTGGATTATGGGTTCTGGCATACATCAGTGCCTCTGGCCAGAGCATTTCTGATGTCTGGCTTCAGATGAAACCACAACATGAATCAGTGTCTCTGGAGAGAATGTTTCTGTTGCTCTGCCCAAAACAAGAATCAGAACTACTTTTTTGGAAGTCTGAGTCATCGTCTACCTGACTGGTTTCTGTCTTCTATTCTCATCCAATACACGAACAAAGAAAACAAAAATACCAAGTAATACCATCAACCATAACTACTGTTAACAATTGGGTTATTCCATTCTAGACAAAGATGATTCTGTATTCTGTATTCTTATGCCATATTGTGGATACTTTCTCTTTTCATCAAATATTCTTGAAAACATAAGTTTTTATTGGCTACATAATATTCCATTGTATGCAGATGATGAATTCTCAGATAGCTTTTCATAAAAATCACAAGATCATCACAATAAATTACATTACATTAACTAAAATATTTTTCTCTTCCTGCGCCTTCTTTTTTGAACCTCCCTTCAATGTTATAGTAATTCTTCCAGTTCATCTTTATGTTAATGACTTTTCCAAAATTACCAGTTACATATGCATTTTTGCTCTCATGAGCCATTGGCTCTTCCTCTCCCTCTACTGAAGGAGCTGAGTGCATCGTTTAGCTTTCTTCTGTTCCTGAAATAGGAAAAGAATTCTTTTTTCTGTTTCCTTTCATGTCTCTTAGACATGGCGTCCTGTTTCCTGCTGAGCTTTTCTGACCAACTCCTCCAGGCCTTTGCTATTTCTCTGTGATCTCCTTAGGAATTTGCCCTACATTCCACTTTCTGTGGCATTTACATTTTGTGCTTCATCTCCCTGTGAAGTTCTTTCTTAAGCAACTTCTGTAGGCCCAGCCAGGTTTTTCTCATTGCAAATATAGCAGATCGTGCCAATGCTGCACTTAGGGAGGTGTTCTGCTTGATCTAGTCAAAAGCGGCAACTTTGGCCAAATCAGCAGTTGACACTATGACATTCAGTTGTTAACAAGTCCATGTTCAAAGTCCTTGCAAAGGTAGATTTCAGAAGAGATTTCTATACATGAGAAACGTGTGTATTCTGTTTTTGGAGTTCTCATCTGACTAAATGCTTTACCAATGAGGAAATTAGGATCATTAAACAAGTAGATCATAAAATTCTTGCAAACTCCAAATCATGATTCTGCCCTCCATTGACTTCCTCAGTGTGATATTAAAATAAGACCAGAAATTAAAACATTCAGGGGGCAAAATGCAGGAGGATTTTGTGCTGTGTCACCTTTTTTCCTGGAAAAGCACTTCATCTCAAGAATCAAATATTTTCAGAAGTCTCCCTTTATAACTTTACCCACATGATTAAAAAAAAACACTTATAGTAAGGGAAATTTTTCTAGTAATAACATGAAACTTTGAAACCATTTTAAAAATCCTTGATTATTGTCCTTAAATCAACCATAAAACAAATTACATGGCAAAAATTACAATTAAGTCACAAGATGAGTTTTGGGGGGTCTTTTTGAGACAGGGTCTCCCCTTTAGTCTCAGCTGGCCTAGAGCTCTCTATGTACACCAGGCTGGCCTTGAACTCACAGAGATCCACCTGCCTCTGCCTCCCTAATGCTGGGATTACAGGAGTGCGCCACCACGCCCAGCACAAGACGAATTTTTTAAAATGGGCAAAAATAGTTATAGCTCATGTCACATACATAGGACTGTGTGCTTGATAGGGCAAAAGTACTCTCCAAGGGGCTAGATCGATGGCTCAGCTGTTCAGATCAGTGGCTGCTCCTGCAGAGGACCCAGGTTCAGTTCCCAGCACCCCCATGACAGCTAACAACCATCCATAACTTCAGTTCCAGCGGATCCAATACCCTCTTCTGAACACTGTGGGCACTGTACACACAAGGTACACTTACATACACGGCCCACAAAATAATCATACACACAATAAAAATAAATGTCTTTTAAAATTTCAAATCAAATTTCTAGGCAAACACAAAAGTAGAACAAGTACTACTGTGAAGACCTGTGTCTCCACACTGACCTTCAGAACCTATCAATTTGATTTTTCTCTACACCAATCTTTCACTCCTTGTATGTGCCCTGGATTATTTTATTTTATTTTATTATTTTATTTTATTTTTATCCCCAAAGTATGATGTTAACATTAATCACAACCTTAAGACAGTACAACCTTAAAAGCCCGACAGTCCCTAAAATGTCCAAACACTTAAAAGTTCACAGTCTATTAAAAGTCTCTTAACTGTGGGCTGCTGTAAAATCTAAAACAAGTACTGTCTTATTTCAAAGGGAAGAATCAGGCACTCTCAAACAAAACCTAAGTCCAGCAAAGTAGCTCAAGGCTGGACACCTGGGACTCACGATCTTCGGCAGCTCCCCTTCTCTGACTCTGCTGTCTGTGGCACACACAGCTCATCTCGAAGGCCCAGGCCAACTCCATTCCACACCTGCCGCTGCTCTTGGTGATCGTCCCACGGTCCCAGCATCTCCAAAAAGCTGGGGTTGCCACTGAAACTGAGGTTGTTTCTGACCTCTCCTGATGCAAAACCTCAGCTTCTCTTCCTGACCCCTGGAATCCTGGGGTCTTCACTGCAACCAAGGCCACACTCTGACCAGTGCCCTTTCCTGGCCTCTCACAGTGCCAGGCCTCAGCTGCCCTCTGTGACCCCTTCATGCTTTCAACACTGGAACCATATAGGAGACTCTTACACGTTACCAAGTCCTGCTTCTGGCTTGACATGGAGGCTCGGGCCCCTTCTGGAACACAGCTTCTGTGTGCTGACCCTGAATAAATTTTTTTCCACAAGATTTCACCACAGTGATGCTGGTCTCTTGTTACTTACAGCTGATTTTTCAGCCCCAGCTAACCAGCATCAATTGTCCCAGTACAACAAAGATTTCACTTCAGTTTCTGTTCTCTTGTTACTTACAGCTGATTCTTCAGCCCCAGCTGACCAGAACCCATAGATTAAACAGTCCTGATGATCTCTGCTTCCCTTTGAAACTTCACAAGCCAGGCCTCCATCTTCTACAACTCTTTCAGCAAAACTGTTCCAAATTCCACAGCCATGGTCTTTAGGCATTCAATGATTTTTCTAGCCCAAAGTTTCAAACGCTTCCACAATCCTTCCCCAAAACAACAAGGTCAGGTCTGTCACAGCAATACCCCACTTTCTGGTACCAATTTCTGTTCTAGTTTGTCTTCCATTGCTGTGATAAAACACTCTGACCGACACCAACTTGGGGAGGAAAGGGTTTATTCAGCTTATATCTCCTGGGTCATGGTTCATCACTCAGGGAGCCCAAGGCAGGAACTAGGGTAGGAATCTGGAGGCCGGAGTTGAAGCACAGGCCATGGAGGAATGCTGTTTACTGGCTTGCTCCAGGATTATTTTAAAGAAAATCCCTGACATAGTATCTCATCTGCTAACATATTGCATATAACTCTGAAAGCCAATGACTTTTAAAAAAAAATAACAATACCATTAGAGAACCCAGAGGAAATAAAGTGATAGCAAAGGAGATCAACTTGATATTCAGCCTTTCCCATTGTCACAGTGTTTTCAAACTTATGCTTGTTTGGGGCAGGGTGCAAATAATAATACATTACCAAATTTTATAGTCTGTCATGATTGCTTTTCCCCCTTTTGATTTTATATTACTCTAAAATATGCATACATACCCTCCACCCATATACCAAAATTCCAAAGTCTGAAAATAAATGTTAGGTTAATTCTATAACCTGTTAAGGGATTCACATTGTAAGAGCATTCTTGCTTTCAGATAACAAGGAATATAACGTTAACATTGCTCAGTTTGCCTTACAACTAGGTACTTGCTGCTAGCATCCACAGATAAGGAATACCATTTGTTGTTTGTTTTTCTGGGACAGTGTTACTTCACTTAACATAATATCTTCTAGTTCCATCCATTTACATGCAAATTTTATGATGTCATCTTTCTTTACCACTCCATAGAACTCCATTGTGTAGATATACCACATTTTCTCTATCCACTCTTCGGTTCAGGGGTACTTCCATTTGTTCCAGCTCCTTGCTATTGTGAAGAGAGCTTCAACAAACATAGATGTGCATGTATCTGTTAGGTTATAAAAAGGCCGAGTGCCCCCAGCCCCCAGATAAAAAGGCACATGAGGCTTAAGTCACTCCAGGAACATGCTTTACTTCCATGTGGGACTGCCAGTGGGGGCCGCCTGCAGACACATGGTGGAACCAGACAGCATGGCAGGGGGCGGGCAGGAGAGGAGGAGAGGAGCAGACAGAGGCAGAGAGGGGCAGAGAGAGAGGGGCAGAGAGAGAGGGGCAGAGAGATGGCAGCTGGGTTCCACCCATTTATAGCCATGGGGCAGGACCTCAAGTACAGGGGAAGGGGTCTGGAGGAAGTAGGCACCTGTGTCCCTTGGGATTCTGGGAAGCCCAGACCTAACAGTATCTTTGCAGTAGTGTGAGTCTTGTGGGTACATACCCAGGAGTGGTGTGACTGGGTAAGGTGGTAGGCTCATTTTGAGTCTTTTTTTTTTTTCTATTTTTATTTATTTCTGTATGTGTACGAATGTACTGTCTGCATGCAAGTCTGTGCACCCATGTTGTGCAATGCCGTGGAGGTCAGAAGAGGGTGTCAGATTCCCCTGGAACTGGAGTTATCCTGGAATTGGAGTTTCAGATGGTTCTTGGCCACCATGTGGGTGCTGGGGATCAAACCCGGGTCCTCTGCAAGAGCGGTCGGCACTCTTAACCGCTAGGCCATCTCTCCAGCCCCCATTTTGAGTCTTTTAAGGGTTCTCCACAATGCTTTCCACAGTGGTTTTACCAGTTTACATTCCCACCAGCAGTGGATGAGTGTTCCCCTTTCCCCACAACCTCTCCAGCATTTGGTATCATTTGTTTTTTTATCTTCGCCAGTCTTATCAGAATGAGATGAGATGATATCTTTTCTTTTTTTTTCTCGTGTTTTTGAGATGGAGTCTCCCTGCAGCCACAGGTGTTCTGGAATTCACTCTGTAGACCAGGCTGGCCTTGGACTCAGATCTGCCTGCTTCTGCCTCCTGAGTGCAGGGATTAAAAGCATGTACCACCATGCCCAGCTGAGATGATATCTTAAAGTGGTTTTAATTTGTATTTCCTTAATTATTAGCAATGTTGAACACTTTTTAAGATGTTTCTCAGCCATCTCTATTTCCTCACTTGTGAAGTCTCTGTTCAGCTCTTTACTCCATCTTTTGAGTGAGTCATTTGTTTTCTTAGTTCTTTGTTTTTTGAGTAGTTTATATCTTCTGGAAGTTAATGCTCTATCAGATGTATCAGCAGTGAAGGTTTCCTCCCACTCTGTGGGTTTTTCTCTTCACTTCCCTGATTGTTTCTTTCTGTGTACAGAAGCTTTTTAGTTTAATGAGGTCCCATTTGTCAATTGTGGACCTTATTTCCTGTGCAGCTGCTGTCTGATTTAGAAAGTCTTCTCCTATGCCTATGTCTTGTAGTCTGCTGCCAACATTTTCTTTTATCACCTTCAGAGTTTGGGGTTTCACTTTGAGGTCTTTGATCCATTTGGAGTTGATTTTTGTACAGGGTGAGAGGTAAGGGTTTAATTTTATTTGTCTACAAGTGGGTGGTCCAGTTTTGCCAACATCATTTGCTAAAGATGTTATCTTTCCTCAGTTGAGTCTTCTTGGCCCCTTTGTCAAATATGAGGTGGCTGAATTGTATGTGCTCAAGTTCGGATCTTCAGTTTTGTTCCATTGGTCTGCAGGTCTGTTTTGTGCCAGTACCAAGCTGTTTTTATGACTATAGCCCTGTATTGTAGCTTGAAGTCTGGTATAGAGATACCCCTTGTATTGCTCTTTTACTCAGGGTTGCTTTGGTTGTTTTGGGTCTTTTGTTTTTCTATATGAAATTGAGGCTTTTTTCCCAAGCCTGTGAAGAAACTCTTGGGGATTTTAATTGGGATTGCATTGAAACTATATAGTAATTTTGGTAGAATGACATTTTTACTATGTTAATTTTTCCAATCCATGAGGTTGGGTGGTCATTCCATCTTCTGATGTCTTCTTCAATCCCCTTCTTCAGGGATTTAAAATTTTTGTTATAGAGATCTTTGGTGTCTTTGGTTAGATTTGCCCATAGGTATTTTTTTGTTTTTGAGGCTACTATGAGTAGGAAGGTCTCCTTGTATTCCTTCTTCACTTGCTTGTTGGTGTAAAGAAAGGCTACTGATTTTTCTAGGTTAATTTTGTATCCTGCCACTTTACTGAAGCTCTTAATCGTTTCTGGGAGTTTTCTGGTGTAGTTTTTAGCATCCCTTAGGTAAACTATCATATCATCTGCAAAAAGGGATAGCTTGATTTCTTCTTCTCCGATTAGTACCCCTTTAATTTCCCTTTCTTACCTTATTACCCTAGCAAGTGTTTCAAGGACTGTATTGAAGAGGAGTGGTGACAGGGGACAGCCTTGCCAAGTTCCCGCCTTTAAGGGGAATGCTTCTAACTTTTCTCCATTTAGGATGATGTTGTATATGGCTTTGATTACATTGAGGAATGATCCCTTCAGTTCAATTCCCTCGGGGGGGCGGATCTTGGCAAAGGGATTTTCTGCATCAAATGAGTTGATCATGTGGTTTTTGTCTTTCAGTCCATTATTTGTTTTATGATATTTATTTATTTTTTTTGTATGTGAACCATCCCTGCATCTCTCGTATGAGTCCAACTTGGTCATGATGGATGATCTTTTTGATGTGGGTCTGTATGCAGTTTGCAAGTATTTTGTTGAGAATTTTTGCATCTATCTTCATTAATGAGACGGGTCTGTGGTTCTGTTTTTTGGTTGCATCTTTGCCTGGTTTAGGTATTAGAGTGATGCTGGCTTCATAGAAGGAATTTGGGAGATTTCCCTCTGCTTGTATCTTTCTGAACAGTTTGTGTAATAATGGTTGTAAGTCATCTTTAAATGTTTTATAGAATTCTTCTGTGAAACCATCTGGGCCTGAGCTTTTTTCAGTTGGGAGGTTTCTTATTATATTTTCAATGTCTTCATATATTATGGGTCTGTTTAAGCTGCCAATCTCTTCTTCGGTAAGCTTTGGTGATTCCCAGGATTTCAGATATTCATCCATTTCTCTTAGGTTTTCAAATTTAGTAGAGTACAGGTTTTTGAAGTATTCCCATATGATTGTCTGGATATTTTTTGTCTTTTGTGTTATTTCCCCTTTCATCATGAATTCTATGGATTTGGAGTTGCTCTTTCTTTCTTTTGGTTAACTGGGCTAAAGGTCTGTCTATCTTCTTTATTCTTTCAAAGAACCAACTTTTATATTCATTAAATTTTTTGTATTGATTTCTTTGGTTATATTTCATTGATTTCTGCTCTGGTTTTTATTACTTTTTCCTGTCTGTTGGGTTTAGGATTCATTTGTTGTTGTCTCTCAAGTGATTTTAGCTGCACTGTTAGATCATTTATTTGTGCTCTTTCTGTTTTGTTTTGTTTTGATTTGTTTTGTTTTTAAATGTAGGCTCTCAGGGCTATAAATTTCCCTCTTAGGACTGCTTTTGAAGTATCCCATAGGATTTGTTGTGTTGTATTGTCGTTTTCATTTAGTTCCAGGAATGCTTTTCTTTCTTTCTTATTTCTTCCTTGACCCATTCATTATTCAGGAGTGTGTTGTTTAGTGTGCATGTGTTCTTGTAGATAGTAGGGCTTATCCTGGTGTTGATATTGAGGTTTACTGCACTGTGGTCTGATAGAATGAATGAAATTATTTCAGTCTTTTTGCATGTATTGAGGTTTTCTCTGTGTCCCAGTATGTGGTCAATTTTGGAGAATGTTCTGTGGAGTGCTGGGTAGAAAGTGTATTCTCTGGTATTTGGGAGGAATATTTGGTAGATTTCTGTGAGGTCCATTTGGTGTATTGTATTGTTCAGTTCAGTTGTCTCTCTATTTATTATTTGTCTGGTTGACCTGTCCAAAGGGCTCAGTTGGATATTGAAGTCCTCTACTATAAGCATGCTGGGATTAATCTGTGCCTTGAGGTCCTGAAGAATTGTATTTATAAAGTTCAGTGCATCAGAGTTTGGTGCTTATATATTCATGATTGTGAAATCTTCATGGTTAATTGTTCCTTTGATTAGGATGTAATGGCCTTCTTTGTCTCTTCTGATTACTTTTACTTTGAAGTCTATTTTATCTAATATTACAATAGCAACTCCTGCTTGCTTTTTGAAACTATTTGTTTGGAATATTTTTGTCCATCCTTTCACCTTAAGTTGGTGCCTATCCTTGAGTGTGAGATGGGTTTCTTGCATATAGATGGGTTCTGTTTTCTAATTCTTTTCCCCACTCTTATGTCTTTTGATTGGGAAGTTTAGTCCATTAATATTTAAAGGTATACTTGAGAGATTTGTGTTGCTTTCTTTCACTTTATTATCTATTTGCATTTTTGGTCTAGGTTACTACTTCCTCAGTTATGCTTTTATTAATTTCACTTACTAGTTGCTGGGAGATAGTTGCTCCTCTACTCTGTCCTTTGAATTGCTTCAATTATTCTCTGAAGATTTGGTTTTCTGGACATGTATTCTATCATCTTGTTTATGTTATGAAAGATTTTTCTTTCGCCTTCAGCTATAATTGACATTTTTCCTGGGCATTGTAACCTGGGTTTGCATCTATAGTTGTTTAGTACTGGAAATACTTTGGTCCACGTTCTTCTTGCTTTCATAGTTTGCACTGAAAAGTCAGCTGTAGTTCTGATAGGTTCCCCTTATATGTAACTTGTTTTTCTCTTGTGGCTTTCAGTATTTTGTCTTTGTTTTGGGCATCTAGCATTTGAACTATGGAATGGGGAGTTTCTTTTCTGATCTTGTCTACTTGGTGTTCTATGTGCTTGTATTTGTATGGGTTTGTCTTTTCTTTGGGGAAATTTTCATCTATTATTCTGTTGAAGATCTGACAGATACCATTCTCTTGGGATTCTTCTCCTTCCTCTATCCCTATGATGCAGATGTTTGGTCTTTCATAGTGTCCCACATTTCTTGATTGTTCCACTCTTGTGGGTTTTTTTTTTTTTTTCATAATTTTTACTTGAGCATTCTAGTTTTTCTGTGTTTTCTTCCAGGTTTGATATGCTTTTTCTGCTTCCTCCATTCTGCTTCTGAGGCTTTTTTCCCATCCTTTCCTGTTGATTGGATGAGTGTTTGATTTCCTTTTTCGTTTCATTCTGAGATTTCTTTAGTATTTCCACTTCCTTTTGGAGCGTCTCATTCTCTTCTTGTAACTCTTTGCTTCACTGGTTGGTTTCCTTTTCCATTTCAGCATGGGATCTTTTCAGTGTTTCCACTTCCTTCAGGAGTTTGTCGTTCTCTCCCTCTAGTTCTTTCCAGTGTTTGTCATTCTCTCCCTGTACTTCTTTTCAGAGTTTGTTATTCTCTTCCTCTAGTTCTTTTCAGGGTTTGCCATTTTCTCCCTCTAGGTCCTTCTGGAGGTTTTTATTCTCTCCCCTTAGTTCTCTGATTTATTCTTTATATTCTTTGATTTCTTTGAATATGTCTACAATTGTTCTTCTAAAGTCAGTATCCTGGGTTACCTCTAGGGAGATCTCATTGTAGGAATCTTCTATAGGATTGGTAGAGTTTGGAGTGGAATTATTCTGCGCTTTTCCCATGTTGTTCTTTCATTGTGTTTTTGGCGTGTGGGTTTGTTTTTTATTTGTATTCTGATGCAAATCTCAAATGTTTCTTCACTGCGTTGAAGGCTTACTTTGCTTGTTTCCTTCAGATGCCTTCATTGTTTTCTCCTTGTTTATGGAGGGTTGATTTGTCTAGGTTTCAGGCTTTCACTTTTGGTAATATTATTGGAAGGTCTAGCTCACTCTTCCTTTTCTGTTCTGAAGGTTCTCAAAAAACTGGGTAGGCAACAACTGGATTGGTACCCTGCTGAGCTCTGTGCTTACTCCACTTCCTGACAGCCAGTTCCTCTAGGTTGGTTGTAGGGCTTGGTGTTGTGGACTGGAGTTGTGTCAGGTTCACTGTGTCTTTTATTTCCTTGCACCCCGGAATCACTACTATAGTCCCACTTGGACACTGGCTCCAAAATTCCAGTTGAGGGAGGAGGGAAGTTGCTCTGAAACCCCTGACCTCTATGTGCCCAAGTCCATGACTGTTTTAATGTATAATCTCATATTCCATTTATTTTTTGTTTTGCTCTTCACAAACATCCTTTTGTGAGTTTGGTAATCTGAAAAAGTGTTGTTTAACAAAATATGAAATGCTATCTGAAAATTAATATTAAAATCAATAAGTCAAATTCATATTTTTGTTTTGTTTTGTTTTGGGTTTTATTTTTTTGGTCTTTATTGAGACAGGGTCTCCCTGTAGTCCCACCTGGCCTTGAAGTCACAGAGATCCATCTGCCTCTGCCTCTCAAGTGCTGGAATTAAAGCCATGAGCCACCACACCCAGCAACCAAATTCATGTTTTAGGGCAATGCCACTATAGTAATCTATGTGAAGGAAAAATGGGGTCTGTCTTCATTACTGAAATATTTTTGTTTGGTTTTGTTTGAGACATGGTCTCTCTGTTGCCCCAGCTGGCCTAGAGCTCCACGTGTAGACCAAGCTGGCCTCTATCTCACAGAGATTTGCCTGTATCTGCCTCCAGATTAACCTAGCTGCTACTAAAAATATCCCCATGGTTCCTTGAACCCATCAGGGGGTAGTGTAAACTCACTTGGGTTAATTACACTATTCACTTCTTCATTTATAAAAGAATATTTGTTAGAGAATTATAGTATATTAGATAAACATATGCACTTATATTCTGTGTAACAGAGACACCCTCTCTCCTTCTGCAAATCAAATGTACCTTAGTTCTCAAATACTTATAAAGATATAGTCCCACAGATAGATATATTCTATTTGAACATATGCTTAAAACATGATTCCGTAACATTTATAACCTGAAATAAAAGGAGAATCTGTCTCCTTACACAAGTTACTTAGAAATTCAGTGGCTGGATAGGGTGGTCAGGAAGACAATCAGGTGAGTAATTTATTCTTCTATTTTGCATTAGGCAGTATCTTTACATCACTCATTACAGAGTTCGAGGCTGACACTGATATAACAACAAAGAGGTTATCGAGAGGTAAAGCACAACAAATGTATTTAACAAGGGTTTTGCATGAGAGCTGAGCTTTCAAAAACAAGGACCCAGTGGCCTAGGGGAGGCTGCTTATTTTTGTGCCTATGTATTATGAAGACTTCTCCCTGTTACCTAGAAATATGATTGCACAGCAAGGGAGGAGGCCTTAACATAATAGACTGGAGGGAGCTTAGACACTCTGTATCTTCAGAACCTTCTTGTCCTTGGAATAGAGGGCTTGACCCATCTAGTATGAGGGTCTTATGACCGACCTACTTTCAGGCACAATAAGTAAAGAATTCTTTTCTGATTATACTTCAGTGAAGAGAGGCTGGAGAAGGTTAGAGACATTTTGCTCCTCTGATTTTTCTCAGTTGCCACGGTACTATGTTTTGGAGTATTATGTTCTGAGTTATCATTACCTATCACTATTGCAAGGAGTAAGGATGTTGAAGATGTCTATAATTCATTCCAGGTATAAAGCAAGCAATGAAAATCAAAAGTCAAGTCTGAAGAATTAGGAAATAGATCAGAATGCAATTACAGATTATACAAAAGGTGGAAGAAGAAAGATTAAAATGGTTAAATAAAAAACCTCTACTTTAAGATACTAGAAGAATAGAACAATATATGGTAACATTATTTGCAATACCATATAAAACTTGTCAAAGTCCTGATTTAAATTGTATATACTATGTTAAGTCTTAAAAATGGCCAAAACTTTGTACTGATTTTTAGACTATTAGAACCATTTTAGACTATTAGAACAATTTGGTAACTTTCTGCATTTTGATAGCTATAATATATAGCCAAAGAACTTAAGATGACACAATGTTATATTATACACAGATGGTTAGTGTCATGCTTTAGTTTCAGTAAAATGTTTAATACATTCTCCAAGTATTAAAATATGATATTATGAGTACTTCTTTCTAGAATGCCTTAAACAGTGGTTTTCTTTTATTATTGGAAGTGAGCCCACTTATATCTGTAAATGCTAAAGAAATAATTATGCACACAACTCTTGTTTTAGTACAGATAATACAACTTTAATAACATATTGAAGTGCTGGCTGTCAAGTGGGTAAGGGTGCTTGTCACCATGTCTGACAACTGAGTTCAATCCCCAAACCCACATGGTGGAAGTAAGTACTAAAGCAGTTTATGCAAGTTGTCCTCTGACCTCCCTGTGCACACTGTGGAACACACACACACACGCACACACACACACAGATGTGCACAAAACATACAATTAAAGTATTTTAATAATGCAGTAACTAGTACTAAACATATCTTCTAGATATTAAAAATGTGTTTATAAGAATGGATCATAAATAATTGGCATGCTACCAATAGCTTAATAGTCTAAAGAAGCAAATAGATTCTAACTCCATAATCTATATATCTTGGAATTGGAGTTTCAGACGGTTCTCGGCTGCCCTGTGGGTGCTGGGGATCGAACCCGGGTCCTCTGTAAGCTTGCATGCAGACAGTACATTCATACACATACAGAAATAAATAAAAAATAAAATTAATTAAAAAAAAATATATATATATATCTTATTGGCTTACTGAACTTCCCTCCCCACAAAACTGCTTCAAAGAGAATAGAGAAATCCAGTAGACATTCACATCATTTTATCTTTTATTTATTTTATGTGGTACTGGGGGTTGGAACCCACATTTGAACATTTTAACCTAAAATTCATCTCCACATGAGTTAGTGTTCCTCAGAATTAGAGCAGGGCCTTGAGCATCTCCATGCATTATAGTCTCATGTTATGTCATCTTGGCTTACAGCAGAACATGAAACAATTTACAACTTTATCAAATGATGCCATGGTTTGAATATGCCTAGTGTTCATGTGTTGGAAACTTAAGTCAATATTAGAGAGAGGTACACAGGCTTATTGCTCCAGAAGTGGCATCTATATGAAGAATGAGTTCCACCCCTTCCCTTTTGGGCATGTCCTCTCTCCCCCTGCAGCACCCTCTTACATGATGCGGCCCTTTCATCTCGGACTTCTCAGCCTCTAGAACTATGAACCAATGAACTTCTATTGTTTATAACTTACCTGGACTGCTATTCTGTTTCAGCTGTAGAAAGTAGACTAAGACAGTATTAGACAGTTGTCGCGGTCCCGGCTCTTCGGCACCACTTGTCACGCGCTGTAGTCTCGCTGGCAAGAACTTCACGCAGACAACAGGATTCTTCTGTGGTAATATTTATTGTGCACAGCTCTTTTGTGAGAAGGACCCCGAAATGGGGCAGAAGCACTGCTTATATAGCAGTCTAGAGGGTTCGTGTATGCTCTGGATTGGTACAGTGCCCTGATGCCTCATTAGCATGCCCAAGGCGCGGGCCCAGAGAGCGCGGGCCCAGAGAGCGTGGGCTCGGAGAGTAGTAGTCATGCACAGTTTGTCCAATGCAAAGGCAACGGCGGGAAGCGGCTTGTAGTGACTCAGGAAGTCGGCGCCATCTTAGGGCGTGGTACAGCACACATTGTTTGTGTGGTAGGCTGCCAACAGACAGTATTACTAATACTCCCTTGAGGTCACCACTAAAGTGACCTCTCATTGGAATAAAATGTCCAAGTTTCAGTTTATTGTATTCAGCTCTTTGAGACTTCATAGACACTGGAGAACTTTCTCTGTCTTGTTTTAGCTCTTTTTTTCTTGTCTGTATTTTAAAGTGCTATAAGAGTCTAAGGTCCTTATGAATAGTCATCAGGGGTTTGTTTCCAGCCTTCAACATGGTTGTTGAACCAAAAGCACCAGGTTACATCTACACATTGAATACTATGGCTTCTGTGCTGTTGATGGCTTTTATTATTAACAGAATTGCTGTACTCTATGCACTCTCCAATTGTGCAATTTATAAAATATATGTGTAACAAAAAGTATGTGCAGACTGTTGAACAGAGCACACTACAGAAATTGTTTCTATTTAACCACAAGCCAATTTTGAGCTATAAGGATCATTTCTAATCTTCTCTTTGGAGATGCCAGGTGATTGAATGATACTACTAAGATCACACAGCTCAATAATGGCAGAAGAGATTCAGGTCTGCCTAACTTCATTCATTTATTCACTCTTTTGTGAAAAAAATGTTGACTGAAAAAAATATTGTGCTCTGCACTAAATCCCAGTTGGATTTGAAGAATACGGCCTGGGACATTGCATAATAATATCATTATTATGAAACCTGTGGGTGTTCCTGTTGTCAATACTTTAGGCATTATTTGTTACATTCTTTAGATAAGAACGTTGAAATATTAAGGTTACAGAGCAAGTAACTCAGAACAGGGACTGGAATTTAGATCTCTAACTCCAGATCAAGGAAATTTTTCTACTATGAACTTGGAGCCCTGAATCTTTTCTTTATTCTGGACATTTTAAAATAGTTTTATTCACTTTTAGGAATTTCATTCATGCAAATAATATACTTTGATCGAGTCCACCCTCCATTCCCTTCCCTCCAGTCCCTCTCCTATCCTCCCACCCACAAACACTGTTTGCTCCCAAGTCCTTGCATTATGTTGGAAGCCAACTGTACATGCATGTGGGCCAGCCACTGAAGCATGTGTGGCCTCTCAGGGATTGTGTCCCCAAAGAAAGCTGACTGTCCCTCTCCCAGCAGCCATCAGCTGCCAGTAGCTCCTCAGCTAGGGGCTATCTTCTTTGAAAATAATAGATTAAAAAATGAAGATTTCCCTTGCTCGCAAGAAATCCCTCAGTTTCACTCAGCAGCCCCTTTCTTGGGAAAATCAAGCAAATACAATGACCATCTTGGTCCTCTAAGCAGCAAACCTCCAACCATGAACCTCTGTGTTCAGCTATTGGAAGAGGAATCACTGCACAAGTCAATAGCTCAGGAAGTTTTCTACTGAAGTATAAGAACGTGAGTTCAATCCCAGAACTCACATAAAAATGTCAGGTATGGAAGCATGCAATGATAATGCCAACACTAGGGGAGGCGGAGACCAGTGAGCAGACAGCCTAGTCTACGTAGGAAGGCCAAGCCAGGAAGAGAGGAAGAGGCCCTGTCTGTAAGGTAGATGGTACCTGAGGAACCAGACCCAACATGACATTTGGCCTCCACAAGAACCCTCATATGCACATATAATCTCTCTCTCTCTCTTTCCCTCTCTCTCTCCCTCTCTCTCTCTCTCTCACATATACACACACATTCACACACAAACATATTCATACACACAAACACATTCACACACAAGCACATTCACACACAACGAATGAAGCAGGAACTCAAAAATATCATAATATATCAAATTTAAAATCCCATTAAACAGAACATATATTCTGAAATTGGAAACATAATTGCATTTATGTAAATATTTAAGCCCCAATCGTAATTTTGCACCACAAAATAACTACACTACAATCTAGGAATTCTTTTCTAAATGCCAATGGAAAATTAAAAATGTTATTTGACTGATCGAATAAGTTGACATAGAAAAACATGTTGAACTAAAAAAAAAAAAAAAAAGCCGGTGTGGTGGTACACGCCTTTAATCCTAGCACTCGGGAGGCAGAGGCAGGCAGATCTTTGTGAGTTCAAGGCCAGCCTAGTCTACAGAGTGAGTTCCAGGACAGCTGGGGCTACAGGGAGACCCTGTCTTGAAAAGACCAAAAAAACAAAATGTTTCCTAGGACCCTGCTCTTTCCATTTCTCTGTTCTACACTGTCCCATATTGGCTTCCTCTGCAGGATCCAAGTGGTTCAACTAAAACTGCCAGTTCCACAGCCCTGCTTCTTCCCAATGTCCTCTATGTGGAATGGGGCTAGGGAGGTATTAATAAAGTTCTCCTGTCTGGGGTTTAATTTTTATTGACCTTATTCAGGCCATGTGTTCAAACCTGAATCACTCTCTCCAGGAGAACCTATAATACTGGCCAGACATATGTTACACATTGCTGTTTAATCATATTTGTGCTATTTACCACAAAGTTTAGCAGCTTAAGATAACACACATTTTTTGATTTCACAGTTTTTATGGTCCAGGAATCTATGCATGGCTTAACTGGGCCCTTGCTTCAGGCTGTCTTGCCTAAACAAAATTCTTTAATCACTATGTTGGCAAGAACTTGGGGCTTTTCCGAAGGCTCCACTGGGGGAAGAACCATTGGCAAGATCATGTAAATGCATGTTGGCAGAACTGATTCTTTCTACATAGTTAATGTGAGGAGCACATTTCCTACATGGCTGGTGGTTGGAAGCTTTCCTCAATTCCTTGGCATAAGCCCCATCATTCCACCTCCCCTTATCAATGCCAGCAAGAAGGAGGGTCTTTTAGAATGATGGAAGACAAAACTTTATAGTATATTTGTGGCAATGATATACTTGCAGTATTGAGGTATGCTGGTGACCAGAAGCAAAGATCCAATCAAAGCTTCTTGGGTGAAGGAGAAGCTCGTGCAGACATTAACACCAGGGAGCAAGAAGCAGTGGGACCACCTTAAACGAGACACCATCCACACCAAAGTTGAGTTGTATGTCCATCTCTGAGCATGATGTTATGTCATCTGTGAACATAATGTTCAAAAACTCTTCTCAAGCACAAGAAATAAGAGTGAAAACTAGTGTCATTGTCAGAAGAAGGAGGGCTGTTACTACAACTGTTCATGACATAATGGTCCAGATTTGGCTCTGTTGTAGAGAAAACTTTTTCTGTCCCCAGGACTTTGAGTCACTATTAATCTCAATGTTTATTTTAAATTACCTAATTATATATTTGAATTATAGGATAAGGATACTTTGGTGTACTAATTCAACACTTCTAAGCCAGCTCTAGTCTTTCTTTATGTTGGGTCTATAATATAATTTTCAGGCAATGCCTCAACACAAAATGGTTAAAATTCATGTGTATTGAAGTTGCTGAGATTAAGTGTGAATATACCATAGAAACTTGAGATTGTCTCAAAACTTATTCTACCTTACCCAAAAAAACATTTTATGATTGTTAGGAAAATAAAGCAAAAACACCCATTGAAACTTGATTTTTCAAGGTTTTAGTAGAACATAAAAATCAGCATTAACATTGAGGTGAAGAATTCTGGGACTCATCTCTATAGAAAGTATAGACTGATCTGTTAATTTTATCAAGCAGGTGAACAAATCACCATACAAACCTATTTCAAAGCAATTGAAACTTTTAAGTCTAAGAAGAATCTGCAGATTCCGTGTGTCTACTTTGTCCATATGTAACCACGGTACATCTGTGGAAGAGTGATGAGTGGTAGTCTGACCAGAGTCTCCTTGTGGGGCCCTTCCCAAAATCAAAGTCTTCAGCTGTCTCGGAGATGTGGATATTTGAAATTTGTTCCTGATTTAGAAACCAATTATTATAAATACTATAATATATGTGTTATGTTGATTGTTAATTCTGTAGCTATGTGTCTTTGATTATAGTAGAATATTTAGCATTATTTTCATTGTTTATTTAGTGTACATTATATACTCAGTACTATTCCAAGCACTTTGCATATTTATCAAGTCTTTCATTCTTAGCAGTCATCGTTTAAACATTTGTATACTCATGTCATCACTTTGTCATTCAAACACAGAGAACCTGGAATTTTATTGTTGTCCTGACACCATTCTAAGTGCTTGTTTCCTGTGACTGTTGACCTAGGTTTGAACTGGTGTAAGACAAAATCTTCTCTATCAGAAAAATCAACTCCAAGTCTCAATTCCTCAGTGGAGCATGGTAGACTAGATTTGTTTCCCAGGAAATGCAATCACCATTGAGCCGGAGCTACTGTGGAAGCTTTTAAGCAACTGAGGATATGTGGCCCCTCCCTACTGTAGAGACTATCTCAACATTTACTTGGATCATTTTGTCTATAGATCTCCACAAAAGGGAAAGTTTTGTAGGTTGTCTCCCTACTTCCAATTTCTGTCCCATATTATTTGATTTCTCCCATCTACCAGGTGATACATGTGTAACAAAAATTCCATCACATCTCTGTTCTCAGCAGGAAATAAAATAGCTACTGTTTTTCTCGATACACAAGTCCCTGGATTCTGCCCTGCCTATCTATCCTGCCCCATTTCTGTGCGTAGATTTTTTTTTCACATATGCAAATAAGGCCTTTGAATTCCAACAATATCAATTCTTTTTAGTTACTAAAATATACAAACTCACATGCTGATTCCTCTGCCTAGAACACCTAGGGTCTTTCTATTGGTCTCACAACATCCTAGTAAGTCATCAAGACACAGATCAGATAGATGGCTGTCTCTGAAAGCTCTCCATTCAAACTAAACTACGTATCATCCTTTCCTTCTATATTCTATGCACCTCGTGCCCATACCAACCACGGCATTCTCCATCCTGCGTATTTGCGAAGATTCTTGAAGCTAGGACACTTTCCTTTTCCCCCCTGGGTCTGACACAAAGGCTGCCACACAGAAAACCTCCATTGCCTTGATGTTCTAATTACCTTCTCAATGAGAAGTCAAACATTTCTCAGAAACCATAAAAGAAGAGAAAACAAAATAAAATCAACAGAAGTACTATTTTTCCCCTATCAGGTATGCCATGCATATATATATATTGTTGTCTGCCAGAAGATTTTAGCATTTTAGGCTTAAATTTCATTTCCTATTTTAGGCCATACCCCAGTGTATAAGTTGTCAGATCTGTTTAGTAAAGGCTGGCATTTCTTAAGTGTTCCATGAAGAGTTTGGTTCAAATAAAATTCAAGGCCTTAGGGAAAATTAAATCCGAGCTTTCCTTAGCATTTAAATGTTGATGCATGATCTTGGAGTATTTCTCTAGCTTCCTGATCCAGAAACTTGTTGAGCTACAGCATTCTGAAATTTCTGGATAATTAATCCCATTCCTCCTGCAGCTTATCATTTCTATGATGGACTATTCTTTTGTCATTAGACTATATTCTTTTATCATTAGTTCCTGCTAATTTCCATTTTTGTTTTTTCTCCATAAAGAGCACAGATGTGTAGTTTATTGTAATTCTCAGGCCAAAGGACATTTGGGATCAAAAAAGTAAGCGACTGCTACTTTTTAGTTAAAAAGAGTATTGTTGAGATCTTTCCTACACCACCCTACAGGATGGTGAGCACCGATCCCTCTTAGCTCCTTTGCCTGCAATGCAAGGTAGGGGACAGGCAGTCAGGCACATACACACAGAGCATTGCTTATTAGCTGAATGTCCTCCCAGTGGAGGCGTAGCTTTCCTGAAAAGTTCAGTGTGCTGTTTTACCAGACTCTTAAAAATAACCAGTCTTTATTTGAAATGTGTTGGAGCAAATAACTAACGAACCTTTTTACTGACTATGAAGCCAGGGGTGAAAAATGATGTTCCATTGTGACTCCTGTCCCCCAGCCCCACTTCTCTTAACCTTTTAGGTGGATTGCAGAAGTTAGATTGGTTGGTGCTGAAGACTTGAGTATTGATGTATATTGAATAAGACAATACATCGATGATATCATGGGTTTGGGCATTCTGATCAATCCACAGTACAATTAGCTTTCCTCTGTTATTTAGCCAGACAGTTCACCCCATGCATTTTTGTCTTTTGGAAACAAAGGGAACTGGGTGAACAAAACCATTCATGGCTCCAGACCAGTCTCAGGACTGAGTGAACAACACAAGTATATATTCTCCTAACAGTAAGGATAATATAAATCTGGCATTGAGATAGTCTTTCCCAGTTACAGTGCTTTCTCACACATGTTATTTCATCTGGACTTCAGATATCACCAGGAGATGGGTGACATGTCTCCCTCACAGTATCAAAAACAACACGGCCTTGGGGATTTGTCCAAGCGGAATGGTACTTTTTATGGCTCTCTATCAAAAATAGCAGCACAAAATGCTTCAATAGTGGAGAACAGCCAAGATTCCAATCCAGGGGTTCTGGCTTAAGAGTCTGCGCTCTCAGCCGCCAGCTACCCCAGCTCTCACTGAGGGAGCCATCTCCCACAGTCATGTGCTGCAGTCCAGCCAGGCACCCATGTGGATTCCACACCAAAACTGCAACCCTGGAATCACAGAAAAATCCTTTCTTAGCATGAGATAAAGAAACCCAGGCGATAGGACTGGCCCTTCTCCCACCTTGCTTTCTTCCCTATTTTCTCTTCATTGACTTACACATTAGAAGCCAAGAATGATGGATGTGAGGTGAAGGGGACAAGGTGAACACAGAAGCCTGCTGGCATCTGCACAGGTGAGCCTTCTCACCCCTGCAACAGGCCGAACTGAATGAAAGTAAAGAGTGGCTAACAGCAGGCTATGCAGCCAGGCTCTTAAGGTTCGAATCTAAACAAATAACTCCAGACAACTTAAAATGATGCTGTGTCCTATTTCCTTCCCTGTAAGAGAGAAGATAACAGTAGAAGATACACAAGGGAGTCACATAAACAAAATGAGCTCACACATGTAGAATATTTAGATCAGAGCATGACTTCAGTAAATATTCAACATACCTTTGCTGTTATTTTACAGAATAAAATAACAACTTGTTCTAGTATGTTTTATGCTCCTATAATAAAATACCTGAGGACAGGGTAATTTATTAAAAAAAAAAAAAGGCATTTACTTTCTTACAGTTCTATAAGCTAGGAAACCCAACATCCAGGTGCTGGCATCAGGTGTCTGGGGAGGAACTTCTGGCTGTGTCTTCACATGGCAGCAGTGGATGACCAGTGAAGGATAAGAAGAAAGCAAGCCACTCCCACAACCCTTCTAATATCAGCATTAAGAGGTGGAGCCTGATCGCCTAACCTCCCAGCGCCGGTGCATTGGGGATTGTGTCCTCAACAAATGAATTTAGGGAACACAGCCAGACCACAGCACATATATGTGTTCTGACACACAATAGTGCTCCCTTCTGTTAGATTACAGGACATATTCTGAAACACACATTTGGTATTAAGATTGCACCAATTCTTACCACGTTTTTGGGGAGTCAGCCAGCTTTTTCTTGTTCACACTTGTTTGCAGGTTTCCACCATTCTTCCCAAATGTGTTTTCTAAATTAATGAATCCAGCCATCGCCATTGGCAAGCTACCACCCGGCTTCGGTGTTTCATCTCACACCTATTAAAGCAGGTTATATTTTGTCTAAGTTATTTCTCCTCTTTTATGGTCACAATAAGAAATCATGTTTCTAAATTCTAATTCCTCTACTCTGAAGTGACATTTTTCTAAGGGATAAACTAGTTTTCTCCTGAGGCTATAAATTGCACAAGTGCAGGCACGTTCAAAGCTCACCCCCCATTGCCCAGCAAAATGTTTGGAACAAGAAGTACTTTGTAAATATTTGTTGAGAATGCTGGAGACATGCATAAGGTACAAAAGAAATCTCTTCTCACTCCCTAATTAATTAGAACCTAATTAAGAGATCCCTGAAAATAATCAGAATATTAGTTGTCTTATGTTTTTAAAAGTCAAAACTAATTTAAGAAAAGCTATACTGAAATCATGACTTTATTTTAGTACAATTTTAAGTTTCCAGATCAAGGTTTGAAGTGAGAAAATATCCACCTTACCTCGGGCTTTGGGTGGAGATGCAAGAGACTCACCAACCTTCATCTCCTTTTCTTATTTTACTTCTATGAAAAATTTAAAGCAGATTTGAAATTTAGCATATAATTTAGTACATAATTGACTTTTAAAAGACTGCACAGAGCAGAAATAGGGAGATGGTTCAGTTGCTAAAATATTTATCACACAAGCATGAAGACCTGAGTTTAGGATTCCTGGCATCCATGTAAAAAGCCAGGAGTGGTGGGTGTGTCCATAGTCCCAGGACTGGGGAGGTAGAGATGGGAGGATCCCTGGGGCTTGCTGGCCAGTAAGACTAGTTAACTAGGGAACTCCATGTTCAGTGAGAGACCCTATCTCAAAAACAACGTGGAGACATGATTAAGGAAGTCACTAGACATCAACGTCTAGCCTCCCATGCACACCCTGACACAGAAATCTAAAAAGACTGCACATAAGTTAAAGTGTGTATGTCGATGTGTATCATCTCCACAATCAAGAAAATGAGAAAGTATCTCACCGCCAATGCTCCCTTGTTGCTTGATTTTAGTTCTTCGTGATGGCCATCCCTGCCTCCCATTCCCAGGTAGCTCACCATCAGTTCTTTGTCACTATAGATAAATTCACACTCTCTAGAACTTTCATAAGTGGAATTGCACAAAATGTACTACTTAAGGGCAGCACCTGTTTATTCAACTATGAACAATTATTTTGACAGTCATTTATGTGCTGTATCAACTGTCATTGAGGAATATCCATTATATAGATATACAACCCTTTGTTCATTCATTTGTTGATGGCAATTAGGCTGCTTTCAGATGTTGGTTATTACAGAGAAATCTGATGTGAATTCTTGTTTACAATTCTCTGCCTGGTCTACACTTTCATTTCTGTGGACAGAACCCAGCAATGGAAAGACTGAGCCATATAACAAACTGTTTCCACAGTGGCTGTACCATTTTATATTTCTGCCTGCAGTGTTTGAGAATCCTGATTGATCTGTATCATGGTGACCTGGCCTGTACCACTGTCAGCCCTTGATATGGTCAGCCTTCTGAGTTTATGCTTTCTAGTTGGAGAGCTAATCTAATCTCATTGCAGTTTTCATTTGCATTTTACTAATGATTAACGATGCTGACCATTTGCCACATGCTTATTCTCATCCATATTTCTTCTCTGGCAAAGTCCTCATTCAACTCTTATGCCCATTTAACATTTATTTTTCTTTTCCTGAGAGTTTTTAACTATATTCATGTACACGTTACATGTAAGTTTGCAAATAAGATATGATTATTTTCTACAGTGCTTCTCAAATGAAACAATTTTAAATTTTGGCTGAAATTTAGTTATCAAATTCCCTTAACAAAGTTTTTGGTGCCTAACTCAAGTTTAAGATTGTTCCCTCATTTTCTTCTAAATTTTTTTCTAGAAGTGTTATAATTTTGGATTTTGTGTTTCAGTCTATAATATAGTTTGAGCTCACTTTATGTTTGATATCAGTTATGGGTCCTATTTTTTTTATTTTCTTCATATCAATCACTAAATGTTCTAACATAGTCACTGAAAACCTCCTCCTTTAGAGAGACCATCTCTGTCAGTCAGCTTGTGAACTCATTATATTTCTTAGATCTAATTGTGTATCTTGACATCAGTCCCCATTTTCTATACTTCATTGTAATTGTTTTATAAATAATTTTTTTCATTTAGGCAGTTTTTAATAAAAGTTGTGTATAAGACTCTACTCCTGCATCTTCTTGATTGTCTCTTCCTTGTCTTAGCCCTTTTCCTTTCCTGCTTGTTGAGATTTGGCTTTCCGTTCCAGGATCTTTTTGTGGTCTTTGTCCAGCTTTAGTCTGGTGATAACCACCTTGCTGGGGTGGATGTCCACATGGACAGCTGTGCCCTTAGCCTTTTCCCGCTGCACCCGATCAATGTAGATGACGAATTTCTTCCTGTAAACCTGGACCACATTGCCAATCTGCTGACCTTTGCAGTGCCCTCGTACAACCTGAACTTCATCATCCTTTCAAATGGGCAGAGACCGAACATTGTACTTCTGTGTCAGCTCTTTGGAAGGGGTTGGGGGGTGCGGGGTGATCTTCCTCTGAATGTAAGAATGTGCATTGAAATGCCTTTTGCAGGTCTTGCTTCAGTCAGAAGTCACATAGTGATTGAACTTCATTTTGGTGGCTGCTGCTTCAGCGATGGTAGCAAAGGGGAAGAGAATAAATAACTTTTTTTTACATTTATTTTTGTAGGAGTTGCGGTGTGCATGTGCTACCCAACTCCTGAGTGGGGGTCAGAGGGCAACTTCCAGGAGTCTGTTCTCTCTTTCTACAGTGGAGGTTCTAGGGACTGAATTTAGGACATCGGGCTTGGCAATAAACACTTTTACCCATTGAGCCATCTCACTAATCCAGAATTTACCAAACAAGAGTAGTATACACTCTTTGATTTTTTTTCTTATTTTTCTAAGCTATTTTAGTTGTTCTAGTTGTTGTTTAGTTGTTTAGTTGATCCTCTGCATTTCAGATGAAATTCAGATTCTAACAACAATAGAAAGTACCTATAGATGCATTCAGGAGAATTAACATGTCAATAATGTTCCATGTTACAATCCATGAGTGTAACTTATGTTTCCATTTATGTATCTCCCAGCCAGGTTTTACAGTTTTAAGTGTATAAGTCGACCATATCTTTTGATGTATTTACTCCTTAGAAGTTCATAATATTTGATGCTATTGTATATTATACTGATGTTTATTTAAAGTGTTGTTTGTGATTAGTTACAAAGAAATGCAATTGATTTTTGGATATTGATCTTATATCCTTAAATCTTGCTAAACTCACTTATCCTGGTAATCTTTTTTATAAGTAGAAAATTGTCATGTATTGGTAGAAACACTTTCATTTCTTCCTTTCCAATCTTGATGTGTTTTATTTTATTTCACTTTCATGAATTATTGTGCTATCCAGAACCTCTAACTGTTGTTGATCTTATATCACTACGATATACTGTTAGAGAGAGTTTGCCAAAATTTGGTTATGTCCACATCTACTTCAACAGACTTCATTATATGTAATTTTCTTTTCTCATAACCTTTTTGTCTGGTTGTGATATTGGACCAATGCTGGTCTAACAAGATAACTGGCACATATTTCCCTCTTCTGTTTTCAAAGAGTTGTATAGAATTGACATTATTTCTTATATTTTTGGTAGAATTCACCTTCAAAGACATCAAGGCCTAAAGATTTCTGTGTGTGTGTGTGTGTGTGTGTGTGTGTGTGTGTGTAAAGGTTTTAACTACAAGTCCAATAACTCTAATAAGTAGATAGCTCTTCAGTTATGAAGTTCTCTTTGACTGAACTTTGTTAGTTCATCTTTCAATAAATTTGTCCATTTCATCCGAGTTGCTGAATTTGCTGACATAAAGTTATTCAATTTTACTGATCATTTCAAAAAGACAACTTTTAGTTTCAGTCATTTTCCTCTATTGATTTTTCTAGTTTTCTATTTCATTTATTTCCTTGGTGATCTTTATTTTCTGATTTTTGCTTACTTTCAGTTTCACTTCTTTCCTTATTGTTCATATTTCTTAAGGTAGGTGCAGCAGTTATTGACCTGAAATCTCTTCATTTCTCAAGTAGGCATTTGGTGTTATAAATTTCTCTATAAGGACCACTTTAGCTGCCCCTCACGGATTTCGATTCAGTGTTTTCCTTCAGCCAAATGTTTCCTGAAAAATGAGAAAATAGTCTACCCAAACTAGAAACAAATGAAAATTGAGATCTGAAGATAGGGGTAGTTATGAGGATATGAAACAGCAGTGACTAGGGTAGCCGTACAATAGTTCAATCTAAATTCAATTGAATAGACCAACTGGAAACACACAATGTAAATAATGAATTGTGAAATAGAAGGAAAATGCTATAAAGAAATGTGAGTGCTTGATTAGGACACGATTCCCTTAATGATTAAAGATATCATAACTGGCTCAGAGTGAGATAGACAGATAAGTGAAAACCATCCAGGGGTCACAGCTGACTGTGGGAAAAGGAAAACAGAAAAGGTGAAATATTGTAAAGCCCTGATGTCACCAGAGTTGGAAGGACATAGACTGGCTTAGAGAGTGTCATATTTTGTTAATGGAAATATAAAATCATATCATAGCACTGGGAAAAAAATGGGTGAATAATTAAACTGATATATCCATACTATGAAATAATATTCAACAGTCAAAAGGAGCATGCTCTTGACACAGAATAATTAGTGTGGGTTTCCAAGGACATATTCTGAATGATAAAAACCAGCTTCCAAAGGATGTAGATGTGTTATTCCATTCATGTGTCATTCTTAAAGTTAGGAAATGATTGCCATCTATCTACTTGCCAGTGGATGAGAAATAGAAAAGAGATGGCTATGACTATATGGAAAATAGGTACAAGTAAGATTCTTGCAATGGTACTACCTGGATTTCAGCAGGATAGTGGTCATGTGATTTCACATACAATAAAATTTAATAGGACTAAACACACACAGAAATATGTGCATGTAAAACTGGCGAGATTGAAATGAAGTCAATGGATTTTTGTCAATGCCATTTCTTAGCTGTATGGTAACTAGCTGTATGGTAACTAGCTTACATGGTAACTAGCTGCACCATAACTAGCTGCATGGTAACCAGCTGTATGGTAACTAGCTGCATTGTAACTAGCTGCACAGTAAGTAACTGCACAGTAACTAGCTGTACAGTAACTAGCTGTATGGTAACTAGCTTACATGGTAACTAGCTGCACCATAACTAGCTGCATGATAACCAGCTGTATGGTAACTAGCTGCACTGTAACTAGCTGCATGATAAGTAGCTGCACAGTAACTAGCTGCACGGTAACTAGCTGCACTGTAACTAGCTGCACGGTAACTAGCTGCACTGTAACTAGCTGCACGGTAACTAGCTGCACGGTAACTAGGGAAGGATGGGTAAAGCTTTATAAAAATCTCCCTTTCAATATTATTTCTTACAACTACAAGTAGGTCTCTAGTTTTCTGAACATTTTTTAAAGAAAGTAAAAGAATGAACCTAGAAATATCAGGCAAATAAACAAAATAAACTATGATATATCCACATTATGGACTACTGTGCAGTCATTTTTAAAAGTTAAAAAACTAATGCATACTAAATTAGAATTTATAATTTATGTAATAAAATTTGCATAAGGCATCGTGGAATCAGAAAAGTAAGGTTCACAAAAGTGCATACGATATGATTCCATCTTTGTGAAGCAATGCGAAAATGCCCTATGTATTTATGTATATCTAGCTATGTCTGCCTGTGTGTCTATATGTGTGCTGTTTAACAATGGGAAATGTATGTCAATATACATCCTAGCTTGTTAACAGGAATATCATTGCAGGGAGGAGGATGAATGGTCGAGACTTTAGGAAGGCAATAGGGAAGAGAAGAAGCAAGAGAAATAGAGATGAGAAGAAGATAAAGCACTAAAATAGCAATATATGTTATAGATGAAATACAGTGTATTTTTGCATACAATCCTGTGTTAAATTCTAGTGTACTCACAAAATTATTATTATTTTACATTTTATTATTAAATTATCATAAGGCTATTGAGATCATTTATATAGCATTCAGTTCATCCATTTAAAACATAAGATTCAGTGATTTTTTTCAGTATATTCACAGAATTTGACAGCCATCACCATAACTAGTTACAAAACATTTCAGCACTCCCTTAAAAATGCCCAAGTGCCTTCCCTGGTCCTAGGAAACTCCTAGCTTATTTTCTATCTATAGATTTCTCTCTCCTGGCCCTCTCTTAGGATTAGAATCATTTAATAAATGGTCTTTCTGGCTATCTTCTTTCACCCAGCATGATGTTTTTAAAATCCATCTGTATTGTAGTGTATTGTCTCACTTTTTATTGCTGAGTAATATTCCATTGTATGGATATTGTATGGATATGGATATAGTACATTATATTTATTCACTCAAGGATGCTGCTGTTGTCACAGGCACTGCTATCTTAAGATGATGGTGGTTATGGCAGGGTTTCTTTCATCTTTCTCTGATCTGTCTATAAACTCTTCTACTTCATTTGACATCACACATAGATGTGTAGATGGTAAGCTCCACTAATGACCAGATGTTTGCTCTGTTGTTTTGCTCAGTTCCCTGAGGTACGAACTGCCTGCAGCCTGGTCCAGTTAACATTAAACAGATGTTTTTGAACCCATGCTTTGAGTCTTGTTCTGATGACAGCAGGGCTCTTATACTCTTTCTCTGGTTCCCTTAAAGTAGCTGGGGTACCATATGTCACACAGATGAAGTGCACTAGCCTCCTCTTGGTTGTTTATCACCAAAATCTTTTTCTTTAAGACAGGATCTCCCTATGTTGCTCACACTGGCTTGGACCTCATGATCCCTCAGCCTCACCCTCAGGAGTGCTAGGATTACAGGTATATACTGTGCCTGCTTTCCATTGATGATGATGATGATTATTATTATTATTATTATTATTTTGTTTTTTTTCAAAACAGGGTCTCCCTGTAGCCCCAGCTGTCCTGGAACTCTCTCTTTAGACCAGGCTGGCCTTGAACCCACAAAGATCCATCTGCCTCTGCCTCCCGGGTGCTGGGATTAAAGGTGTGTGCCACCATGACCTGCACTTATTATTTTTTTACTAATTTTTATGTGTATGAGTGTATCGTCTGCATTCATATTAAGTACAGTCATGTCGTGCAATGCCCATGGAGGACAGAAGAGAGCATTGGATCCCCTGAAACTGGAGTTAAGGATAGTTGTTAGCCACCGTGTGGCTTCTGGAATTCAAACCCAAGTCTTTTCCAAGAAGAGCCAGTGCTCTTAACCACTGAGATATCTCTCCAGCCCCTCCATTGGATTTGATAATACCCTTAGACTTTAACTTCCTTAACCTCTGTTTCAGATAAAGTTAACCTTTTGGGTGAAAGTTTTAGAACTTTTGATTCTTAGGAATGATTCTACCTTAAGATGTTTTGAACTATCTTTTCAGGCACTGGACAGAGACAGCAGCCTCTGGTCTTCTCTGTTCACCTCTCTGGGCATAGAAACCCTGTAAGTGCACAGTGTCCCACTGCTCTTGGCCTAAGACTGAAACCAAATTGGGGACAGAAATAATTTATTTTATTTCATATCACAGCCCATCATGAGGGAAGTCAGGGCAGGAATTCAAACAGGAACCTGGAGGCAAGAACCCAAACAGACTATGGAGAAATGCTTACTGGCTTGCTTCTGCTGGCTTGCTCAGATACCTTCTTACACTGCCCAGGTCCAACTGCCTAGGAAGAGACTGGACCCTGCTATATCAATCAACAACCAAGAAAATGCTCCACAGGCCAATGTGTTGGAGGAAATTCCTCAGTCAAAGCTCCCTTTTCCATGCTTGTGTCAAACTAACAGATTTGCCTGCACACTTCCCCAAACTGGGATAGATCTCACCCAAGAATGCAGCTGGGTGGATGAAGGAAGCGCCTGACTTCTCAGCTTATATCTACTGGGAATTTAACCTCTAAGGTTTAAAAAAAGATTAGAAAGGGTGGCCTGCCCCTTTTGATGAAGTACTTTATCACTGGGCTGGCAGCAGACAAGGGAGACAGACAGCCCATTCTCCTGACTGCGCCCAAACAGAAGAGAGTGTCTGTGAAGATGATTCTGGTGCAAGGGAGGGTGGGAGCCAGCTACCACTAAACTACCACAGTCTTTCTAAACTGTCACAGAGTCTTTCTGATTGCACCAAACTTTAACAAATGGTTTAAGTACCTATTTCTTTTTTAAAAATATGGGGGTTTTGGGCTGTGGGGATAGCGCAGCTGTTAAAGGCTGAGGCTAAGAACCGCAAAAAAATATGGGGGTTTTTTGGAATTTTTGAGACAGGGTCTCCCTTTTAGTACCAGTTGGCTTGGAGCTCACTCTGTAGATCAGGCTGGCCTTGAACTCACAGAGATCTGCCTGCCTCTGCCTCCCGAGTGGTAGGATTAAAGGTGTGTACCACCATTCCCTGCTTAAAATATGTTTTTATTTTATGTGTTCGAGTGTTATACCTGCATGTGTGTAAGTGCACCCATATCATGCAATGCTTGTGGTAGACAGAAGAGGGCATCAGATCTCCCTGGAACTGGATTTATGGCGAGTTAGCCACACAGTGTGGGTGCTGGGATTTGATCCTACGTCTTCTGCAAGAGCAGCCAGTGCTCATAACCACTGAGTTGTCTCTCCATTCCCAGCATTTCTGTATCTATTGAATGGTCTTAGGACATCATGTAGAAACTTTCAATGCTTTGAGGATACTGGAGTTTTAGGGTATATTTTTGGCTTTTTCACAGCCCTAATTTTCAGCAACTCTGCTTATTCCTGGGATTGCCTTGTAGAGCTCTTCACACTGCCTTTCAGGGAGAACTCTGAATTATGTTTCTGAAGGACTGTACCAAACAATATTTTGTGGTCCCATTATACAGTTTGGGCTTCAATATCCTTATCATAAAAGATAATAATTGGGGCTGGAGAGATGGTTCAGTGGTTAAGAGCACTGGCTGTTCTTGCAGAGGACCCATGGTTTGATTCCCAGCACCTCATAGAGGCTAACAATTGTTCATACCTCCAGTTCCAGGAGATCCACTGCCCTCTTCTGTCCGCCATGGGGATTGTGCAATATGGTTACACCTCCCTGCATGAAGTCAATGCACTCATACACATTAATAAAATATTTTTTAATTTTATTTAATTTTGTATGTGTTTGAATGTACTGTCTGCATGTAGGTTTGTGCACCCGTGTCGTGCAATGCCGCAGAGGTCAGAAGGGGGTGTCGGATTCCCCTGGGACTGGAGTCAAAGATGGTTCTTAGTTGCCATGTGGGTGCTGGGGATCGAACCCAGGTCCTCGGCAAGAGCAGTCAGCACTCTTAACCCGTAGGCTATCTCTCCAGCCCCATAATTTTTTTTTTGTCTTTTTGAGACAGGGTCTTCCTGTAGCCCCAGCTGTCCTGGAACTCACTCTGTAGACCAGGCTGGCCTGGAACTCACAAAGATTTGCCTGTCTCTGCCTCCCAAGTGCTAGGATTAAAGGCATGTGCCACCATGCCCGGCATAAAACAAAATATTTTGAAGCTACTAATCCACACCACAGTGTTAGGACGCAGTGACCTTGAGTGACTGTTCACTCTCTCTTTTCCCTTCTTGCATCTCACTTTAGCAACTTACAGATGTTCTAGCTGAATAAAGGTGGCTGCCCAATAATGTGTTGTAAGAATTTTAGGACTCCCAGAAAGTATTTTAAGTAAGATGAAGAGTATATTTAAACACTGTAAAAATGGGATCTTTGGGCCTAAACCAGGATTCTTTTAGAAGCTTGAATCATGAGAAAATACTTAAACAAAATCAGAAACCAACATGACTCAGGATCTTCGTCCTTCCTCCTTTTCCCTTTCCTGTCGCACCATCTCCCAACTCATATTCCCCTGCATTATAGACTTTTGCTAATGCATGAGAATTATTGAGTAGAAATTGAAGTATTGAATTATTAAAATAATAGAATTCAGGAAGTCTATATAAAGATTTTAAAGTGGTTAATAAGCAGTAATCTGTCTGAGCTGTGTTTTTATACAGCAGTCCAAGCCTTGAACTAATTCCCTCTTTCTATTTATTAAGAAACCAAAAGCCATTTCTAGAATTCTCTCATTCATTTATTCATTCATTCATTTAACAAACATGATTTAATACCCAGGAGTTGAGTGGTGATCAACAAGGCGCTTTGTCCCTGGCTTGCATTAAAACATGAAGCGAGATTAAGGAACTGTCCTATCAGCCTATGGCTTCTAAGCCAAAATACATCTTTGTCATGTTTGCTCAGTTTATTTTGTTTTTGTTTTTATTATTATTTTTTTTTTTTTGCAGGGATGGGAGGGCTTCGTGGATTACTCATAAAATGACCAGGAAGGGTATTGTGGATAAGACTTTAAGAGAAAATACAATTAAGATTCAGTTTTTAAATTTACATTCTAACAGCTCTACATTCAGTCACAGATAGCATCTTTTTTTATCTTCTCACCCAGTGTATATTGTGCAGTTAGAATCTTCTAGAACTGATTCATGTACTTCTGCAAATTCTTTAATCTTTTTTTTTTATTTTTTTGAGACAGAGTCTCCCTGTAGCCACAGCTGGTCTGGAACTGGCTATGGAGACCAGGCTGGCTTCAGTGTCACAGAGGTCCACCTGCCTCAGCCTCCCGAGTGCTGGATTAAAGGTGTACACCACACACCTGGCTTTCTCTATCCTTCTTAAAAGACCTTAAGGCAAAACAGAACAAACTGTAATCAAGTACACTGCAATTCAGGGGTGTGTAAGAGGATGCAGATGATGAACAAAAATCCCAACCTAGAAATTCTATTTAAAAACTAAGATACCTGCTTTTTATAAAGAAATAAAACATTTAAGAGTGGAATTTAAAAATTTGGGGCTACACTGCTAGAACTATAGAGAGTAACTGTGTGCATGGATAGAAAAACAGCCAGCAGCACACATACTCATCACCCAGGTGGGTGTCTAGTGTGCAGGCTTGCTGCTGCCCACCCAGGGCATCTGCCACCCACCACTAGAACCATAGAGAGGAACTGTATGCATGGATAGAAGGGAAGCCAGTGGCACACACACTCATCGCCCAGGTGGGGTCCAGCTCAAGCTACTGGTACTATGGTGGAAAGTATAAGCTGCTGGTGCTGTGTTTTACTATGGTTGGGACAATCCAGCAGTGTCAGTGACTCTAGGCTGCACAGCCAAAACTAAGAAAGAAACCAGCAGGAAGCAAACTGAGTGACCAACCAGTCCTCCATATTAATATTTGAGATTAGCAACAGAAACCAAACAAACAAAGAGAGAAAAAAAATACACATGACAAAGACACAATAGAAAAACAACAATATGGGAAAAGCTCATAATAAACCCCCACCAAACTCAACCAGTCCTGTAGAAGATCCCAACAACGAGATCACCCTGGAAGGAAACCAAGACACTGACCTTAGAAGAACAATTGTAGACATATTCAAAGACCATAAAAAACAAATCAGAGAACTAAAGGGAGAGAATGAAAAACTCAGGAAGGAACTAGAAGGAAAGACTGATAAACTCCAGGAAGAACTAAAGGGAGAGATTGATGCACTCCAAAAAGAACTAGAGGAAGAGAAATACAAACTCCAAAAAGAACTAGAGGAAGAGAAATACAAACTCTGAAAAGAAGTAGAGGAAGAGAAAAACAAACTCCAAAAACAACTAGAGGAAGAGAAATACAAACTCCGAAAAGAACTAGAGGGAGAGAATTACAAACTTCAGAAGGAAGTGGAAACACTGAAAAGATCTCGGGCTGAAAGGAAAAAAGAAACTGACCAGCAAAGCAAGGAGCTACAAGAAGAGAATGAAAAGCTCCAAAAGGAGGTGGAAATACTGAAGAAATCACAGGATGAAATGAAAAAGGAAATTGAACATTCATCCAATCAGCAAGAAAGGATAGGAAAAAGCCTCAGAAGCAGAATGGGTGAAGCAGACCAAAGAATATCAGACCTACAGGATAACACAGTGCAGCTAGAAACCTCAAGTAAAGATTATGAAAAAATTTAAAAAACACAAGAGTGGAACAATCAGGAAATGTGGGACACTATGAAAAGATCAAACCTCTGCATCATAGGGATACAGGAAAGAGAAGAATCCCAAGAAAACAGTATTGATCAGATCTTCAACAGAAAAATAGAAGAAAATTTCCCCAAACTGAAAAAAGACAAACCCATACAAATACAACATGCACATAGAACACCAAATACACAAGATCAGAAAAGAAATTCTGCATGCCATATCATAGTTAAAACACTAGATGCTCAAAACAAGGACAAAATACTGAAAGCCACAAGAGAAAAACAACAAGTTACATATAAGGGGAAATCCATCAGAATTACAGCTGACTTCTCAGTGCAAACTATGAAAGCCAGAAGAACATGGACCAAAGTATTCCCAGTACTAAATGACATTCGATGCCAACCCAAATTACTATACCCAGCAAAAATATCAATCATAGTTGAAGGAGAAAGAAAAATCTTTCATGACATAAACAAAATGAAAGAACGCATGTCAAAATAACTAACACTTCAGAAAATACTCAAAGCAATTCAAAGAACAGAGGAAAGGAGCAACTATCCTTAAGCAACCCAAGAGAGAAATTAACAAAAGTATAACAGAATAAAGACCTAGACCAAGAATGCAAAAGAAAAATGAGTTGAAAGGAAACAACACACATCTCACAATAATAACCTTAAATATTAATGGTCTAAACTCCCCAATCAAAAGACATAGACTGGGAGAATGGATTAGGAAACAGAACCCATCTATATGTTGCCTACAAGAAACACATCTCAGCCTCAAGGACAGACACCACCTTAGAGTGAAAGGATGGAAAAAAATATTTCAAGCAAATGGTACCGAAAAGCAAGCAGGAGTGGCTATGCTAATATCAGATAAAATAGTCCTCAGAGTAAAATTAATCAGAAAAGACAAAGAGGGCCATTATATCCTTATCAATGGAACAATTAACCAGGAAGATTTCACAATTTTAAATGTTTCTGCACCAAACTCTGGTGCACCAAAAGTTATAAACACGATCCTTCAGGACCTCAAGATGCAGATTAGTACCAGCATGCTAATAGTAAGGGACTTCCATAACCCACTGAGTCCCTTGGATAGGTCAACTGGACAAAAAAAAAAATAAATAAATAAACAGAGAGACATCAGAACTGAACAATGCAATACACCAAATGGACCTCACAGGTATCTACAAAATATTCCACCCCAAAACCAGAGAATATACTTAACCAGCTATCACCAAGCTCGTTAGGCTTTTTCTACTCAGCAACCCACAGAACATTCTCCAAAATTGACCACATACTGGGACATAAAAGAAATGCCAACAAATACAAAAGGATTGAAATTATTCCATACATTCTATCAGACCACAGTTCAATAAAGCTCAATATTAACACCAGGATAAGCCCTAATAACTATAAGAACACATGGAGATTAAACAACACAATCCTGAATAATGAGTGGATCAGGGAAGAAATAAAGAATGAAATAAAAGCATTCCTGGAACTAAATGAAAATGACAATATGACACAACAAACCCTGTGGGATACATTAAAGTCAATCCTAAGAGGGAAATTTATAGCCCTAAGTGCCCACATTAAAAAAAACACAGAAAGAGAACAAATAAATGATCTAACACTGCAGCTAAAAACACTTGAAAGACAACAACAAATGAACCCTAAACTCAACAGACAAGAAGAAATAACAAAAATCAGAGCAGAAATCAATGAAATAGAAACAAAGAAAACAATACAAAAAAAATCAGTGAATCCAAAAGCTGATTCTTTGAAAAGATAAACAAAATAGACAGACCTCTAGCCCAGTTAACCAAAAGAAAGAAAGAGCAACTCCAAATCAATAGCATTCATGATGAAAGGGGAAACATCACAACAGATAAAGAAAAGATCCAGACAATCATACAAGAATACTTCAAAAACCTATACTCTAGTAAATTTGAAAACCTAAGAGAAATGGAATAATATCTGAAATCCTGGGATTCAACAAAGCTTGACCAAGAAGAGATTGACAGCTTAAACAGACCCATAATACTTGAGGAAATTGAAGATGTAATAAAAAGCCTCCCAACTAAAAATAAGCCCAAGCCCTGATTGTTTCACAGCAGAATTCTATAAAAAACTTAAATTGGTCTTACAATCATTACTACTCAAAATTTTCAGGATACAGACAGAGGGAAATATCCCAGATTCTTTCTATGAAGCCAGCATCACTGTAATACCAAAACTAGGCAAAGACACAAACAAGAAAGAAAACTATAGGCCCATATCATTAATGAGCACAGATGCAAAAATTCTCAACAAAATACTTGCAAATCACATACAAACACACATCAAAAAGATCATCCATCATGACCAAGTTGTATTCACACCAGAGATGATTCGACATACATAAATCAATAAATATCATAAACACATAAATGGACTGAAAGACAAAACCCACATGATCATCTCAATCAATGCAGAAAAAGCTTTTGACAAAATCCAGCATCCCTTCATGTTTAAAGTCCTAGAGGGAATTGAACTGGAAGGATCATTCCTCAATGTAATCAAAACTATATACAAGAAACCCACAGCCAACATCATCCTAAATGGAGAAAAATTGGAAGCATTTCCCCTTAAAGGCAGGAACAAGGCAAGGCTGCCCCCTATTCCCACTCCTCTTCAATATAGTGAAATGCTCGCTAGAGTAATAAATCAAGAAAGGGAAATTAAAGGAGTACTAATAAGAAAAGAGGAAGTAAAACTATCCTTTTTGCAGATGATATGATAATTTACTTAAGGGATGTTAAAAACTCCACAAGGAAACTCTTAGAAATGATTAAAAGTTTCAATAATGTGGCAGGATACAAAATAAACCTAGAAAAATCAGTAGCCTTTCTTTACACCAACAATAAGCAACTGGAGAAGGAATATAAGGAGACCTTCCCAATCACCATAGCCTCAAAAAAATACCTAGGGATAAACCTAGCCAAATACACCAAAGATCTCTATAATAAAAATTTTAAAACCCTGAAGGAGATTGAAAATGACATCAAAAGATGGAAAGACCTCCCATGCTCATGGATTGGAAAAATTAATACAGTAAAAATGTCCATTCTACCCAAATTAATATACAGATTCAATGCAATCCCAATCAAAATCCCCATGAGTTTCTTCACAAACTTGGAAAAAAAATCCTTAAATTCATATGGAAAAACAAAAGACCCCAAATAGCTAAAGGAACCCTGAGTGAAAAGTACAATGCAGGGGGGATTACTTTACCAGACTTCAAGCTATATTACAGGGCTATAGTCATAAAGACACCCAGGTGCTGGCAAACAAACAAACCCATTGACCAATGGGACAAAATTGAAGATCCAAACTTGAGTTCATATAACTTCAGCCACCTCATATTTGACAAATGCTCTTAAAAAGCTCAATGGAGGGGGCCTGGAGAGATAGCCTAGCGGTTAAGAGCACCAACTGCTCTTGCAGAGGACCTGGATTCGATCCCCAGTACCCACATGGTGGCTAAGAACCGTCTGTAATTCCAATTCCACGAGAACTCCAGTTCCAGGGGAATCCGAAACCCTCTTCTGACCTCCGAGGCATTGCACAACACGGGTGCACAAACCTACATGCAGTCAGTACATTCATAAACATACAAAAATAAATAAAATTTTAAAAAAGTTCTTTAAAGCTCAATGGAGGAAGGATAACATCTTCAGCAAATGGTGTTGGCAAAACTGGATCACCATTTGTAGAAGAACAAAATTAAACCCCTACCTCTCACCCTGTACAAAAATAATCTCCAAGTGGATCATAGATCTCAACCTGAAACCTGAAACCTGAAACCCTGAAGATGATAGAAGAAAAAAAAAAAAAAAAAAAAAAAAACCCTACAAGACTAGGTGTAGGAAAGAGGCTTTCTTTTTTTTTTTTTTTTTTTTTTTTTTAAGCAGCCAGTGCTCCTGAAGGAAAAGACTTTCTAAATCAAACAGCAGCTGCACATGAAATAAGGACAACAGCTGACAAGTGGGACCTCGTCAAACTCAAAAGCTTTTGTACAGCTAAAGAAACAATCAAGGAAGTGAAGAGAAAACACAGAGTGGGAGAAAACCTTCACCACTGATACATCTGACAGAACATTGCCATCCAGAATATATAAACTACTTAAAAAACAAAGAAGTAAAAAAAAAAAAATAACCTACTCAAAAGATGTAAAGAGATGAACAGAGACTTTACCAATAAGGAAGTAAGGATGGCTGAGAAACATCTTGAAAAGTGTTCAACAGGGACTGGAGAGATGGCCTAGCGGTTAAGAGTGCCGACTGCTCTTGCAGAGGACCCAGGTTTGATCCTCAGCACCCACATGGCGGCTAAGAACCATCTTTGACTCCAGTTCCAGGGGAATCTGAAACCCTCTTCTGACATCTGCAGCATTGCACAACACGGGTGCATAAACCTACATGCAGGCAGTACATTCATACACATAAAAAAGTGTTCAACATCATTAATAATTAAGGAAATGCAAATTAAAACTACACTAAGGTATTATCTCACTCCAATAAGACTAGCCAAGATCAAGAAAACAAAAGACACGAAATGCTGGAGAGGCAGTGGGGAAAGGGGAACTCATGCACTGCTGGTGGGAATGTAAACTCATAAAACCACTGTGGAAAGCAGTGTGGAGAACCCTTAAAAGACTCAAAATGAGCCTACCAACTGACCCAACCATACCACTCCTGGGTATATACCCACAAGATGCATCCTACTGCAAAGATACATGCACATCTATGTTTATTGCAGCTCTCTTCACAATAGCAAAGAGCTGGAACCAACCCAAATGCCCCTCAACTGATGACTGGAGTTCTATGCAGCAGTAAAGAAAGATAACATCATGAACTTTGCAGGTAAATGGATGGAACTCAAAGCCCTTATACTAAGTGAAGTAACCCAGACCCAGGGGGGAAAAAAGTGAATAGTTTCCCTCATTTGTGGATGCTAACACCAAATCCCCAGTTAGCAGGCAAATTGAACAACTTTATTATTATATTTTATTGTATCTGAAAGCAACTGTACTATTATAATGTGAATCTCTTAATCGGCTCTAGAATTGACCTACCACTTGTATTCACACATTGTAGTTACCATGTATGGGTGGAAGATATGTATTCATATTCTAAATAAAAAAATAAAAACTTTTAAAAAGGAATGTAAAGTTATACTTCTTTTAACCTGCATGAAACTTTACTGTTAAAATGTGAATCTCTTAATGTGCTTTGGAATTAACCTATAGTTTATTTTCAGATTTTGTAATTTTGATTTATGTGTGGTGTGTATATATGCATATTTTGGAATAATGTAAAGTTAAAGGGAACAAAAAAAGAGGGAGAGAAACCTATTCAAAGAACTGACAAAAACAGTAAACTTGTGCATTGAAAAGGTTATAAAAGACTGAGGAAAAGATGCAAGACAGTACATAACATGTATGACAGAATCCATGAGCTCTGGCAGGGGGCAGGGGGGGGGCATGAAGGGTGGGCATGGATGGGAGAATGAGTCTAAATTTGGTTAAGAAATGTATGAAATGTGCTCAATAAAAATTAAATAAACATAAAAAATAAAAATAAATAAAATTTCAGGGCTGGAGAGATGGCTCAGTGGTTAAGAGCATTGACTCTTCTTGCAGAAGGCCCAGGTTTGAATCCCAGCACCCACATGACAGCTGACAACTGTTGATAACTCCAGTTTCATGGGATCCAGTGCCCTCCTCTGTTCTCCTCGGGCACTGCACAACATGGGTGCACTTACACACATGCATGCATAACACCCATATACATAAAATAAATATATAAATAAATATATATAGTATCTACCTAATAAAATAAGAGATTACAAATTAAATTTTTAGTATCTGAAAATAAGAGGACTTTTGTAGTTTGGATTACAAAATTATGTTGTGTAGCAGGTGCAAGCTGAATTCATAATGTGTGCAGTATCAGAAGAGCATATCTCCTGCTTTCAAGACATGAGTTTTCTACACAAATAATGACCATGTGAGGTAGAAAATAATTGTTCTAATAGAAGGCCTAACAGTTCCTTTTTAAGAAAGATATTTATTCGGTTGGGGTGGATTAGAAGAGATTTCATAAAGGAAATGTTACCCAATCCAAAGACAAATTGGGGGTAGAATTGTGGAGGTGCAATAAAGCCCCCCGAGCCCAGTTCAAGCCTCCCCTCAGAGCCCACCAAGTAATTCCCTTTGCTGGAGAATTGCAGAAGGGGTGTTAGGGAAGAAGGAATGATGCTAGATGATATTTAGTCACAACGAGGACCCCCAATTGTCATCAAGTGCTGGAAGAACAGTACATGCTCTTAACTGTTGAGCTATCTCTCCAGTTCCACAGTACAAACCATTTTTAATGGTTAAAAAAGTATATCATAGTGGGAAGACCAATATAAAGGTGATTGCTGCATTAGGCCAAGTACATGGAAACAAAGAAAAGAATATTAAAGTTGAAAGCAGTTCTATAAACCTAAAAGAAGGAACAGAAGAGAGCCGACAACTAGAAATTGGAACCAGGAGTCAGCAGTGGAAGAAAGGTGGCTGATGTTTTGAGAGCAAATGGCTGTACGCCAAGGAGATGACCAATGGTCTTCCAATGAGAAAGAAAATTGAGAAAGATGGGATTCAGAGAAAGAAGGAAAATGAAGTTTCATTTGTTCAATAAATATTGATTGGGCACTTACTACGTGCCAGGCACTGTTCTGGGGGAGAGAGGATGAGGGTTGCCTTCAATTTTTACAGGACTTGATGCTGAAGAGCCACTGTTCCCAATCTGTGCTGGAGCCAGAGTAGGAAAAGGGTAGGGAGTCAAATGTCTTTCTATTAAATGGAGACTTTGGCTGAGAAATGAGAGCTCTGTCACAGGCAAGCACAAGGCCGTGACCTTCCAGGAAAATTGCAGCGAGTGGTCCCTTCCTGAGGACAGAGCCTACACTAACCTATCTGGGAGTTCTAGTCTTCTGAGTCTGTTCTTTCTGATGCTGTAGTTCTGTGGGTTCTATTATTAATCTGTGGTTTCTCTCAATTATTAAATAAATTACTCAGTCTGTCTGCCATTCAGTAAAACTCACACATTTACATCTGTTATTCTTGAATTATTTTTGGTGAGGGCTCTTCTGCTTTATTGGAAAATTCTACCCAGTTAATGTTACTTTTATAGCTATTTCAGAATGGAAACCCTGATATAAATACAAGAGGGGAAAAGGATTTCTTGTGCCTAACAATATTTTTGTTTGGAAGAAACCCTGGCAAACAAGGAATGAATTATCCTGATATTATGATACAGTTTCTATATGTTGCAGTATCTCAAAAAGAGAAAATAATTCTCCTAGAGGTCCATTTTGATACAGCACCATAAAGAAAAAGAATAATTACTCTCCAAACACTGTAAAGCTTTTGATCGGAAACGTTTCTCTGTGTTGCATTTGAAAAAGAAAGGAAAGGAAGGGAAGGGAGAAAGGTAGCCTGTAGTGAGCTCTGTTATAAGCTGTAGTTCAAGCTTTGCATTTCCTGGTGTCCTTTGAAACGTAAAATTCCACAACAAAATAGCTCAGTAATGTATAACCAGTATGAAGATTCAATTCAGATTGAAGCACTTTGGTTTGCTTTTGAGTCTTGCTATTTTCTGCATTTGTTTTGACTGCTCTCATCATTCAAGATTGACGCTTGGATGGGTGTGTAGGAGGACGCAGCAGCAGCAGGCGTACAGCTTGCAGACAAAAAAAAATCTGCCTTATCTGATGGCTATTATTGAAAATGCGAGGTGTAGCCTGGGCTGGGTAATGAAGGGGAGCGAGCGAGGGGGAGCAAGGAGCACGGAGCTGCATACTGATGAGTGTAGGAGTACTTGATAAAAAGAATTCTGGCTGCTGGCCGTGCATTGCTCATTGTGGAGTACTCCAACAATCACACAGAACGCAGACCAGCCTAAGCTGACAGCTTGCTATGCCGTCTTCTGCTGCCTGGTTTTGGGGGCTGTATGACGTACTGGTCGGTAGTAAAGATTAATATGTAAGAAATGTGGAGCTAGGATCAAGTCATACTCCACAGACTGCCTGGCAAACTATGTTTTACTTCTGACTTTGCTCTCTCGCTGAGAACGTTAATCTGTCAAGCTGGCGGGATCCTTTGATAGCAACTTTCCCAGGAGCATGATGTGGCAATGCCACCTCTCAGCCCAGGACTACCGCTATTACCCCGTGGACGGCTACTCCCTGCTTAAACGCTTCCCTCTGCACCCTCTTACAGGACCCAGATGCCCTGTCCAAACAGTGGGACAATGGTTGGAAAGCATTGGGCTACCTCAGTACGAGAACCACCTGATGGCTAATGGATTTGACAATGTGCAGTTTATGGTAAGATGCTCCGTGTCCACGGAGCTGTCTTTTGTCTGTCTTTGCTTCTTATATGTCTTACATGGCTCAGAGGCAGCCTGATTTGCACTGAAACGGATCAGCTTTATATATGTAACTGCATCGGAAAATTGGATGCCCTTAGAACTGAACTTACTGTGTACATATAGACACTGCAAAATGAGATCTGTATGCATCCATTATACATGTGTGTTATATGAATGAATCTCTGAGAGTCCTATTTATAGGTTCTCAAAGAATGTTAACATTTATATTCTCCCTGTCATTCTTTGTGTGATTTTTTTTCCCTATAAATTTGAAATCTGAGTGTATCCAGTTAGATTCTATCTCTCGGCTAATTCTAGATTCCTGAGACACATTATTTCACTTGAGCATCACCATTTGTGATAAATTAGACAATTTGATGGTGTGAAGATCCTTTTTTTTTTCCTAATAAACATTCAATAAGCAGTTTAAATTCTGTGGAAGACCATTCATTAGCAAGCTGCTTCAGATGGTCAATTACTGAGAGCATGCACTTCCTTCCACATGCTGATTGAAGAGCGATGAAGTATTGTTTGTTACTTAGGTGAAAAACAAACCCTTGGGTCGATTAGCTATCTGTATTTAGAAAGGAGTTGATGCGCTTCTGAATCCTGGACTATGTGCAGTCTAAGCCGGGTGTGTGCAAACTTCTCACTGTGATGCATATAGGTGAGGAGGAGGGTCAGAGGCATGCAGACGACAATCCAGCTTTCTAATCATTTCTAGACCTCCCCCAATGCTCATCAGTTCCCCTTGTTAAGCTGCCTTTACTACGTCACAGCCCTGTTACCTTGCCTTGCTTTTAAGATCCCATCACACATATCACTGATCCCTAAATGTAGGGCCACTTACATGTCATAAGCATGTAGCACACAAATTGCTTGTCAAAATAATTAACAGCTGTTTTTAAATCATATGCTGAGGCTGACACCTGAAGCTTGCTAGAGCCAAAATGATTATAAATATACTTAGAGCTAGTCAGATTTTTAAAAAAATTTCCTCCCAAACTTGTCTGGACTGTTATAGATTTGAAAATTATTAAAATTGTTAAACTTCTACTCCTCCAAAATTGTGTATTTCTGAAAGCTTAAAAAAAAGACATAAAGGTACTAAGTGGTATGAATTTTAAATAATTGTATGCACATAAGCCCTCATGTGTATCTTTTTATTTATTTTTTATTGTGTATCTTTTTTAATGGTAAGATATATATGTGCTTTTCTTGTGTTTATCAAATGCTGTCATTGATTATATAGACAAGATATCATGGAATCGAAATAAGAAAGAAGTAGAAGTTTATGGAGCACTGAGCAGATTGAGGACTTAGGACTAAACAGATGGGTTAATAATTAGAGGAACTATCAGAGGAAATCATTTCAGCATTACTTATATTCACTGCACATCTCCACCTCTTTATTCTTTCTCTCCATCTCTACTTGAAATAGAGCATCTCATTCCCAGGCCCTTTCCCAAATTTATTCTGGTCCTTGAGAAGTTGTGTTTTTAGATTCCCTGGGTTAATTGGACACTTAGAAAGATTTTAATCCAGCTTAATTTTCCTCTGAATATTAAACACTTATGAACAAATATAATCCTCTTTCAAAGTCTGTAACTGAATCACACAGGTTTTACATAAGAATTTGAGGAGAAAGCATGAAGAACATTTCACGGGTGAATTATGTACAACCCTACAAAATGGATCTAGAAGGCAAAATTCTAAGCACACAGGAGAAACACTAAGGTCTATTCACAGGTTGTTGCCTTCACTTGCTTATTCCCAAGTATTGTGTATAATTTTCCAGAAAACAAGGAGACATTGTTAAGTAAGATGAGCCAAAGACTTTCTTCTTGAGACAGAATTTAAAAACTAAACAACTTTGATTTACCATGCAGAAATATTAATTAATCATGAAAATGAAGCAAGTTATGAAATGGTGTCATCAATTAGTGCAATATATTACATTCTGTCATATATCTCTCATTTGCTTCTAGTATCACAAGTGAATTTCTACCTTTATAAAATTATGTATTGATATCCATAATCTATTAACTGTTAACTTAAAGCACACTAATGTGATTGGCCCACTTTAAGAAACAATTTTGTGGTGAAAAATCCATTAGGCCTGCTAAGTTATCACTTGGTATCATATTCTAGCTTCTGTTTTTCTTACAGCACATTCTGACCTGCATTTATTCATCCTGTCGCCTAAGCAACAAGCACCACGCTCCTATTAACTATGATGTAGTGCAGGTCTTATTAGCTTTGTAGAAAAAGACAGTAGAGATCAAGAGGAAATAATTAATATGGGTTGAAGTACTGTAGTGTATCCATGCATGTACGTTGTTTAGGCAGCATTCTCAGGAGTTGATTTTTCATTTACTTAATGTTCTATTAATGGATATAAGCTTAAAAGGTCCTTATAACTAACTTTGGAAGAAGGTATTACTAAGAGTTTACATTTTTTACTAACCCCATTCTTCATACTCTTATACATAAATAAAATATGGAGGATTTTATCTACATAGCCATCATTAACTTTAATAAATATTACTTAATAGTGATGCTTAAACATAGTTAGAAAAGAGGGAAACATCTCTCCATATGCTTTGAGTTGTGTGTCTACTATCCTTTACTCTTCAGGATCTTATACTTAGCATTGATTTAGCAGGCATGTGAATTACTTTTCATATATTTAAAGCAAAATTCTGAGCTTTTGTTTTATGGCCTTCATTCTTATTTGTACAACATTTGTGGCACAAATTAGATCCTTCTGTGCCTTTAGCAGATAAAATAAATAGAAATTGGTACAATTAAAGAAGAGCTTCAAAGTATCTCAAGTCACCTAAGACTTTCAGAAAGCCGAGTCGTGTTGACAGCAAGCCCTCTCATAGCACTGTCTGAAGTCTTTCCCCAAGTCCTGCCCTGCCCGTTCCTCAAACCATACACGTCATCACCTGCTCTGTGCTTAGAGGCGATCTGCCTGCTTCTCACCAGGCCTGGGAATGCTGTCCTGGTCCTGATACCTCATACACTTCCTCCTAAAACATTTGCAACATATATGATGTGTCTAAGCTTCAACATGACTTTTTTGCCCCACCAAGGACTTTAGGTTTGAAGCAAAGCACCTGCTGTAGAGAAAACACAGTTAGCTATTTCCGCGTTATGTTGTTATGTTTGCTTCGCCCACCACCTTTCTTTCTTTCTAGGTCATAACTGCTTTCCTAAATTTTCAAAGTCTCAAATCCTGTTTCTTTTGCCCTGGCTCTGTTCCTTTGTGCCCTGGCCTCTTGCATTATTATTTTCTTTCCTCTAGATCTTTTATTCGCAAAGACCTTCTGTCTTGTTTACACAATTTTCCCCAAAGACTCTAGTCCATAGCTGCCTGTCCTCTCTGAATTCATGTAGGGATTGCATTGAGCATGCTATCATTTCCTCCTGCATCTGTGTATCCCCGGTGTCCTCAGACAGCCTAGAAACTCTGCACGTCTGTTTTATGTGCTTTATTTCCTTGCCTTTCTCAACACTCCTAACATGATGCTGTGTACATAGAACTCAAACTGTAAAAGCCATTTGCATAACAGATTGTCATGGAAGGGGCTCTAGTCTCATATAAACTAGAAGTCATGTCTGGCCAATAGGAACATGGAGCACCCATCCTTTCATTCATGCATCAAATTTTTCATGTGCCAGGGAGTGTTAGATATTAGAGATGCAACAGTGTGTTCGTGATCCTTACCTCAGTCAGGTTACACTGTTGCCCTGAGTATTTGCATGCATATCCAATGCTTGTTCTGCCATGAGAGTGTGGTATATAATACAGGGATCTTGCTTCTTACCTTTCCACTAATCAGCATCACTCAACAATTGTTTTACCTGCATCACATCATAGTATGAAACAAAAAAGCATAAAACTCTGTTATAGCACAGAGCCAAGGAAAGTTGAAGACACTAATAGCATCAGAAACTCATCGGCACCATGAAGTTTGTGTTGCTTGGAGGAAGACTGACTCATCGCCTCACCTAACTGGCTAACAGTTATATTTGTAAAAGGGAAAAGCATGAAATTATATATCATGTCATTCTTTGAGCATCTTCTGTTGACCTCGTCACTTGAGATGGTTTGACCACTGTTAAAATGTTCAGGATACACGCTTTATGAAGTTAATTATAAAAGTAATGCTGACAGACCCGTAGGAATTGACATTTTTGTACACTGAGTGGATAGCATTCACAAAACACTTACTGGAGGTCAAAGTGAGCAGTGTCCATTAGATACTGAAGGAGAGTCATAGAGCTCCTGGAAGGGATCTATTTGAACAAAGAATGTGAGCAAGACAAAGCTAATAAGTACATATTTTAATTGAAACTTTTCTCCCATTTTTGTGGTACATGTTACAATGCTAATGGACCTACAGCTCTTTCCTACTTTACATAACTTTGCTGTAATAAGAATATCATTTGCAGCTGGCCTGATAAAATGACCTTTTAAGTCTTAGCAGCATAACACCATCCAAGTAAGAAGTTAAACCTGTGGAGTAGAAAAATAAATTGTCCCTAAAGGATAGACTAATCACCCCGTGATGATTTGTTATTGAAATATTGCTTAGGAGCATTTATGAAGTTCCTGAGATTTAAAGGTATGAAAGAAAAAGTCCTGGCCTGTGTCCTCCACATTCCTGTCTCTGAAACAGGCTGGGTTTTGAGTTGAGTGGGTGGCCTTTTATTACAAGAGCAGCTATAATTTTCCAAACTCATTTAGGACAGTAGTTATAAACTTGCTCTTACAAAAGTTTTTTTTTTTTTCAACTGCTGGCATTTAAAATCTGTTGGTATCTAGAAGTCAGTGCCAAAAGGGAGACATTCTTTTTCTGGACAACAGCTTAATTACAAATGTAAGCAGCGAGAACTGAACAGTGGTATGAGAGAAAAGGAAAGAAAGACTGCCCGTCAGTACAATCTTGTTTCTTTATGATTCTATATACTCACCTGTAAAATCTGTCTAATGAACAATGTAGAAGGAATATTGTTTGGGGTCATTATTTTAATATTCCAAACTCTTTAAAGTTGCAGAGTACAATCTCAGTGTCAGGAGAGCTATTAATTGTGCCTGTAGGACCCCCATTAGCCTGGGAAATGATGCTGATCGCTTGTGCAGCCCAAAGTCTGAAATGAGGGCATATGTGGGAATGACCATTTGAAAGAATGCCTCTCAGAGAAAGTGCTAGCCATCGCTCCAATCTGTTGATAGGAAAGAGCCTTTTCTTCCTTCTGCAAGTTACTCTGATTAAGTTTTTAGGCATTAAAATATGTTGCTCCATTTTCTAATAATGCAGTAATGTAACTCCCATTACGAACTAATGTTCATATGAATTAGTCTTTAATTTAGTCATGGAGCATATTTGCATAATTTGATCTCCAGGATTGCTTCAAATGACCAGATATTTGGGATGAGGAATTTACCTCATGAGTCAGAAAACTTACTACAACTGCTGAGTTTCAGACCAGTTTTAAGAATAGGATTTCTTCTTTTCTGTAAAAACGATGGATCTCCCAAACCAGCTGTTCAATGGCTATGACTTCCATTTTCTCATTCCCTGTCACTTTGTTAACCTCTTTATAATCCAGCCTTTTTCCCAGCCAGCCTAAAACTGTTCTCTCAAGTCAGCTATGAGCTGCTTCTTGGCCACCCCCACCCATTTCCCCTCACGTTGTGTCTCTGTGCCCTACTAACTTCCATGATCTGCTCTCTCCTCTCCTTACTGTCATTTCCTCTCCACTTGGGCTCTGAGGCCTTGCACTGCCCTTTCCAGTCAACCCTATCACTCACGTGTGTTCATGTGGGAGCCTCTAGCCTTCCGTCTGTTCTCCAAGACCTGTGTCTGTTCTCTTTGGTTTGCCTCTTTCTACCTGGTTTCCAGTGCCGTTTCCACTTCTCACTATGCATTTCCATATGTACATATGCAGGGGAAGCGGTTAGCACAGATCTGGTGCAGAATTCATGCCCAACAAATGTTAACCGCTAGAGCTCTTCTGAGGCACACATTTGCTTTCACACTACTCTGCTTAAATCCTTCAGAGCTTCTTTCTTATAGGAGGCAGAAAGATATTTCCAAAATCCATAACGTGACTTTCATATTTGAGATCCCTGCTGACCTGGGCCCAGCTAATTCTCCAGCCTTATCTCTTCCTGTTTCTTCTTTTTGCAGTAGAGAACTGAACTGCATACTTTTCTTCTATAGCTTGGGTTTTTCACATGCTACTCTCCGCCAAGAATCATCTTTCTTCTCTCTTAACTCTTTATTATCCTTTGGCTCTTAGTTCCATTGTCATATCTTGTAGTTGTCAATCCTCTTCTGGCCTTCCGAGTACAAGTTAGAGACCCCTTTCCCATAGAACTCTTTCTTTTTTTTTTTTATTTCCACTCACACTGTGCTCTCTCCCTCTGACTCCACTGACAGCAGAGCAGAACAATCATCAATGGCAGGAGACCTGCTCTACAGCAGCCCTCAAGCCAGCTTCATGCTCAGGAGAGAACACTCTACCTCCTCCTCGTGGTTTCTGGTACTCTACACAATCAGAGGAACTTCTCTAGTAACAAACTATAGAAATGATCCCTGAAAGTATAGTCTCAGTAGCCTTCCTTAAAGTGCATCTTACTGGGTTATATTACTATGTGTTGTTGGTTTGCCCTGATCCCACACACTCTGCCATTCATAAATACTAGACAAGGGCTTAAGAATCTTTGTAAAGGACCACATGGTAAATCATTCAGACTTTTCAAGCTACGTGAGCCCTGTGAGCAGAGCTCTCCGCCTCTGCTCTTGTGGCATGAGAAGAGCTATAGGTGATATGAAAACGAATGGATGTGGTTTTGTTCCAACCAAATTTTATCTACTGAAATGGCTAGATTGGGCTGTGGGCCATATTTTGCTGCCCTGCTCTGGAGTTAGAAATATGCTTTCATCCTCTGAGTCTCCAGGTCTAACTGAAGGAGGAAGAAGTGAGTAGGTAAGAAGGCTGGGAAGAAAGGAAGGTAGGAGGATGGAGCAGAGCAGCAGGCGGACTGGGAGGAGAGGGGATTCTAGCCCATAGCTGAGGACATTCAGAGCAAGATCCAGCCTTCGGGGTTTGGCAAAAGCTAGGGAGGGGTCTTTATGGACTGCAGTGTATTTTCAGCAGGAAAAGTGAACAGGCATGGGAACCAGAAAAGCACAGCTACAGAGCAAGTCCGCTGCTCCCTGAGTGGAGTTCCTCTCTCTTTCTTCTTCACTTGATTGAGTCTCATTGTTCATGAGTCAGTTTAAACATGACTCCCTCACGGAGATACTCCCTAGTACTCTTCTGTCCTTTGGCTGTCATGCTCTCCCTCCCTTCTCGGGGCACTCGCTTGTTCTTAGTCCAAGCCTAGCTCTGATTTTATTGCTTTTCAATTATTTTAATCTGTCCAAATGTCTGCTTCCATTCTAGAGAGTGAGTTTACTAGAGGAAGAAGTTGGATCTTAGTCACATTTGTATTGATAAAGCCTAGCACAGTGCCTGGTGCAGTCATTTCTCAATAGTCATTGAATGGATTTTTTAAGAACTATGCAGTTGTTTTTTTTATGTGTTTGAGTGTACTGTCTGCATGTAGGTTGGTGCACCATGTCGTGCAATGCTGCAGAGGTCAGAAGAGGACGTCGGATTCCCCTGGAACTGGAATTAAAGACGGTTCTTAGCCGCCATGTGGATGCTGGGAATCGAACCGGGGTCCTCTGCAAGAGCAGTTGGCACTCTTAACCACTGAGCCATCTCTCCAGCCCCGGAACATGCAGTTTTATATAAATTAACCTGTATAATTTTTACCATCAATCTGTCAGTAATTACTAATATTTTCTAATTGATGAATGAAGAGGAGACTTAACATGTTTGAAAAAAAAATTGTTATCAGAGCCAAGATTACAAAGCCAACTCTCTCTCTCTCTCTCTCTCTCTCTGATGAAAACATCCCTTCTGGATTTAAGTATCTTCATTCCTCTCTTCACTTATTCAGCAAATGTTTCTTAAGAGCTGCTTGTTAAGTTGCAGGCACACACAGGATGTCGGCTCTGCCCTCAGAGCACTCCCAGCCTCAGATTCTTCTGGTTCTTTATTGGAATTCCTTCTCTGGTTGCCTTCCATCTCATCTCCACTTTTCTTATTTATTTACTTATTTATTTACTTATTTGCTTATTGTCTTTTTGAGACAGGATCTCCTTCTAGCCCCAGCTGGCCTGGAACTCACTATGTAGACCAGGCTGGCCTCCAACTCACAGAGATCCACCTGCCTCTGCCTCCCGAGTGCTGGGATCAAAGGTGTGTGCCACCACACTAGGCCCTGCTTTTCTTAAGATATCTGCTTTAACCAGTATAGCATGCTCACTGCCAAGCAAATATTCACCTTCATTTTTGTTCACAATTGTCTGGCAGTACTACAGGCAACAAATCCAGGTTCAAGGCATCAGTAGGAGACTGATGAGGAGAAGAGTCTGTCCTGGGCCTGTCTTTTTGAAGATGGCCAATTTACTCCTGTGTTTTGGCATTGGTTTCAGCCTCAGTGAGTCTGTGCCCACAGTTCCTCTTCTTGTTAAGGACACTAGTCACACTTGGTTAGAACCCATCCTAATGACCTCATTTGAACTTGATTATTTCTGTTAGACTTTATTTCCAAAATAAGATCACATTCTAAAGTACTAGGGATTAGACCTCAACGTATCAATTTGGGGGTGACCTAATTAATTAAACTAGTAACAATCCTCAACAAATGTGTGCATAGGAATCCTTTATTAGGCCCTGTATTATCAAACATGGCTATAATAAATAAATACTTGCTCAACTAAATTAAAATGAGACTCTAATCCAGGTCAATCTGAGTCCAAAGGAAAGAGTTTCCAATAGCTGTAAGAGGAACATCTGTGAATAAGCTGAGAAGGTGTGGGTCCAGACAAACAAAAGGATTGTAAGCATTGCTTGTTGTTGGGGAGGCAGTGATTCAGAGGAATGTCAGGAGGAGAGGTAAGAAAGAAAAAAAGCCTAAAGAGATGAAGTAATACAAACTAAGGAATGCTTCTCACCCATGGTGTTAATAAAATACAGATGAACTGCAGGTCAGACTTGTCCCAGACTGTGGAGCCTTCTGAGCTGAGTCATTTCATGCCTACTGGAGACAGTGCATCTAGCAGCAGCACTGCTCACAGGAGACGTGATTTGTCCTTGACTAACAATCGTTTCTAAGATATAATGAGTTGTCATTGGCTACACATTCTTATCCACAAAAACACCCAGGCTACAGAGACATAATGATAGCTTCAAGCATTTCTCTGCCTTCTCCCTGGCCTCCCTAAAGCTATGTGTATCATATACATTGGGAACTCTCCATTTGCTTAAGATCATATGACCTAAAATAATATTGAAAACTTAGAGACCTTAGGACTCTAGTTATAAGTTACAGAGGTGTATAAGAAGGATAGAAAATTAAATTATTAGTAGAGATTTCTGAACATTGGAGCATTGATTTCTGTTGCTTCAGTCCTGAGAATAAAGTTTCAGATGGTTTCACTTGTATCCTCCTCTGACTGAGCCCAGATTGCTGGCATTCCCACATAGAAAATGCTAGAAAAATTTGTGCTTATTGGCCAATGTCTATTTAGATAACTGGCAAGAAAAAAATTAGGTTTTCTCTTCAAGAGATTTGAAGGGAAGACCTTAGATTTTAAATCCAAGTATCAAGTTTACTTGACAGGAGTTCTAGTCCACATTCTTTGAATCAGAAAGAGATAGTATAGCAAAGAGGGAGCTAACCATTCAGTCCTCATCAGGCCTGCCTGAGGATGTAGTTTGTCTAGTTATCTTCTGCCCCAGAACAAATTAATAATAATGTTCTGGGTGGTAAACATCAGCTCCAGAATTCCCTCACTCTTTCAAAAAAGAAGCAAGCAAAAGGTCATTCAGACCAATTCAATCATTTCAGAACTGCTGAACAAATTGCAATGAAGTTTCTTTTATAAAAGGGGGTGAATCATTTGTTATACAGTCAGAAAATGCAATTTGTTGACTTCCTGGTAATTATGATACAGTAGAAGAATAATGCTATGTTAAATTGTTATTGTTCTTTGGAGTTGTTAAAACCTTTATACATATATTATCCAAATCTGGTAACAAAAGAAATAGATGCTATGTTTAGTTGTAGCATAAATGGTTTGGCATTAGGTAAACCTTCCTGTAGATAATCTCTGAGCAAACTCAGATATAACCTCTTTTCAAAACTCTCCTGCAATTCTTTGTCTGCCCTGGGGTCTGTCCTTTCACTTCTCCCTTTCATAAAAATTTTCTCAGTAGAAATGTCCATACTCCCTGACTTGCCCCTCAGCTCAGTAAAGTCAGCCTCTTTTAGGATCCTGAAGTTATTTATAAATTGAGCAGCATCATACCAAATAACTGCCCATATCCAATACAAGCTTTCCAGTCCTTACTACCTGATTTGATGATGACCCTTTATTCTCTTTATCACTGTGTCTTCCTGGGTCTGAATCACATTGGGCTTCTCCTGTCCTAGAGCTGTGTGGACACCCTTGTCTTTGCCTGTACCCTGGGGTTTAGCACTTGATTCTCTTCCTCTTTCACTCCACACATTCACTTTAGATGACTTCATGATACTTAACAAACATGAACCTTTCTACCATCTATACATTCTTTTTTTTCTTATGTATATGAATGCATTGTCTGCATGTAGGTATATGCATCCATGTTGTGCAATGCCACGGAGGTCAGAAGAGGGTGTCGGATTCCCCTGGAACTGGAGTTCTCCTGGAATTGGAGTTACAGACGGTTCTCAGCCGCCATGTGGGTGCTGGGGATCAAACCCAGGTCCTCTGTAAGAGCAGTCAGCACTCTTAACCGCTAGGCCATCTCTCCATCTATACATTCTTATGACTTCAAACTCAGTCCTTAAAACTAGGGATGGTCCTTTCCCTAAATTTGTTACATGAAAAGTTATCCATTGAGTAAAATGCTGATGAGAACTCAAGTCAAATGAATCTAGAAAGATAATCACTGGTGTGAACAACATAGAAACCATGGGAAACCTTGGCAAGAGTTAATTCTATAAAGTAGGAGCCAGAGAATCCATGTTGCATTGGATGGAATGCATAGCAGACAGCTGATAAAGGAAGTGTTACAGATGTGGGAGCAAAAAAATAAGCTGTTAACTTAAGGGATTTGGAGGCCAAAGAGACAGTTGTCTTAAATAAGAGAGACTGGAGTCAGGGTTGGATATTGAATAGAATTATTAAGTAGAAGAAAAGTATGCATACTGAAGAAGAAAGGTTGATTGGAAGAATGATGATTGGCTTCAGAGACCATTGGAGGAAGTAGTCAGGGCATTTCTACTCCAATGCAAGGGAAGATGGAATGAACACACTGATGTTGACAGAAGGCGGGGAAAATTTGGAGCTACATTTTCATTGATGCTTTCTGTTTTCTAGTGAATTATGTCAAGAGTGTGGAATATTTAAAGATAGAACATTTATTAGAAGCTATCTCACAGCTGAAGATGTAGCTCAGCTAGAAGAGCAGTTGCCTAGCATTTATAAAGCCCTGGGTTCAATTTCCAACACTGCAAAGAACTGGGTGTACCTGTAATCCCAACACTGAGGAGGGAGAAACAGGCATATCGGGGCTGGAGAGATGACTCAGTGGTTAAGAGCACCGGCTGCTCTTGCAGAGGACCTGGGTTCAATTCCCAGTGCCCACATGGTGGTTAAGAATTGTCTTTAAGCCAAGTGTGGTGGCGCATGCCTTTAAGCCCAGCACTCAGGAGGCAGAAGCAGGTGGATCTCTGTGAGTTCAAGGCCAGCCTGGTCTACAGAGTGCGTTCCAGGCCAGCTGGGGCTATAGGGAGACCCTGTCTCAAAAACACCAAAAAAAATTAAAAAAAAAGAAAGAAAGAAACAGGCAGATGAATGGTTCAGGATCATCCTGGGATGATGGGATACATGAGGCCCTATCTTAAAAAAATGATCTTAGATAATGGGAAAGAAATTTTACCAGGATGATAGGAAAGAATTGCAGGACCATGGTAAGGGCTTATTTTACACTTTTTTATATTTTAATACTTTTATTGATGACTTGTGTACTTCATTCATCATCCCTCAGTCCAGTTTAGACACATTCCCGTCTCCCTGCCCCCATCCTACCCCTGTTCATGCCTCTGCCATACATGTCTTGCATCTTTCTCTCAGTCTTCCCAAAGTTTTTCCCTGCAGAAGCTTGTTGTTTTGGGCAGTGTTTAACTGTATCTTTCAGTTCTTTAACCCAGTCTTATATATTGTTGTTTTTCCCTCCCCCTTGTATTGCTCTAACATATGCCTATATAATCATCACGTATGAATCAAAATTATTACCTCTGAGAATAAACTGTATGTTAATTCCAAAATATGCTTAGGAATTCACATCCCCCCCCTTTAATTTTATATTACTCCAAAATATGAATACATACCTTCCACCCATATACAGTAATGACAGAGTCTGAAAATAAGTGGTAGGCCAATCCTAGAGCCTGTTAAGAGATTTACATTATAACAACAGAGTTGCTTTCAAATAAAAAGAAATATAACAATAATGTTGCTCAGCTTGCCTTTCAACTGGGGATTTGGTGTTAGCATCCACAAATGAGGGAAACCATTGGCTGTTTTTCTGGGACTGTGTTACTTCACTTAGCATAATGGCTTTGAGTTCCATCCATTTACCTGCAAAGTTCATGTCATCCTTCTTAACTGCTGAGTAGTATTCCATTGTGTAGATGTACCACATTTTTGTCATTCACTTGTCAGTTGAGGGGCATTTGGGTTGGTTCCAGCTCTCCACTATTGTGAAGAGAGCGGCAATAAACATGGATATGCATGTATCTTTGTGGTAGGATGAGTTTGTGAGTATATACCCAGGAGTGGTGTCCTAGTTTATCTTCCATTGCTGTGACAAAACACTCTGACCGACACCAACTTGGGGAGGAAAGGGTTTATTCAGCTTACATCTACTGGTTCACAGTTCATCACTTAGAGAGCCCAAGGCAGGAACTCAGGGCAGGAACCTGGAGGCAATGGAGGACTGCTGTTCACTGGCTTGCTCTCTACTGGCTTGCTCTCTGGCTCGCTCTCTGGCTCATGCCCAGCCTGCCTTCTTATACTGTCACTGCTCAACAATCAAGACAATACACCACAGATGTGGCCACAGGCCAATCCAATGGAGCCAATTCCCCAACCGAGGCTCCCTCAACCCAGGTGTGTCAAGTTGACACCAAAGCTATCCAGCACAATTGACCCCTTGTCAACTTGACACACAAACACATCACTATTAAACCACCTTTCCAGTTCTTATCCCCAAAGTATGATGTTAACACTAATCACAACCTAAGACAGTACATCCTTAAAAGCCCCACAGTCCTTAAAATGTCCAAACACTTAAAAGTCCAGTCTATTAAAAGTCTCTTAACTGTGGGCTGCTGTAAAATCCAAAACAAGTACTGTCTTATTTCAAAGGGAAGAATCAGGCACTCTCAAACAAAACCTAAGTCCAGCAAGTAGCTCAAGGCTGGACACCTGGGATTCACTCACGATCTTCTGGGCTCCAAAGGGTCTCGGCAGCTCCCCCTCTCCGACTCTGCCGTCCGTGGCACACTCATCTCGCAGGCCCAGGCCGACTCCATTCTACACCTACCGCTGCTCTTGGTGGTCGTCCCAGGGTACCGGCATCTCCAAAAAGCTGGGGTCGCTACTGAAACTGAGGCAGCACCTTCACCAATGGTCTCTTCTGACCTCTCCTGGTGCAAAGCCTCAGCTTCTCTCCATGACCCCTGCAATCCTGGGGTCTTCACAGCAACCGAGGTGCACTTCCACCAATGGTCTTTCCTGACCTCTCACAGTGCCAAGCCTCGGCTGCTCTCTGTGACCCCCTCAAATTTCAACACCGGAACCATATAGGAGACTCTTACACGTTACCAAGTCCGGCTTCTGGCTCGAGATGGAGGCTCAGGCCCTTTCTGGGTCACAGCTTCTGTGTGCTGACCTTGAAGATATTCTCCCCAGAAGATTTCACCTCAGTGATGCTGGTCTCTTGTTACTTACAGCTGATTTTTCAGCCCCAGCTAACCAGCATCAATTGCCCCAGTACCACAAAAGTTTCACTTCAGGTTCTGGTCTCTTGTTACTTACAGCTGATTCTCCACAGCCCCAGCTGACCAGAACCCACAGATTACACAGTCCTGATGATCTCTGCTCTCCTTTGAAACTAGAAACTTCACAAGCCAGGCCTCCATCTTCTACAACTCCTTCAGCAAAACTGCTCCAAGCTCCACAGCAACAATCTTTAGGCATTCAATGATCTTCCCAGCCCAAAGTTCCAAACGCCTCCACAATCCTTCCCCAAAACACCAAGGTCAGGTCTGTCACAGCAATACCCCACTTGTCTGGTACCAATTTCTGTCCTAGTTTGTCTTTCCATTGCTGTGACAAAACACTCTGACACCAACTTGGGGAGGAAAGGGTTTATTCAGCTTTTATCTCCTGGGTCACATATCATCACTATGGGAGCCCAAGGCAGGAACTCAGGGCAGGAACCTGGAGGCCATGGAGGACTGCTGTTCACTGGCTTGCTCTCTACTGGCTTGCTCTCTGGCTCGCTCTCTGGCTCATGCCCAGCCTTCCTTCTTACACTGTCACTGCTCAACAATCAAGACAATACACCACAGATGTGGCCACAGGCCAATCCAATGGAGCCAATTCCCCAACTGAGGCTCCCTCAACCCAGGTGTGTCAAGTTGACACCAAAGCTATCCAGCACAAGTGGTATGACTGGGTCAGATGGTAGGCTCATTTTGAGTCTTTTAAGGGTTCTTCACACTGTTTTCCATAATGGTTGTACAAGTTTACATTCCCACCAGCAGTGGATGAGTGTTCCCCTTTCCCCACAACCTCTCCAGCATTCGGTGTCTTTTGTTTTCTTGATCTTAGTTGTTGGTTTTTTGGTTTGTTTGTTTTTTTGTGTGTATTTTTGTGACAGGCTCTCACTTTCATCCCAGCTGGCCTGGAGCTTGCTCTGTAGACCAGGCTGGCCTTGAACTCACAGAGATCCACCTGCCTCTGCCTCCCAAGTGCTAGGACTAAAGGTGTGCACCACCACACCTGGCCTAATCTTAGCCAGCTTTATTGGAGTGAGATGATATCCGAGAGTGGTTTTAATTTGCATTTCCTTAATTATTAATGATCTTGAACACTTTTTAAGATGTTTCTCAACCATCTTTACTTCCTCAATGGTGAAGTCTCTGTTCAGCTCTTTACTCCATCTTTTGAGTAGGTCATTTGTTTTCATACTTCTTTGTTTTTTATGTAGTCTGTATATTCTGCATGTTAATGCTCTGTCAGATGTATCAGTGGTGAAGGTTTCCTCCCACTCTATGGGTTTTCTCTTCACTTCTTTGATTGTTTCTTTCACTGTACAGAAGCTGAGTTTGATGAGGTCCCACTTGTCAGCTGTTGACCTTATTTCCTGTGCAGCTGCTGTTTGATTTAGAAAGTCTTTTCCTACACCTATGTCTTGTAGGTTGCTGCCAACTTTTTCTTCTATCACCTTCAGGGTTTCAGGTTTCAGGTTGAGATCTTTGATCCACTTGGAGTTTCTTTTTGTACAGGGTGAGATGTAGGGGTTTAATTTTGTTCTTCTACAAATGGTGATCCAGTTTTGCCAACACCATTTGCTGAAGATGCTGTCTTCATTGAGCCTTCTTGGCCTTTTTGTCAAATATGAGGTGGATAAAATTGTATGAGCTCAAGTTTGGATGTCCAATTTTGTTCCATTGGTCCATGTTTAAAGTTCTAGAGGGAATTGGACTGAAGGGAACATTCCTCAACATGATAAAAGCTATATATAGCAAACCCACTGTCAACATCATCCTAAATGGTGAAAAATTGGAAGCATCCCCCTTAAAGGCAGGAATCCAGCAAGGCTGCCCCTTATTGCCACTCCTCTTCAACATAGTGCTTGAAACACTTGCTAGGGCAATAAGAGACGAGAAGGAAATTAAAGGAGTACTAATCAGAAAAGAGGAAGTTAAACTATCCCTTTTTGCAGATGATATGATGTTTTATGTAAGGGATATTAAAAACTTCACCAGAAAACTCCTAGAAATGATTAAGAGTTTTAGTAAAGTGGCTGGATACAAAATTAACCTAGAAAAGTCAGTAGCCTTTCTTTACATCAACAATAAACAATTGGAGAAGGAATATAAGAAGACCTTCCCACTCACAATAGCCTCAAAAAAAAAAAAAATACCTGGGAACAAACCTAACCAAAGATACCAAAGATCTCTACAACATCAAAAAATTTTGGGTCGTTTTTTTTATTTTGAGACAAGGTTTCCCTGTAGTCCTGGCTGGCCTGGAACTAGCCCTGTAGACCAGGCTGGCCTTGAACTCACAGAGATCTGTCTGCCTCTGCCTCCCAAGTGCTGGTATTAAAGGCATGAGCCACCATACCCAGCTTAAAGATGGTTCTTAGTCACCATGTGGGTGCTGGGAATCGAACCTGGGTCCTCTGCAAGAGCAGTCAATGCTCTTAACCACTGAGCCATCTCTCCAGCCCAACAAAAAATTTAAACCCCTGAAGAAAGAGATTGAAAATGACATCAAAAGATGGAAAGACCTCCCATGCTCATGGATTGAAAAAATTAATATAGTAAAAATGTCCATTTTACCCAAATTGATATACAGATTCAACCCAATCCCAATCAAAATCCCCATGAGTTTCTTCACAGACTTGGAAAATTATTTTACACTTGAAATCATTAGGTTATTTGTGGAAAAGATCAGAATTGGAAAGACAGAGTCACTGTAAGGCAGAGTTCTGGCTTCTTCAACTACGTGGAGTGAGAATGTGGGTTGATCACTTAACCTTTGTGAACCTGTTTCTCATGTGCAAATTGGAGATAGTATGACCTAGTTTACAAGGTAGCAGTAAGAATTAGATTAAGACCAGCTGTGTGCTTCCAGCAAGCACAGAATCATGATGGTGACAAGACTACCTGCTTTGCTGAGCTGGCAAACCACTTTCGAATTGCTGACTACCCAGCTGGTGTGTAGTGATGCCCAGAAGCTCCCACAAGACTTCATTGCTGTTACCCTGAGTACAGAGGCAGCAAGGAGGAGACCTTCCTGAGTTATCCTAGAACATCAAAACCTCCAGAATCCACCTATCCCAGTGACCTCACATCAAAAAACTCAAAAGGGCTTTGAAAGCTATGTTGCATTAACCACTCACACTCAGCACAGAGCTTGATTAATTGTAACAAATGAGCCATTTGGACTCACAATCTTGCATAGTCCAAGACCCTGGAAGAGTACTATGGGATGTCCGTGGAACTAGATCACGTCTATTTCTGACCCACTCAGTAACAGACTCAGGGACATCATTCATAAAGTGTCCTCTTAACTATACCTGCTCAGATTATTATTATTTTAATGAGGCTATTTGAATGTATTAGTTTTTCCTCAAGGATTAACAATCTAAACTTGCACTGAAAGTGTAAAGTATATAAAAATATGTTGTAGCATTTAAAACATAAATGTACATGTTTCACACCTTCATCTTTTATCTTGTAAGATGTGAGACTGAAGTTAAAAAATAGAATTTTTTTGTTTGTGAAAGGTACTCAGGACAGTCTTTTTGAGTGGATTCTGGGGAGCTTTATCCATTCATTCATGGGGGGGGTGCTAGATAGCTTCACTGTCAACTTGACACACCTGGGTTGAGGGAGCCTCAACTGGGGAATTGGCTCCATTGGACTGGCCTGTGGCCACATCTGTGGAGAATTGTCCAGATTGTTGAGCAGTGTGGGAGGGCCCAGCCAACTATGGGTGGTGCCACCCCTGGGTAGGTTGTTATGTACAGTATAAGAAAGCAGGCTGGGCATGGACCAGGGGAGCAAGTAAGCAGCATTCCTCCATGGCCTGTGCTTCAACTCCTGCCTCCAGGTTCCTGTCCTGAGTTCCTACCTTGGGCTCCCTGAGTGATGAACTGTGACCCAGGAGATGTGAGCTGAATAAATCCTTTCCTCCCTAAGTTGGTCAGGGTGTTTTGTCACAGCAATTGAAAGGAAACTAGAACAGAAATTGGTACCAGATAGTGGGCTATTGCTGTGACAGACCTGACCTTGGTGTTTTGGGGGAGGATTGTGGAAGCATTTGGAACTTTGAGCTGGAAAATCATTGAGTGCCAAGAGTTTGTTGCTGTGGAACTTGGAACAGTTATGCTGAAAGAGTTATAAACGATGGAGGCCTGGCTTGTGAGGTTTCGAAGGGAAGCAGAGATCATCAGGACTGTTTAATCTATGGTTCTGGTCAGCTGGGGCCGAAGAATCAGCTGTAAGTAACAAGAGACCAGCATCACTGTGGTGAAATCTTCTGGGAAGAATTTCTTCAGGGTCAGCACACAGAAGCTGTGGTCCAGAGGATGCCGGAACCTCCATCTCAAGCTGGAAGTGGGACTTGGTAACATGTAAGAGTCTCCTATGTGGTTCCGGTGTTGAAAGCATGAAGGGGTCACAGAGGGCAGCTGAGGCCTGGCACTGTGAGAGGCCAGGAAAGGCCATTGGTCAGAGTGTGGTCTTGGTTGCAGTGAAGACCCCAGGATTCAAGGGGTCAGGAAGAGAAGCTGAGGCTTTGCATCAGGAGAGGTCAGAAGCAACCTCAGTTTCAGTGAAGACCCCAGCTTTTTGGAGATGCTGGGTCCATGGGACAACCACCAAGAGCAGTGGCAGGTGTGGAATGGAGTCAGCCTGGGCCTGCGAGATGACCTGTGTGTGCCACGGATGGAAGAGCAGAGAAGGGGAGCTGCCGAAACCCTTTGGAGCCCAGAAGATGATGAGTGTCCAGCCTTGAGCTAGTTCCCTGGACTTAGGTTTTGCTTAGGTGTTCCTGATTCTTCGCTTTGAAATAAGACAGTACTTGTTTTGGATTTTACAGCAGCCCACAGTTAAGAGACTTTTAACAGACTGTGAACTTTTAAGTGTTTGGACTTTTTAAGGAATGTGCAGCTTTTAAGGTTGTACTGTCTTATGTTGTGATACTAATGTTAACATCATATCTTGGGGATAAGAAATGGAAAGGTGATGGTTTAATAGTTTTGTGTTTTGTGTGTCAAGTTGACAAGGGGTCAAATGTGCTGGATAGCTTTAGTGTCAACATGACAAACCTGGGCTGAGGGAGCCTCAATTGGGGAATTAGTTCCATTGGACTGGCCTGTGGCCACATCTGTAGAAAATTGTCTTGATTGTTGAGCAATGCAGGAGGGCCCAGCCCACTATGTAGTATAAGAAAGCAGGCTGGGCATGGGCCAGGAGAGCAAGCCAGTAAGCAGCACTCCTCCATGGCCTGTGCTTCAGCTCCTGCCTCCAGGTTCCTGCCCTGAGTTCCTGCCTTGGGCTCCCTGAGTGATGAACTGTGACCCAGGAGATGTGAGCTGAATAAACCCTTTCCTCCCCAAGATGGTGTCTGTCAGGGTGTTTTGTCACAGCAATTGAAGAGAAACTAGAACAGAGGGTAAGTGTGCACATTCATCTCCCTGTGCTAATTATGGAAGAAATTACAGAGAAACATAATATAGGATCTTCATAAAGACACTAAAGTCCACTCAAGGAGCTAAGCCCAGCATATTTAACAATTCGGTAGCAATATACACTCAAGTAGTAATGAAAATCAACAGTGTGCTTTTATGGCCTAGAATGTAACTAGGGGAGGAATTAATGTTATAAATCCATGACTGATTATGTCTTAGAAGGAAAAGATGGCTGTCAGCTGGAATAATCGAGGAAGGTTCCTAGCAGGAAGCTGGCTTGAGTAGCATTTGTGTAAGCACTAAGGAATGGGTTAAATGATATAAAATTGAATGATCCTGAGGAAGAGAGATGAGATAAGAAAATACAGGTAGGATTTGAAAAGCAAAGATCTAGTTAGGCAATAATCCTAGGGGATCGTCTAATGCTTCTGTGAATGGAAGTGTTCCCTAGTTTATAAAATCGTGCTTCAGGCATTACCATATGGAGAGACTGCTTACTGACCCCTCACTACGCCCAGAGAGGCTCACCCAGATGACAGCACACACATACACTTCACATACAGACAACAAAGGAGGTTGAGCAAGGGAGCATCTGTTTGAGGCTGATTAACCGTTTATCTCAAGAAAATGAAGTTACTACTTCCATTAGGTGTTTCTCCAAACAAGCTCGTCATTTAGTTGCTTTTCTCACCACATTGGCAAAGATATTTGAGAAAAACAACTTGACAAAGAGAGGGTTTATTTTGGCTCAAATTCTGAGGAGATTGTCAGCTCATCATGCTCTGGTTCTAGGCACCACTATTCGGTGTCTTACACATATTAACTATTTGAATTATTTTCGTATGATAATCTCCCCAGTACCCCCTCTCACAAAGCTTATGGTCTGCTGGAGAAGCAGACACAAAGGCATGCAAGTCCTTCAGCTGTGTAAGTAATTGAAACTATAACTGAAGGACTTAGGGTAAGCTCCATACTAGAGGTCAGGTTTATGTGAAGTCTTTTTTAATTTTTTTTAAGTTAGCATGCAAAACAGTGGGTTTCATTAGAGCACCTTCAGACATATACCATTTTACTTTGTTTTTGATAGGTTGGAAAGATGTCCAGGGGGACAAGTTTGGGCCATAGGGCCAGGCTTTCTAGCAAGTGGAGAGCCTGAGATTACCATGGAGGTACACAAAAAAACATGGCACATAACCAGTAGTTAGCTCCAGTCAGTGTGCATGAGCAAGAATGGGAGGAGGTCAGCATGAACCAGACAGGAGAAGAGTCTGTTCTCAGATCTTCACAGAGAACAGATTCTCTCTACAGCCATACCATCCTGTATGGCCTGATCTCATCTCATCTTGGAAGTTAAGCAGGGTCAGGCCTGGAGTACTTGAATGGGAGGAAAGAAACATTGGTTATACCCCTCAGTTGAGGGATGTACCTTATTTCCTTTCCCTGCACACCCTCAGCTCCTTTGAGCTCATAGGGCTCTGGGGAGGGGATGCTGCAGGGGCTTCTCTCTTGTCACCACCGCACAACCTCCCAGAGAGTGCTCAGTGTCAGCAGACTCACTGGCTAATCATTGGCATCGGTTGTAGGTGATTATCTGAGTGCCCTGACAGGGCCTTGAGTCCAGGAATGATAATTACACTGGTGTCAGTGGGGACTTTGGGTGTCAGAGATCCTGTTAAGAAGCATTTTATTGATACTAATTCAGAAGTCTGCTCATGAGCACAGAGAAAACAGTGCCCTCTAAAAAGCTGTAATCAGAGCTCACCATTTCAATAGCAGTCACAGCTGAGGCCTGCATGGTAAAAATTAAGGCTCCTCTGCTTCCTGTTACCCCATAACCAAGACAATGACAGCTCTAAATAGGGTCTTTCTCTCTTGTGTACTGTGTGCCAGAGAGCTTTTGGAATAGAGAAGGTGGGAGGAATTTGTCAAAGGGTGAGTGGATGCCCATGACTGGCTAATTATCTGATTATAACCTAACTTCCAAAAAGGTGGTTCACATAGACACAGGAGCAGCAAGCCAAGCACAACTTCACAACTTTCTGTAGCAAGGACTTTCAGAGTGAGGTTGACAGGACAGCACATCTTTAAAATCATCTGTCATCTATCTAGCTATCATCTATCTAGCATGTCTCTGTCTATCATCTATATACCTATCATCTATCTATCTATCATCTATCTATCATCTATCTGTCATCTATCTCTCTATCATCTCTCTATCATCTATCTACCTATCATCTATCATCTATCATGTCTGTCATCTACCTATCAACTATTTGTCCTCTATATATCTATCATCTCTCTGTCATCTATCTACCTATCATCTATCTATCTATCTGTCTATCTATCATCTATCATGTCTCTGTCTATCATCTATCTACCTATCATCTATCATCTATCTATCGTCTATCATCTCTCTATCATCTATCTACCTATCATCTATCATCTATCATGTCTGTCATCTACCTATCATCTATTTATCATCTATATATCTATCATCTATCTATCATCTCTGTCATCTATCTATCTATCTATCTATCTATGTGTTTTGCCTGTATGTATGTAAGTACACCCATGCATGCAATGCCCATGGAGGCCAGTAGAGGGCCTAACCCCATGGAACCGGAGTTACAGATAGTTGTTAGCCATCATGTGGGTGCTGGGGACTGAATCCAGGTCCTCTGAAAGAGCAACCAGTGCTCTTAACTGCTGAGCATCTCTCCAGCCCCAGAGAATATTTTTAAAATATAAAAATGATTTTGAACAAAAACATATTTAAAGGTTAAACATCAATATGAGTGTAAAATAAAACATGAAGACAACTCCCTGAATTCTTCTCCCCACACCCCTAGCTTCACTGTTCAGAACCAAATACCTTAAACACTTCTGTGCCTTGTCCTTCTGGCAGCACATGATAGATGCATACCGAGTTCTCCATTTTTCAACTTGCTATGGTATTGAGTGATCTCCTGATGTGAGAGATGAAGGTTTACTTCGTTGATATGTTATCTCTTCTCTCCTAACTGCCTCCGTCCTCAATGTGGTTGCAGATTGAATCCCAACCCACAAACTCAGATCCTATGAAATGTCATATTCTGTGTTTTATGCCACCTTAGTTTTGACTCACATGTAGCAAACTGTCATGAGATGTCACTGCCTTTGGTGTTGGCTTTTCCTGTACTTCGGCTGTGATGCTGGATGGAACATATCCTCAATGATACTGGCAGCTTTGTCTGCTGTTCCTCTGCATCCATGCCACTCACCAGGTAGGGGAGTCCAAACTCTATACTTAGGCCCCTGGTGAGACCAGGTATTGATGAAGACAGTGATGACAGTCACTGTCGTTCAGTTTTCTAAGCTAGGAACTCAAAAGTTATTGCAGAACTTCACTTTTACTTATTTTTACTCATTGATTTATTCTATTTTTCTCATTTATTTTCTTTTCTCTTTCATTTCCTACCATTAGTTTATCTTTTTCATCATAATTTTTCTGATATCCTGTGAACCACTCAAGTCTTCCTGTCCCAAGCTGGACTCACTGACACTACCATGCATACATTATTCTGGAACTCACCCATTTGCATTGTATTCTTGAGTTGAAACCATTGTTTTTGGAAGTTTTTTCCCCCCTCTTTATTTGATTTCTCATACTGTTGGAGCATATAGTCAAATAACTTTAAAAAAGAATCAACAGAAGAATTCATAAGAAGTAAATTGGACTTCTAAATCTTCAAGTTCAAAAACTCTTCCCCCAAAGCAGTTTAATATTGTGGCTAACATGTGATCTCAAGCTAAAGCCTCATCTCCTGGTCTTGTAGTAGCGATGTGGTAGAGGGAAGTCAGATGTTCCCATGCTTTGTTAGTGCCTACTTCCCTCTCTGGAAGTTTCAGAATCCTCATCTGTCGCCTGATGTGCCCTGACGTGTTGCTAAGATGTGGGTGGACAGGCGTCATTTCATGTTGCTTTGCCCCTGTTATGTACAAACTTTAAACAAACATGTATTTTGAGAAAGTCTCCCCTGTTGCCTCTTTGACCATTTCTCCCCTCCTTTTTAATGACCTGGCAAGATATTGGGCTTCTTTAAAATTTCCTCAGTGTTTCTTCTCCTTTATCTTCTGTCCTTTTTCCTGACACCTTTTATTTTTTTTCCTCATATGCCAGCTTATTTGGAACCCTTTAAGTATACCATTTTTGTGCTTATTAATGAAATCATTTGAATACTCTCCGATGTTAGTTTTTCTGTCATCTTTTAATTTGATCTTTCTTGGTCATTCTCTATTATCTGGTAATGAATAGTTTTCTATTCATATTTCAGAAAGAAGTGATAGGAAATCAAACTGGAAACTCTTATTTATAAGTACTTTTTAAAAATAATTTCCAGGTATCATGTTTCAGAATACAGGTTCTCACAATAATCAACGTAATCAAGGTATTGCAGATACCACTACAAAGGAAGACCTTATAAAATGTTCAGAGAAAATAAGCCTCCATTTCCTTTTATGTGAAAAGGGAAGGTAAATGCTGTGTGTGTGTGTGTGTGTGTGAGAGAGAGAGAGAGAGAGAGAGAGAGAGGTTGAAGGTTGCATGTAGGGAGGCAACTGTTTAAAACACAGACTCTCAAGTTGCTTCCCATCTTCTGCCCTATTTCTCAGCCTCTTTCTCCATCCTAACTTCATTTTCTCAGATGGAATCCCCTGAGGCTCGGATGGACAAGCTGAGCTCCCTCTGTTGACTGAGACCCCTCTGCAAACACCTCAGGCTAAGTCTGCTTCTCCATGCTGCAACAGTCAGCATTGTCCCAGTCTTTCCAGAATGAAATCTCTCATGCCAGTATTGTTTTTCTCTAATTATCTTCATTATTGTGAGATCATGACCTTCGTTTTCCAGCTTTTCTCCAGAATCTGAAGAAAAAAAAAGATAAATCAATGGGTTAAGTTCATACCTTGAAATAGAAGCTAGGGCTTCTTTATTCATTAAATTATGCCAAGTGAAGAAATAATACTTGTTCATAAAAAGCATCAGTAGTACGCTCAGGTTTGATTCTTCAAGGAGCCCATATGTAAGTAGTACAAAGTAATACAAGTAATACAAAGTTAGGAGGTAGAATCCACGTAGAATCAAATCCTAGCTGAACTCTTACACACTATGTCACCTTGAGTCATAACTTGAGATCTCTGTGCCTCAGCTTGCAAAGAAGGAAACAGACACGATACAAAGCACACTGTTCCCACTGGGCTAAAGTGAGGTTTAGAGTCCAGACCCATAAAGCACTAAATAGTGAGCTAAGCATGAGTTATCTCCTCTGCAGTAAGAGACAAGAGGAGGACAGGAGACACACAGTCTGGGGCTCTTGCACGTCTTGAGAGAGCCTTTCTAGCCTTTCTAGCTTTTCTGGCCTTGCAGCCCTGAAGGGAGCAGTGGCATAAATTCAGTTAAAAACAGTGGACGAACTACGTAGGCATGATTGTGATCAAGGAATGTTGTTTTTGCAGGAATCCCTTGAATTAAGGGAAGAAAAGTCAAACGAAATTTTATGAGAGCAAACTAATGTGGCCATAAGGAGATGTTCATAGAGAAGAGCCTTCTTTAAAACACTGGTGCAGAGGTTATTTGAGGGGATGCTGTGGTTCCTGCTCTTGAGGGGAAGGGGCTAGCACTGTGTGTTGGCTGGCATTATGCACTTGGGCACGTGTCATCATGACACCACATACTCAGAGCTATGCAAAACTGAAATCGATTCAAAAAGAATGCATATCAATGCACAGTTTGGGGTGAATTTTAAGTTCAGTTTCTAGCTCTGAACCCTATTTGAAACACTGTTTCTCAACCTCAGTGGTTAAGCTATTTTAAAAACTACCTCACCTGGGGCTGGAGAGATGGCCTAGTGGTTAAGAGCGCCACCGCTCTTACAGAGGACCCGGGTTCGATCCCCAGCACCCACATGGCGGCTGAGAACCGTCTGAAACTCCAATTCCAGGAGAACTCCAGTTCCTGGGGAATCTGACGCCCTCTTCTGACCTCCGTGGCATTGCACGACACGGGTGCACAAACTTGCATGCAGACAGTACATTCATACACATGCGGAAATAAATAAAAAAATTAAAAAAAAAAAACTACCTCACCTATTCTAAGTGGCCACTTCACAAGTCTTATTTTACTTGATCCTCATAACTTTTGAAGCCGATATTAATAACTCTGGGAGCTAAAAAAAAAAAAAAAAAAGATCAGTAACACATATCCAGGAAAATGACATGCCCATTCACAAGCCCAGGTCCAATTTCATCTTTTTTTTTGTTTTCCCTGTGGGGCCCCTCTTCCATTTTGTTTGACCACTATACTTTTTACATTCCACGGCTCACTCTCAAAATGAAATCATCTGCTCTCAGTGTTGCACTTAACATAACCTCTCAATCAACCACTATATATAGAACTCTCCATCACTTTCTCTTCTTCCTGTCTCAGTTTTCTAACCAAAGTGATTTCAACTTCCCAGTGTGCTTTCCTACTAAGTGCGTTCCTCTCCTGAGGGCTTTTACCTGGCCGCGTTCTCCACAGCCCCCGCACACACACACCCCCACACACACAGGGTACTTCCCTTCCCATCCTGCAGCCTCCAGAGAGGCCTACATTTCGCCTCCTCCTCCCAGCCCCAACACTAGTTGCAGTTCAGCATCTTTGCTTCCCACCAACATTTTCTGTTGCTATGGAAACTAAGCAGCAGTGCTGGAAGGAGGGGGAGTCTTGGATTGCAGGCACTACTGGTCTGGGTGTGGGAGGAAATGGTAGGCAGCTGGGATAGGGGGAGGAAGAGGAGAGGAGAGTCTGGAAAACTCAGGATCAGACACCAATAGACACTGCTGGAGAAAAGGACTTCTCAACTCCCTGAGCTCAGGAGAGACAAGGGAGAGCAGCTTAGAGCAAGGCTGGTTTAGCAGCTGCAGCTCTTCCATGGCTGAGCAGAAGGAGGCTGAGTAGGCGGCCCCTGTGGTGATGGATCCTGGTTCCCAGGCTGCTTGTAATCTGTCCTTAATTTGCCACTGAGGAAGTTAACTTTATGTAGCTAAGAGAAAGGAAGGCTCAAGGGAGACATCATCATAGAAAATAAATACCTTCCCATTACAAATGAAGTAACAGGATAATTTACAGTCTCTGAAGATGAGGAGACAGGGAGAAATGGCCTGTGTCTAATGAGAAGTTTAAGCTAAAAGCTATGAGAAAAGCCTTCAAGTAATGAAGGAATGGTGGCTGTGTGGGAAAAAAAAATAGTCAAAGAAGGTTGGTGTGCCTTCTGGAAACTTGTTTGTCTTTAGCACAAGGCATAGCAACTTTAGACTGTGTCCTGTAACAAGAGAGAAAGATTTTAGTGTGTACTGTGTCATCAATGAGGAACTAGAAGGAAAAGGTGCCTGAGAACTAGAATAAATAGTGTCACCGGGCGTGGCGGCACACGCATTTGGGACTTGGGAGGCAGAGGCAGGCGGGTCTTTGTGAGTTCAAAGCCAGCCTGGTCTACAGAGTGAGTTCCAGGCCAGCTGAGGCTACAGGGAGACCCTGTCTCGAAAAGACCAAAAAAAAAAAAAAAAAAGTTAGTGTCACAGTTACAACTGGAAGTGAAAATTTACCTTATTAAGCTCAAAGTAAGTTATAAAGCTTAAGGGACACTTGAACTCCTGGACAATATAACCATTCCTTAAACTAACACACATTGGCTGAGCATCTATTATGTGTCAAGGATGGTACTAGATCCCAGAGGTTGAATGTGCACTAGGGCAAACCAAGATAAGCCAGCACTGAGCAGTCATTCATACTCCTCAACTTGCAGGCAAGTAGAGGAGATGGACTCACAGAGAAGTCACCACAACCAATTCAATTAAAAGCTTTCAGCACAAGACAGACTTCAAATGAATGGAGTAGTATTCTGAAAGTCTGGTTTAACTAAATGTGGGAGTCAAGAAAAATGTCACAGAAGAGGACTCTTGACCAATCCTTAAAGCAGGTACTGAAAGGGTCTCCTGGTACAGAAACTCAGAACTTCTAGGCGGAGAAAACCACATGTTCCAACAGACATGAAGAGAGCATTAGCTCAGAAAACAGAGGACATTGCTAGAACTCTGCGTGTGTCAGGAGTGGGAGAGAGATGGGGACAAGAAGTGAAGTTAGAAAGGTAATTCAGGACTAGTACCTCAAGTTCCCTCTTAGAAGGTTTGAATAATTCTGTATAAAATGCTGGGAGTGGCACAGAGTCTTAAAAAGATTTCAGATTGATATTCTAGCTTTGGAGTGGAGGATGCTTGGGGGGGAAGGCCTAGGAGCAGGAGGGCCTGTTAGGTAACACGAGGATGCTGCTAGCTGTGGTGATGGACAGGGAGACAAAGGTGAAGTAGTCTGGCACAAAGATGGTAATACATTGCCATATTTGGCTTTGAGTGTAAGCTTCAAGGAGGACTCAAAGATGAGGGAGGCTTCCAAAGATGAATTCAGCCTAAGCAAGGAAAAATTCCTTTTTACAAAAATATACATGATGCCACCTAATCTGGATTCACATGCTATTTCTTCAAGAGCTACAGAGGGGGAAAAAAATCAATTAAATTTTACTCTACCAGACTCCCTACCAAATGGTTTCTAAATATAAGATTTATCATCTTTCTTGTTTCACAAAGCAAAATCATATGTTAAGATAAAACTGAAACAAGTTGCTAGAGACTATTTATAAAGTTGTTAAACAAGTGACAAACCACTCAAAATGGACTGAGGTGTCCATTTAGACACACCATTCTGTGGCAAATGGCAGACCCCCATAAAGCTGGACAATGAAATTCTGAAATCAATGTTGACTATCCACTAGGGAAAACAGGGTGATCACGTCCCTCTAAAATTAACCACAAATAAAATTACAGATTAAATAAAGAACTAATACTCACTCACATAATAAATATAAGAATAAATACTGAATGACCCTTCATCTTTTATTCATGAGCACTGGTGATTTTAATGTTTTGCTTTTAAATATAGTCATTCCTTTAAAATCCCAGAACAAGGGGCTGGAGAGATGGCCTAGCGGTTAAGAGCACCGACCACTCTTACAGAGGACCCGGGTTCGGTCCCCAGCACCCACATGGCGGCCGAGAACCGTCCAAAACTCCAATTCCAGGAGAACTCCAGTTCCAGGGGAATCCGACGCCCTCTTCTGACCTCCGCGGCATTGCACAACACGGGTGCACAGACTTGCATGCAGACAGTACATTCATATACATACAGAAATAAATAAAATTAAAAAAAAAAATCCCAGAATAAGGCTAACTAGGTTTTTGGTGGTGGGACGGAGAGATGGATGAGGGGGGTAGTCTCCAGTAGAAGATTTCTGTTTCTCTGTACTGATCCGTTCATCCCCATTTCCCAGTTATGCAGAGTCATTTACAAGTTTTACAGTGTTTTTTTAGTTTCTGGAGACTGACAGCATGGTGGAGGATGAGTGTGGGAGAAAGAGAACACACACCCTGTTTTTGTTCTGAACTGCATGGAGCATGACTCCAACCCACCCCAGCTGGGTCACTGCCTCTGTACCTCGGGCCTGAGCCTGGCCCACTCTTAAGATAAAACCAAACTTAACAAGGCATATATCCAGATTTTCAGCGTCCATGGCTACTCACCAGACAGGTCCTGCTGTGCTGCCCCAGATCTGCTATCTGGCAGGCCCTGGGTCCTTCCCCAACCTCAGTCTTGCTCTACTCAATACACCAGATAAAGCATTTTATTTCCATTATTTTTTTTTATTATTTTGGGGCTTGAGTGTATTGTTTGCACATAAGTAGGTACACCCATGTTGTATGTAGTTCTCGGAGCTCAGAGGAGGGTTTTAGATTTCCCTGGAACTGAAGTTACAGCTGCTTGTTAGCTGCCATGTGAGTGCTCAGAATCAAACCCAGGTCTTCTGCAAGAGCAGCCATTTAGCCATCTCTCCGGCCCCCACACATTTCTTTTTAGCAAACATTTTGACCCGTGATTATCTTTGGGCTAAATGCCTGAGGCCAGCCACCTCCTGACAGACAGGACTTTCTGTCTGGAACTGTGAGGTGCAGCCTGACCCAGAACCCCTGTGCTGTGTGTGAGGAGAACAGGATCTCCGTACACCCTTTGAGTGCTTCTTTGTTTTGCAGTATGTGTTGTCTATTGGAGAATCTACTTCTATCATGTTCCGCTTCTGTTGTATGCTACTTGGACACTGATTTCCCCTCAGAGTAGACAGCCTTTCTCCATTATAACAATTCCATCAGTCTCTCAGCCCTTGTTCCATCCAAAGGGAGGAGACCCCCTCTCCTGGCCTTCAAATGGTCCCGTCTGTCTCATCCTGCTGCACTAGCTGATCATGCCCAGAAGACTGGACACGGAGCACTCCGCTCTTTCACTCTCCCTATGCTTGCTGCCAAAGAGTGGCTGTTTCTTGGGACAGTCTATCTTTTGATGCTTCAGCAACCTCTCCTTGCAGCTCTCCAGACTTGCTACCACCCGTTTCCACTTCTCTTCTTCCTCACACCCTTTCTTGTTGCCTTGAATTCTGTCTGTGCATTCTTCTCGAAGCACAGTGGAAGGATTGGATTACTTCCACCCAGCAGACTGGAAAATTTCTCATAATGCCAAACCATGGGCTGGTGCTGAGTGGCTGAGAATCAGGTCAGAAAATCAAGTGTTGAGGATTTATTTCAACCAATTTGAAAGGAATGTACAGAGGACAGGCCAGTTCCTGTTTATTGACTGGAATCCCTGGAGCCATTCAAACAGGTTCACATCAGCTGTCAGTGCTGCCGAGGGCTCCGCCTCAATTCTGCATGCACACAACAGGAAGTAATGAGTTCTTAGATAATGGCTTCCTTCTGCATGGCCTGACAGTCCGACTCAGGGTCTGGGGTAACTCTTTCATGGTCTGTGTCCTGTTCTCACCAACCATGAAGCCAAAACAGGGCACTAATGATGCTGTCTCCTCATATGGCCAACCACATGCTATTTACAGAGTATCAGAGTTTGAAGTAGGCATTTTCAGAATCCATTGCAGTATGCAGCTTCTAATTAGTCCCTAGAGACACAAAAATATTATATGCTTTTGATAGATGAAGAAATTGATCCAGAGAGTTAAGTGACTTGCCCAAGGTTCACGTAACTAGCTGCTTGAAGGACTGACAATTTCTATGGAGGTGATGTTCATTTTCAGTTTTCAACCTACAAATACAGTTCACTAATAGATTCTTTGGTGATATATTTTTATAGTGTCTTTTCAAATAAAGTGCATTCATCCTTAGCTCAGCAAAAGAGGCTTCTCTCTTATAAAAGAAAATATGATCTGTAGAGGAAAATAGATGTGATAAAAAATAAAGTCCCCTCAATCCATCTGCTGAAAGAAACCCAGCTTAGACTACAAGGTACTTGGCCCCCTTGCAAAGGAATGTCAGGTCTACAAAGTTTCTAGAGACAAAGAAAGCAACCAATAGTCTAGAATCTTGTAGTTCTTTCTGTAGGCAGATTTCTAAGATAGTCATTGACTTTATATTATCAATGATTTCTTTCACAGAGGGAAATGATTCCAAATTGGAGACAACACTTGCAGGTTGATTGTTTGTTTGTTTGTTTGTTTGTTTGTTTAAAGGAAACACCGTGTTTTTATAACTTCCCACTGGATAAAGAAAGCACCATATACTCTTCTTTTTCCATTCTAAGGTTTTCCTCCATAGAAACTCATAACTCATAATTGGTGTCTCCTTTGCAAATGCTGATAGCCAAATGACAGTCTATTTGGATCGTTTGCTATCTCAGAATCTGGAACATCAGTATTATGGGTGACAGGGTTTTTTTTTTAAGTGAAAAAAAATTCCAGTGAGATGGTGTGAGATCCCCTAAGAGTCTGATTGTCTTTTTTTTTAATTTTATTTATTTCTGTATGTGTATGAATGTACTGTCTGCATGCAGGTCTGTGCACCCGTGTCATGCAATGCCGCGGAGGTCAGAAGAGGGTCTCAAATTCCCCTAGAACTGGAGTTCTCCTGGAACTGGCATTACAGATGGTTCTCAGCCGCCATGTGGGTGCTGGGGATCGAACCCAGGTCCTCTGCAAGAGCAGTCAGTGCTCTTAACCACTAGGCTATCTCTCCAGCCCCGAATCTGATCGTCTTTACCACCTTGGTGAGTGGTGAGTGTCTCTGGAGCAGACCCTCTCCTATGAACTTGTTCATTCTCACCACATTCAGAACCCCAATATCAGTGTGATATTTTACAGGCCAAGTATTCAGTTGACCAGGTGGGAGTTTGCCTGTAGGCTTACTGAGGATGCTTGGAGAATTGATATTCTTCAGCAGAAAGTTGCAACTCTACCCCTCAAGAAATAGCTTCTAGCACTTGCCAAATGTATGGATTCTATACTCTAATCACTCCCCAAAGGTTAGTTTCTTTAAACATATAATTCAGAGTTTCCACCAGGACTCAAGATTTCATGAATATTCTGGGTTTTTTTTTCCCAAAATGTTAGTTGGATCTATGACTATATTTTTGATGCCACCATCCACTAACCTTGGTAACATTTTGTTTGGACAATACCAGATGGATTCAGTATATTAGAAGATAATTTGAGCATCATGTGGAACAGTATCCATGCTTTTGTAAATAAATCAAGGCACGTTTGTGATTTTCCAAAAGTTCCATAGTTGTACCAGATCCTCTTAGAGTTGCGGGGTCTAAATAAATTATTTTACATAAAAAAGGGAACACTGGAATCTGAGCATGGTGACACACACCTTCAATTCCAGGCAAACACAAGCAGGTCTCTGTGAGATGGAGGACAACCTGGTCTACATAGTGAGTGCCAAGCCAGCTGAGGCTACAGGGAGACCCTATGAGTTTGGGCACAACAGCCTGCAAATTGGTTTTACATGAGGGATGCTTGTACTCATAAATTATCACTTATTGCTAAAAAATGAAAAAAAAACTGAAAGATGCAGGACAGTTATGGCAGAATGCATGATCTGGGATGGGGTGGGGTGGGATGGGGGGAGGAACAAGGGAAACTATGCCTGAACGAATGGAAAAACTGATGTATGAAATACACAAAGATAAATAAAAAAAAATTTTTTTTTTAATCCTAGCACTAAGGAGGCAGAGGCAGGCGGATCTTTGTGAGTTCAAGGCCAGTCTGGTCTACAGAGTGAGTTCCAGGACAGCTGGGGCTACACGGAGACCCTGTCTCGAAAAGACAAAAAAAAAAGGTTGGGGGAGTCTGGAGAGATGACTCAGCAGTTAAGAGAATTGCCTGCTCTCACAGATGACCCTGGGTCAGTTCCCAGCGCTCGCATGGTGGCAGTACCAGTTCTGGGGGATCTAACACCCTCTTCTGGTCTCTGTGGGCATTGTACACACACACAGACACACACACACACACACACACACACCCCTACATTCAGGCAAAACATTCATATGCATGAAATAAAAATAAATAAAACTTTTAAAAGAAATAAAAAAAGAGCTGAGCTAGAAGAGCCTGTACTCCCTGAAATTTTGTTTGTATTCTGTCCCTTTTTCCTGGTCTTCTCAACACATTCAAGGGTATGTTCCAAGGAAGCCATCAAATTCATTAGATAAACACAGCTGATCTAGTGGATCCAGACTTAAAAAGTACTTCATATGTGCACCTTGACTGTTCAGGTTACACCCTAAGATGCTACCGTCTTTGCCACCACCCAGGAGTGTTCATTCGCATCCCTTCAGGGCTGGAAGCCCCTGAATGGGAACATTTGAAAAGTTCTACATGATTGTGTGAGGTTCTGTAGGGGAGCCAACCTGAAGGAAATGCCTCGATCATTCATGTTCTCATCTCCCATAGCCCTGAGATTAGTCACACTGTAAGGCCCGTAAAGTCTCAGACCACTGCAAACTACAATTGTATGCTCCAATTAATTTTTATTGAGTTTGTCAAGCTAGTCTATGGGAAGATAAAACCATTAATACCAAGAACTCTGTCTTCCCTTCCCCCTTTCCTTTCTTTATTTCTTCCTCCTTTCTTTCATGGGGGGGAGTACACTTCTTATGAGGCATCAAAAAGCTCTCTAGACTCATATTAATTTTATCTTCTGCTCTCGTATTTGTGACAACATTTGTGCCAGTATTTTGTCTTTATAGAGGGAAAGATATGGCTTCTTTTAAAACTATGAAAGCATCAAGTATTTTTAATACCTTTTGTTATTTGGAGTTTATTTAAGGTGCTAGGCCTATGTATGTAGCTCGATGGTAGCATAGTCACCTAGCTTACAAAAGGCTCCAAGTTCAATTCCTAGCACTACCAAAGTTGAGAAGAGGAAGAGTGGAAGGGAAGAAGAGGGGAGGAAGTAGAAGAAAAAAGATGAAGAAGAGAAGGAGGAGGAGGCGGAGAGGAGGAGGAAGAAGAGGAGGAGAAGGAAGAGGAGGAGGAGGAGGAGGAGGAGGAGGAGGAGGAGGAGGAGGAGAGGACTTGCATTATTCTCATTGTCTATTTATGCTGTTAATAACCTGTTTCTTGGCATCTCCAGGATATTGGATTTGGGAAATTGGTTGGTTGTCTTTGGCCCTCCTCCTATACTCTAGTCTTATCAGTCATCGTTTTATTGATTTTACTTTTCAAATACTTCTCAAATACCCTTTCTTGACTTTATTTGTTCAAGCTACAATGTTAATCGTGTTCAAAACACTTGTCTGAGTTACTCCAATCAGCACTGTAATGCAAAACTGTTAATGCATTATGGGAATGAAAATCTTAAACCTCTTTACTTATAGTGAAAAGGTAGCCTAAGTATTTGCTGTGTATTTCTCTGACTTAACAATATCTTACATTGAATATGAATTATTTGTTTAATAAGCTACTCTTTTTCCCCCTAAAGAAAGTGACTTATTGGTAATAGGAACATAGGAACATATTTTATTCATCCTTTTGTCCCTGCTACTTAGCTGTATATGAGGTGCATTATACTCATTTAACTTTGTAAAATGGATGAATGAAATCTCTTAGACTTTAAGTCCCCCTTTACTTACCCAAAGCATGCACAATTCTCTCTTTCCCTTCTCTCTCTCTCTCTCTCTCTCTCTCTCTCTCTCTCTCTCTCTCTCATCAATTTTTACCTCTTATTGATTATTTCCATAAATTTCATGCATATTGGTGCTGGCAAGATGGCTCAGCAGTTAAGCACACTGGCTGCTCTTTCAGGGGACCTAAATTCGATTCCCAGCTCCCACATAGCAGCTAACAACCATCTATAACTCTAGTTATAGGGGATACAATGCACTCTTCTGACCTCTTTTGCCATTGCATGACACAGTTGCATTTATATACATGCAGGCAACACACTCATACACATAAAATAAAAATAATAAATATTTTAAGTGCATGCATATTAAGTATGCCACAATAAATTCTAACTTGAATTTAGAATACTGCCCCCCCAAGTTAGTGCCCATCTTCAAATCCTCTTTGTAACAATACCTCTCCAAAGCTCTGTCTAATTACACTTTCTTAACAGGAGATGTTTTCTCTTTATCACTCTACCAAAACTGTCCTAAATGTACTCACATGACTTACCTCCTCACTGACAAATCCCCTTATTTTATTTGTCCAGTCAGCAGTACTTGACTTGAATGATAGGTTCCATCATCTTGAATTCATTCTCCTCCAATGTCCTAGTTTCTCTTGGTCTTCTATCCTTTGGACCATTCATCAGTCTTCCCTATTGGGTGCTCCTCTACCACTAAGACTGAACACTCCACCATTTTCCCCAACTCTGACATGGTTGCACTAAGGCAGGCTCAATCCTCTGTCTTTTCTATTCACCTTCACTTCTGAGGTGACTTCAGGCAGTCCCATATCCCTATATCACAATTACATCTTTAGTCCAGACATCTCCCATGACTCTGAAGTCCACAAAAGTATTTTACTCTTATATCCAATTGTCTTTTGGATATATTCTCATACATATTTATAGATAGATAGATAGATAGATAGATAGATAGATAGATAGATAGATAGATAGATAGATATAGAGGGAGAGATATCAGAGAAATCTCAAAATTAACATGTCTACATCTTTATCCTAGGTTCTATATTACACACACATACACACACACACACACACACACACACACAAATATGATTACACATGCTTTTTTCCTCAATCTTCTTCTGGTAAGGTGCTATCTACACTTTTGTAGTGCTCAAGAGAAAAACCTCAGTGGTCTTTGCATTCCTTCTCTCCTTCTCTGTCACATTCCACATGTCTTTCATCACCAAATCCCACTGACTCTATATGCAATGTCTCATGACTTTTCAATACCTGCCACCTGCCTCGATCTATCATCACCCAATCCCTGAATTATTATAATAGCTTCATGACTAGTCTCTCATCTCTTTTGACCCTCTAAGGCTTCTAAAGGCAAGGTGATTTCTCTAACCTGTTGCTCATATTACTCCTTTGCTCAGCACTACGTTGGCTTCCCATCTCTCTAAGAATAAAATCTAAAATCCTTTCAATGGCATGCAAGCCCCTGCATGACTTTTTCTCTGATTTCATCATCCAGTATTCTTCCCTTGAGTGCTACATTGTTAGATGCAGTAAGTACTCTCCCAGTATACATGTTGTATGGACTAAAATATTCTTTCACAGAGTTATCTATGACTTTTCTCACTAAGTTTATCTAAATATCTGCTCTTATATCTCCAGATCAAGAATTATTTCTCACCACTGAACACTGTACCTGCTACCTACCTACATCTGTATTTGTGTTTATTTAGTAATCGACACCCCTACTATACCGCCTCTCACACAAGACTATAGGCATCATCGACACAAACTTCTATTGTTATTATTATTATTACTATTATTATTACTATTATTATTACTATTATTATTGGTTTGGTTGGTGTTTATTAGGGTTTGGTGGATTGATGTTTTGCTTTGATTTAAGCTTTTGGTTTTTTGTTTGCTTGCTTTATAACTTTATTTCTCACATGAAGAGTACTGCCTAGAAAATGGTAGGCATTGGATAATTATTTTTGAATGAATGAATAAGTTGTCTTGGAAGAGGATTCATGGAGAGAATTTTGTTGCTAATATATACTTTTGGATTTTCTATCATGGCTTTATTAGTACCATGCTTTAAACAACTGAACTACCAAGCTCAGACAAGATAATAATAATTCTTAGTTAAAGATGTGAGACTGCATAGTGCCAAGGCTGCTGAGAAGACCACTGGTTGTTATAGCAACTGTTCAACTTAGCAAGTTGGCAGGCAGCATGCACTTATGAAAACATGTTTATGGAACCTCCTAAACATTTTCCTAAAATGATTATACATGCATTTTGTTTGTTGTCTCATATTAGGAGTTATTTACCATGCTCACCCAGCAAGTTGAGGTATCCTGCAACATGTTCTAGAAAAGGTATGCCACATGTCTACATTATCCCACTAAAACCTGGTTAAGTTTGGGAATAACTTGATGATTAGAAATTCTCAAAGATTTCACACAAAAACAAAATTGTTTCATATATAGTTGCAGCAGACTATGAAAACTGAATAACCTCAACCAAGTCCTATTTCCTACTTCTTAAAGAACTTTCTCTCATGATCCCTGGATTGATTTCCTTTGTCAAAGTCTTCTATTCAGTACAGTCTTGATGACTACTTTGTGGAGTCCTCAAATAAGAAATGGACCTAATGTTTATAACACACCTGTTTATCTTAGGCACTGATTTGCCATGTATTTTTAAATATCCACAAAATCTGTTCTTATCTCCATTTTGTTGAAGGTTTAAGGAGATTATGTCATTTCCCCCAATGTCACAAAGTAGAAGAAATACTTCTCAATGCTGATCTGCCTGACTCCAAAGTGTGTGTTTTCACTCCTTTTTGTTTTTTTTAAATAACATTTGAGAAATCATCTCAGTTACCCATAGAACCTGGAGTGTCTCTTCTAGGATATGGCTGAAATCTTGTTATTACAATAGCAAGGTCAAAGCAGCCGTTCCACCACCCATGTCAGCTCAGCAGCGACTTTCAAGAAGCAAAGCATAAAGTGGAACTGTTACCATTGGCATTTTTTGTTCACTGAGCTGAACTCACTCCATTTGTCAGTATCTCCACCAAGGGAATGAAACAATAACTCTTGTCATTCACTTCTAGGTGACCCTTACCAACCCATTCAGTGAGCCGACACTGTTCCTCCCATGAGGATCGTTAGTCTGAACTTGGAGCTGCTAGGATTCCCGGCAACACATGCTTATGAACATACCTCCACCAAGTTCTCAGTAAAAAAAAAAAAAAAAACTGGCTCATGCTATTACACCAGTGTTTTCTGTCAACATGGCAATTTCCTCTATATTACACAGGGCAAGATCTTTAATATAGAAATAAACACTCCAACTACAGGAATATAGTCTGGACTCCTAATTGATTAACATGCCTGTGCATTCAAGCTTCTCCAACTGGACTATGGGAACCTTGGGTTGTTCAAAATTTGGACATAGATACTTGCAAAATGCACCAATTATCTAATTGTATGACAAACTGAGTAACATCAATGTTATCTACAAACAACTGTGTCATTATATTGTAGAATCCCTTAAAAATAAACAAATAAAAAAATTTAAAAAAAGAAATAAACACTCCATTGGAAGTGCCTTTGATACATGGTATGCCCATTATGCTGAAACAGTTCTTCAAGACCTCCCTACTACTCCGCACCCTGATTATCAGATTAACCTAACAACTAAACTCTTCAATCTCAGTCCCTCCACTCTAATATCCATTCCATTCATGCCCCTGGATTCATCTTATGAAGCAAAATTAAAAATCCATCCATCCCCTAATCAAAACCTCTATCACTCAATGTGTATTTTTTAAAGTCTAAACTCTGGAGTTGTATTCAAGGCCATCTTCAGTGGACAGACCCCAGTCGACCTGTTTAAATCCCAAGTTGATGTCATTCAATGCCATATACCTCACTTGACCAGTACTTTTCCAACCCTTTTCTTCTCTCCCATTACACAATATCCAATGGTAACTGATTTCACTCCATTCATTATCACAGTCTGGGTAATCCATGCTCTCTCTATCCTAAATGCCAGGCCCATTATTTCTTTTTTTTTTTTCTTTTCTTTTTTATTTTTTTTCATTTTTTAACAATAAGTAATAATTTATGAGTACAAGCATCCTTCGTGTAAAACCAATTTGCAAGCAGTTGTGCCCAAACCCACACAGCCCAAGGGTCCCACCATCCAGCTGGGGGGCTTGTATGTTCAATCAAGTTGATCAAATAAGTGTCCAGTCTATATTGCTGTAGTTTCACCTTTCACCCCAATCACAGCCCTTACATTCTACCATGACCCTTCTTCCGCAGATTGTTCCCTAGGCTTAGAAAAGGGGCACAAATGGACGAGAAGCAAAACAGTCCACTTTGTCTTGGACTCTGGTCAATTCTGGCTGTTTCCTTTCATGGGCTGATAGTTTGTCCAGGAATAATCTTTCAATCCTACTAATGAAGCACAGGCAATTAGATATATAGGTATTTAAACAGTACTAATTGTTATGGTAGGTTACTTTGGTATAGACACAGATATTTGGATGGTATGTTAATCTATGAATTACATTTTTTTCTGTAATATATGACACTGTCTTACTGTGGCTTATAACATCTCCTAACCACTAGAGGATGTAAGCTTGTGGCATCAGCCGTGGGTTATTCCTCCAAGGAGAGAGCTAAGAGCCAATTAGATTTGGGCTATACGGGCATATGGCTGCCACTGCTGCACAGTATTTCCAGGCAGGTGAGGTGTAGCTGGTGATGATGGAGGAGTCTTGCTTGACTCAAAGAGACCTGTATTTCAGGCCCATTATTTCATATGGATATGCCATAGATACTTTATACCCATCACCCTTCAAAATCTCATCTTCTGTAATTCCCATGTCAGAGGATTGCATTGCTGTTTTTCAGTCATGTAAGCCAGAAATCTGAATGTCAGCTGTGACTCTACCCTCTCCTGATGGCATTTCCACACCTTGCTTTTTACTGCTTGTGACTTGATGACATTTCTTTTCATCTCAACAGGAATTTAAGCAAGGTCAGGAAATATGTCACATTCATCATCGAATCTACTTTTAAAATCACTGCCTTGCATACAACAAGTCGTTAATTTTTTTCTGGAAAAAAGAATTAAGTTCTGTTACTTAGCTATTGACTATATTCACAGGTTGAAAAAATATTAGTCAACTCAAACTATAAAAATGAATGAGATTATTCAAGAATTTTCATTTATTTTATTTATTTATTTATTTATTTATTTTTTTTGGTCTTTTTGAGACGGGGTCTCCCTGTAGCTCTGGATGTTCTGGAACTCGCTATGTAGACCACGTTGGTCATGAACTCACAAAGATCCACTGCCTCTGCCTCCCAAGTGCTAGGATTAAAGGTGTGCGCCACCACGCCCGGCAAGAATTTTCATTTCTATATGGAACAAAATCCACTGAGGGGAAAACAAGACATTCAAGCCCAACTGTGATGGGCTGTGTACCCCCCCAACCCGTACATCAATTTCAACTAAAGGGGTATGGCTGACAAAGGAAATGAATTTGCATGAGTGTCAGCAGGTGAGACTTACCCTTGGAAGGATGTTTTAATAGCTCCACTTTTACCAGAAATGGCCCCCACAGAACAAGGAATCAAGAAATTGGGAAGCTAAGGAGGGGATAGACAAAAGTCCAACAACACATTAATATTTAATTCAATGGATGAATGCTTAATTTAATTTCTTATAGCAACTGAAATAAATGATCACACTGGCTGGCTGATAATCTTAAAATGTAGTTCCGTGGTACAGTGCTTGCCTTTCGGCATAAGGACTGGGGTCTGATCCCAGCACTCTCCCCCACTGTGAAAGATTATTCTCTCAAGCCGAGCGTGGTGGCGCATGCCTTTAATCCTAGCACTTGGGAGGCAGATGCAGGCGGATCTCTGTGAGTTCAAGGCCAGCCTGGTCTACAGAGTGAGCTCCAGGCTAGCTGGCTGGGACTAAAAAGGGAGACCCTCAAAAAGACCAAAAAAAAAAAAAAAAAAAAAAGAAAAGAAATCATTTTCTCAAATTCTGGAGGCCAGGAGTCTGAAGTGGGTCAGTGCTGAAGGTGATAGCAGAACCTTCCCTCTCTGAGGACACTGCCTTGGCTTCCACTACCATCCGGTAGTTTATCGACAACCCTTGATTTGTGACCACTTCCCCACTTAACTCTAATCCCTGCCCTGCAGTCACATTTCCTCCTCTACCATACATCAAATCTCCCTTTGCTTCTCTTCTATCAAATGTGTGGGCTTGTATTTAGGGTCCACATAGGTAATCCAGGATTATATCCCTCATCACAAAATCCTTAATGGAAACACATCCACAAAGATCCCGTTTCCAAGTAAAGTACTAGTTATAAATTCCTCAGACCAGAACCTGATACCTTTGGGAGTCTTGCTCAGACTACACCGACTCTGCCCAGGCATTGTCATAAAGAGTGAGTGCTGGTGGGCATTGTACTAAAGAGCGAGTGCTGGTTGCCGTTTTGTTGCCAACCTTGCTGTTGCCCTAACACCAAAAGTTTTGATCGAATATGTCCACAGATACATAAGAAGATCCTAGAAAATGATTGACTCCTGCCAGCCCTTGAGCCTAGTGGTAGAAGATTAATGACATCCAACTCCAATATATGCTGAAAATGCCTGACCTTATACTGTTAATCTGCAATAATTTTTGTTGGGATGTTTTATGTTTGGTTTTAATTTCTTGGGGGGGGGGCGTGTGTGTGTGTGTGTGTGTGTGTGTGTGTGTGTGTGTGTACAGCCACAATAAGCATGTCAAGATCAGAAGACAACTTTTAGAACTCAGATCTTTCCTTTCACCACACAGGCTCCAGAAATTGAACTCAGGTCATTGGTCTTGGCTGCAAGAAGCACCTTTCCTGCCAGCCTTTGTTTTGTTTTGTTTTGTTTTGTTTTGTTTCATGTTGTTTTGCTTTGCTTTGTTTTGGTTATAGGGTCTCATGTAGTTCAGGCTGGCCTAGGACTTGCTATGTAGCTAAGGATGATCCTTCTACTTCTGGAATGCTAGCATTACAGGCCTGTGCCACCACACTCAGTTTATAGGGTTGAATCCAGGATTTTGTTCATGCTAAGCAAGAACTCTACCAACTGAGCTACACCACCAGCTGCAATCATTTTTGATATCTCATTCATTTTCTACTGTACTTTTTGTGTATGTACAGTTACTCTTGACAGTGAGGAAGAAATCTGCATAGTGCTTAATTTAAGCAAATGAGGACCAGCTTATCTTCAGTCTGGTGGGTGGATGTTACAGCACTGCAACACATAATACTGAATTCTAATTTGATAAATAAAATACTAACTTCATTCCTGAAACACCTCTTTATGAAAGTGACAAGATTTGATTGGCTACTGTGTTTAGCACAAGGCATCATATAGTCACCTTTTCAGGAACAGATGCTACATAATAAAACATAGAGCTACATAATAAAAATTGTGCTTCACTAAAATGTTCTCATATGCTGGCTCACGAATTCCATTTCTTCCTGGGACTACAGAAGAAAAATGTCAAAATTTGTAGTGTTATAAAGTCATCTATTCTCTTATTTTGTTGGGGAAAAGATAATAGAATTTTTATAATCTAAACCTAATTTGTTCTATGTTACATTCGTATTTTATAGGATCAATATTATGCAATAATTATTTTTTAATTTTTTAAATTTTATTTATTTTGTATGTGTATGAATGTACTGTCTGCATGTAGGTCTATGCACCCTTGTAGTGCAATGCTGTGGAGGCCAGAAGAGGGTGGCAGATTCCCCTGGAACTGGAGTTAAAGACGGTTCTTAGCCGCCACATGGGAGCTGGGGATCGAACCCGGGTCCTCTGCAAGAGCAGTCGGTGCTCTTAACTTCTAGGCCATCTCTCCAGCCCCATAATAATTATTTCTAAATGGCTTTTTAGGGGCTAGTGTGATGGCTCAGTGGGTGAACATGTTTGCTGCCGAGTCTGATGGTTCGAATTCAATTCCTAGAACCCAGATGGTGGAAGGAACTAAGTCCCACAAGTTGTCCTCTGACTGCCATGTCTAATCCCTGGAGCTTGTGCAATACACACATGAATAAACAAATATTTAAACCAGAAACATATCTTTTTCTTGAATTTAATGTTGTTTTCATTTTCATTTCATTTCATTATCAACTTAGAATTTTAGATTTTCTCTACAAAGATTAAGCAATATATTTCTACCTAAATGATTTATATTTAAAAATCCTTTGCATCCAGATAGATGACAGTGTGGCTCAGTGGTACAATGCTTGCTAGCATTGGAGGCCCTCTATCCAATCTCCAGCATCTCAAAACAAAACAAAACAAAAAAGCCCAAACTTTTATTTTTTCAAAGACTGTTGTATAAAAACAATGAAGATTAAAATAACAATAATTTAAAAACCAATTCATATACCAGACTTCAAACTATACTACAGGGCTATATTTAAAAACAGCCTGGTACTGGCACAAAAACAGACCTGTTGACCAATGGAACAAAACCGAAGATCCAAATCTGAGCACATACAATTTCAGCCATCTTATATTTGACAAGGGGGCCAAGAAGCCACAATGGAGAAAAGACAGCATCTTCAGCAAGTGGTGTTGGCAAAACTGGATCACCACTTGTAGAAGAATGAAATTAAACCCCTACCTCTCACCCTGTACAAAAGTCAACTCCAGATGGATTAAAGACCTCAACGTGAAACCCCAAACTCTGAAGGTGATAGAAGAAAAAGTTGGCAGCAGACTACAAGACATAGGCGTAGGAAAAGACTTCCTAAATCAGACAGCAGCTGCACAAGAATTAAGGTCGACAATTGACAAATGGGACCTCATCAAACTCAAAAGCTTCTGTACATCAAAAGAAACAATCAAGGAAGTGAAGAGAAATCCCACAGAGTGGGAGGAAACCTTCACTGCAGATACATCTGACAAAGCATTGATTTCCAGAATATATAAACTACTCAAAAAACAAAGAAAAAAGAAAACAAATGACCCGCTCAATAGATGGAGCAAAGAACTGAACAGAGACTTCACAAGCGAGGAATTAGAGATGTCTGAGAAACACCTCAAGAACTGTTCAACATCACTAATCATTAAGGAAATGCAAATGAAAACCACTTTAAGATATCATCTTACTCCAATAAGACTGGCTAGGATCAAGAAAACAAATGATACCAAGTGCTGGAGAGGTTGTGGGGAAAGGGGAACACTCATCCACTGCTGGTGGGAATGTAAACTCGTACAGCCACTATGGAAAGCAGTGTGGAGAACCCTTGGAAGACTTGGAATGAACTTGCCACCCGACCCAGCCATACCACTCCTGGGCATGTACCCTCAAGACTTACGCCACCACAGAGATACATGCACGGCCATGTTTATTGCAGCTCTCTTCACAATAGCAAGGAGCTGGAACCAACCTAAATGCCCCTCAACTGACGAGTGGATAGAGAAAATGTGGTACATCTACACAATGGAGTTCTATGCAGCAGTAAAGAAAGACGACATCACGAGCTTTGCAGGAAAATGGCTGGAGCTAGAGGACATCATGCTGAGTGAAGTAACACAGTCCCAGAAAAACAAACGACGAATGGTATCCCTCATCTGTGGATGCTAGTGCCAATTACCTAGTTGTAAGTATTTCTTGTGTAGGGCCCCCTGAGCTTTTGTCCAAAGCAGTTGGGTGTGATGCATATTGACAACAACAACAACAACAACAGAAAGGACTGCATCAAAGAACTGACTGAAACAGTGAACTTCTGCTCAAAACAGTCAACTTCCTCATGGAGAATATTGAGAAAGACTGAGAAAGAGATGAAAAGCATGTTTGGCAGAATGCATGAGCTCTGGCGGGGTGGGGGAATGGGCAGGAACACGGGTCTAGATTTGTTAAAAAAATAAAAATAAATTTATGTGAAAAAAAAAGAAGAGATACCACTTCATGAACAATTTTCAAAAAATATAGCCTCAATTGACCTTAATCAACAAAATGGAGTATGTTCTGTACATTGTTCTTGTGAGTTCCTTTAATCACTGTGGCATAATATTGTACCATATTTCCTTAAGAAATAAAACATGGAAGATGGGCAAAAAATAAATAAATAAATAAATAAATAAATAAATAAATAAATACCAATTCAAACTCAAGAAACTCAATTCCCAGGTATCCTGATTGGCTTTAGCTGTCAACTTGCATAGCCTGGAATCATCTTAGAGAAAGGCCTCCATTGAAGAACTACTAGAGCAGATTTCCCATGGGCATGTTGGGGAGGGGTCCTCTTAATTGTTCATTGGTGCATAAGGGACCAGACCACTTTAGGCAGCACCATCCCTAGTGGTCCTGGATTATATGTGAAAACTAGCTAAGTATGAGCTGTGGGCAAGCCAGAGACCATGCCAGCAAGCAGTGTTTTTGCCTCTAAATTTCTGCCTTGAGTTCCTGCCCTGAAGTCTCACAGCAATGGACTATGATATGGCCAAAATAAAAAAAACAATGCTTTCTTCCCCCATGTTGCTTCTAGTCAGAGTATTTTATCAGAAAGTAAGCTAGAACAAAAAACAAAAGGTATAATATTTATATAATAGTAATTATTTATAAATTCATTGGGCACTAATTCTACACTAAACACCTTGTGTATAGTACCTAATAAAAATGATCACCAAACAATC
>VZQC01002875.1:5179442-5220780 GCA_009823505.1 Rhizomys pruinosus
TACATGTCCGGAAAACCAACCCTTCAGAGAATACTTGAAGCAATTCAAAGAACAGAAGAAAGGAGCAACCAACCCCAGGCACCTAGAAGGAGAAATCAATAAAAGCATAACTGCAGAAGTAGAAACCTAAATCAAAACTGCAGATGGATAAAAAATTTTTATTTAAATATTCCATTCTTCAACAATCCTCACTGGCAGAAATAGTTTCCAACATAAATCTTATAAAGATCATGAGAATCAGAATCATTCAGTCTCTTGTATTCTCAGTTTGATAAGCAGTGAAATGAAAATGATGATATCGGGGCTGGAGAGATGGCTTAGCGGTTAAGAGTGCTGACCACTCTTGCAGAAGACCCGGGTTCAATCCCCAGCACCCACATGGTGGCTGAGAACAGTCTTTCACTCCAGTTCCAGGGGAATCTGACACCCTCTTCTGACCTCCGCAGCATTGCACGACAGAGGTGCACAAACCTGCATGCAGACAGTGTATTCATACACATACAAAAATAAATATTAAAAAAATAAAATGATGATATCGTATCTACTACTGGGTCATGTAATATTTCAGTAATATACCAATTATTTATAAAGTGTGTTGCAAACTGCACGACATGGGTGCACAGACTTGCATGCAGACAGTACATTCATATACATACAGAAATAAATAAAATTTTAAAAAAATTTTTTTAAAGTGTGTTGCAAATTATCACAAACCTTTAATAGTGCACTAACCTCGAATAAATGATGAAAGGTGTTTAGAAAGCTAAAACTTAGTGTATAGAAGAATGGCAATCTTGATTGCCATTCTAAAAAGTTTTTTAATTGGAGCATAAATTATTTATAGCACTGTTTCAGGAATCATTACTTTATGCTATCACTTTAAATCTTCTTTGACAACTTATTCATCAATCTATTCATTCAAGGAGAATTTGTGGGCACTGTGTTTTGAGCCAGGCGCAAATGAGAAAACACCTAGGTATAACCCCAGGCCATATCCACTGAGAGTCAGCACTAAGGGAACATATCCAATGGCAGAGTTCAGAGTCCAGCCTTAATCACTTGCCTCTTATTATAGCATTCCTTTTTTTAAGGTCAAATACTGTGCAGCCAAGATATGTTAAGTTTAAGAATTATAGGGGAAACTGGAAATCCTGACTTTCTACTTATGAAAAAAGATCAAGATGTATGTAGAATGAGCAGTGAGTCTATATTGATGGTGGCTCAAAGGTGGTGCAGTTCTAAAATTATATGTTAAAAGGGGGGCATGAAGCATATTCTGAATGCACTCTTTAAAGAGCCAATTAAGTTGGGAATAAATTTAATCCATACTTAAACTTCCATATAAAGTTTTTTTTTATTTTATCCACTTGCCCAGGCAGAAAACTATCTACAGAATTTTTGAGTCCTTTGGTGATGAGGACTGTATCTTATTTCCCTGAATGTCCCAGCATCAGCAGGATGACATGGAAAGAGCACAGTTCTAGGTTGAGAAAAATCAAGTTCTCTAGGATTATGAGGCCTCTGTTTACTCTTTCTTGAAATGGTGTGTCATCATAACTGCTGCATCTAGCTCATGAAGATCTGCAGATGTCAAGTTAAGATGTGTGTCTGTTATATACCAGGTACTGTGTCAGGAACAGGAACTTAAACTAAGAATAAAAGTCATGATTCCTGACTTCAAGGAACTTACAATGGGAAAATGAATGTAGCCAACAACAAACAAGACACAAGCTATGATCGATAGGGAAGGAAAAAAAAAAAAAAAAACTATTATATATTATATTATATATACTTATATATATATTATATATATTATTTAACCAGGAAAGCCATAAGGGGGGTGTTTATAGTGGGAAGTGTAAAAAAAGAAGCATTACCCAAACGTTAAAGACTACTGTTTTCAAACTAGTAAATGTTCTGGGTCACAGACATATTTATAACTTTTTAAATACTGACTTTTAAGAATCTGACTTATATACTTAAAGAATATTTTCCTAATACCCACCCCTGAATTTTCATCATGGGAGTACAGAAGCCCCATGTTGTAAGTTTCATCAGTCTTACAGAGATGGTCTGCTACCTTCCACAAGGACATCGCATGAGTCCTTGTTTCCTTTTCAATAAGACAGGGATACCTGTCTCAGCTAATGCCAGTTGAAATAGTTACAATATATGAAAGCACTTTACAAGTTTTAGCACACCATATAACTTAGAGTAAATGCTAACCCTTCCCTTACATGCTTTTATTAGCAGTTTAGGACTATAATTATGCAGTCTTCCCAGTAAATCAGTTAATTGATAATAAATCCTGAACATATAACTGGAACTTATTGTCAAAATTATCTTCAAGCATGATGATCTGATGCTATTGACACAAGGCACACAAGATCATATTACTGCCACCATCCTCCTGTTGCCATGGTAACGATAGCAGGTTGGCAAGAAAGCTCCCTGACAGTTGAATTGGAAAGAACAAGAAAATTCAGCCCACTTCCTGCATTAAATGAATTACAAGTACGTGTAAAGAAAGAAAAGAAAATTGCTAACCCTTAATCAACTGCCTTTATTTTTATTTTACTTATGAGGAATGTGAAGCAAGCAGGGGACTTCTCTTTCTCACATACTGGGTTTCAGCACTTCCACAAGGAAGGTGGCATCTAGGTATTGGCTATGAAAATAAGACTTAAAATACACATTGTCTTATATAATAGTCTTCTCTCCCAGGCTTGTGCAGCATGAATGGTAGGTATGTCAAGCCTCTTTCATATCCTTGGACTCAGAGCCAAACCAGAAAGGTATGAGGACAGTAGCAAAAGTCTCCTTCAAGCCTGGGAAATGGAAATGGTACTTTAAACATATTCCTTTTACTTTTAAATAAGCCACATAATGATGACCTGGGATATAAGTTCTGACCTGGAAAGACATGATTTTTTTTTCTTTAACTTTGTATGCCGTCTGTGACATTAAAATGGTATTTTTAATATAAATGATAAATTTGAAACAGAGAATTTTGTGTGGTAGAAGGAACATTCCACTCCTCTGCAGTCAGGTGGTCACTTTACAGTTAGGTGCTAATTGGCAGTTTTCTGAGTTCTGGCTACATGCCAGGTGATGAAGATACCGGGTGAATGTGAAACATGGGTTTTGTCTTGCTCATCTTCCATGGAGCACAGACTTGCAGGCAGATAGTTTCCACATCACATGCTGGAGACAGTGATGGATGGTGGCTTGTGCAGAATGTTCTGGGAGCAAAGGGAATGGATGCCTTCACTGGAATGGAGAGCAGGCAAAGGGTGCTTGAGTTAAGTCCGGAAAGAAGCCTAAGGGGTCAATCAATACCCTTAGCTGATAGCAAATTTCATTGTCCTTATTGGTTCTTTTTTTCCTCCTCTTGAAATATTCAAGCTGCAGAAAGTTACCCAGAAAATTAAAGCAAAAGTTCACAGCCCACTCAGATAAGTCTAGCATCCTTATTGGTGACAAAAAGCTATATTTTGGAAAGAACATTTTCATGATTTAATATTTCTCAGAAATGCTTTTATCTTTCAACCGAGGAACAAAGAAGTTTCCTCCTTGGTACCAATATGGAAAAAACACAGTGGATTATCATTCTTTGCTTTTAAGCTTGACCCAGTGGCACAAAAGAAATGAGCATTAAAGGCTGAATAAATAAATGACCTACAGTGATGATGATAAATATTTTAGAGCTCTTCATAATATAATTCTCCAATCAGGGTTTCCACTTCTGTCTCCATGGCAGAAAATGTCAGTTTTCACCCAAAAGGCTCTTGGCATTGTTTCTTGGATCTCTTTGATCAGTCAGGATGTAATTCTATGATAGAATTTGTTCCCAATGAGTGGCAATTTTGCACCTTCTTAACAATGCCTTAATCCAGCCAATAGCAGCACCCAGTAAGAAACAATTGACCAATTGCCCTGCAGCAGGGGGTGCAAAGCTTCTGTTGAATCCGTGCCCTCACTTTCGTTTTTATCTATCTGATAATACCTAGCCAGGTTTTACGTCTACTATCAGAGAACTCTTTTTTTTTTGGTCTTTTCGAGACAGGGTCTCCCTGTAGCCCCAGCTGTCCTGGAACTCACATTGTAGACCAGGCTGGCCTTGAACTCACAAAGATCCACCTGCCTCTGCCTCCCAAGTGCTAGGATTAAAGGCATGTGCCACCATGCCCTGCCAAAGAGAACTTTTAAAGCAAAGCAAAGAGACCCACTAAACACACAGTAAAGTTGGAGAAACTTACCATGGGCCCAAGGCTGGCTGTTTCTTATGTTTACATCATGGTCATAGGTTCTGTATTTGACTTCCAGTTCAGTCAGTCACCAGCTGTTTTGAGTCTGGGTCAACATCGAGGTCTCTAGACTGCTTTCTCATCTTAAAGAAGGGAGAATAATATTGCACAGAAATGCTATGAAGGTTGAATAAGATAAGAGAGTATTGAATGAAGTTTCTCCCTACTCTGAGGGTCGAGAGGAGGCAGCTGGCCATCTCACCCCAGTGACAATGCATGGTGGGTTAAGAACCAGAAGACACCTGGCCAGATGTAAATGCATACGTGCTGGCTCTGGAACTTACCAGCTGGGTGAGCTCATCATGCAGCGTTACCTTCTGGGCCTCAGCTCTCCCTTTCTAAAGTGAGGATAAATGAATAAGGAAATGAAGGATAAATGGCATTATCATCATTTATACATATTCGGAAGCCTCAATCAACCCTGCAGCGTTGCAACATTATCTCTAATAGAGGAGGAAACTGAGAATGCTGATGATGAGAAAATTATTCTTCATTCTCACAGATAATGAATCCAAAGTCCAGAGGTGACAACCTCCACACACATGGCTAAGAAATCAGATTGACCCATGTCTGTCTTTCCAGAGTCTGATTTGCGTCCATATGCAGATCCTCCAGACTGAGCTGCATCTGGTCGGGACCCGCCACAATAAAAGCCCATCCGTTCATTTGCTCTGCGTTAATTGCAATGCCAATCTATGCAGCCAACAAGGCAGCCCTCAGCTAGCAAAACCTGAAAGAAGCATTACTTTACTAGATGAGACAATTAGCTTCCTTTGTCACTTCCTAGAAACAGGTGTCCTCAGAAAATGAGAGAGCGAGTGAGCCCAGACACATTCTGATGGCTGAAAACAGTGCCTGAAGGTCTAGAAGAGCTTGGGGAAAGTTGTGTAGGCCAGCGAAGGCTCCCTGGCTTGCAAGGAAGCTGCGTCTGAGTAAGAAGAGAAAGATGCTGAACACAGACCGAATTTACAGGTTACCCTTGGTTCCTACCTGCGGAATGGATATTTCCTGCTTGCTGAAAAAGCAAGCTCTTAGAAGCCCCTCTGTTTTTTTATATCATTAAACGTGCTTTGGTTACTAAAACAAAATCAACTTCCACGCAGCTTTAAAATTGTTTTAAGATGAATTCAATGCATGTTAGCAAAAATGTCGATTAAAAGGACCAAAGAAACGAGGTTTATTTAGATCAACAGACAACTTGGTTAAAATTTCTCCTATCTTCCTCTTTATCTGACTTCTTCCTTTTGTCTGCTCCATACCTCAGGGTTCTCACCTAGAGGTGAGCCTTAGGTCCATCCAATACTGCACTAAAATCTTATTATTATTATTTTCTTTTTCACTTTCCCTTTCAAACATCTTTACCATGCTCTCCTTATCCTCTTCACGTTCGAAACGGGGTTTCTTTTTCTCATCAACCATTCCTCCAGCCACTTGCTTTCTTAGCTATTCTCTTTTTAGCTTAAATCCAGTGTTCATAAATAAAATTCTCAGTCTTAAAAGCAAGGATGAGCAGATAAACCAAACCAAACTATACGTTCTTCTTCTACTTGTAATCATTAGCTAATCTATCTTCAAGTCTCTAATATTAGAACACACCAAGGATCACGTTTCTCAAGGTTATTCTGTCTTCTGCTATGAGAACCTCACTATTTTGCTAGAGCTCTGATGTCTGAGAACAGATTGGTCCATACTTTCACTCATTCATGCATTCATTCTTCAAGTATCTGTTGCACATCTACAGTGTTAGTGGCTGTGCTAAGCTAACCACTGGTGATACTAAATTGGCTATGGCCATTTCCGCCCTCAAGGCACACAGTCTGGTTGGAGAGGTTGTAAAGTTTAACTGGTTGAGGTCTGTTGTGATTACTGCAGTGCACAGAATGCATTTGTTGTCACACTGATTCATCATTACAAGATGACCTCTGTTTCACAATCATCTACCATGATGGTCCAGTAGAAAAAAAAAACTTAATGGAGTATAAGACAGGGATTATGGATCCTGCTCTTGCAGTTATTAGCTATTTTGTCTGGAAAAGCCTTACATGAGCTTGTGACTTGAGCTTACATATTGTAAGAGAATGAACCATCTCCTTACTGTTTTCTTCTCCCTGATTAGCCCAGGGAGAGTCTCAATAAGAAATATGGATGTGCCGGGCGTGGTGAGTCATGCTTTTAATCCTAGCACTTGGGAGGCAGAGGCAGGTGGATCTTTGTGAATTCAAAGCCAGCCTGGTCTGCAGAGTGAGTTCCAGGACAGCTGGGGCTACAGGGAGACCCTGTCTCAAAAAGCCCAAAATAAATAAACAAATAAATAAAATACATTTTTTAAAGTCTTTTTCTTTTGGTTTTTTTGAGACAGGGTCTCCCTGTAGCCCCTGCTGTCCTGGAACTCACTATGTAGACCAGGCTGGCTTTGAACTCACAGAGGTCCTCCTGCCTCTACCTCCCAAGTGCTGGGACTAAAGGCATGCACCACTATGCCTGGCTTTAAGTCTTTAAAAAGAAAAAATTACAGAGCTGGAGAGATGGCTCAGCAGTATTGGCTGCTCTTGCAGAGGACCAGAGTTCGATTCCCAGCACCCACATAGCAGCTAACAACCATCCAGTTCCAGGGAATATGACGTCCTCTCCTAGACTCAGCAGGCATTGCATGACATCGGTGCATTTACACACATGCAGACAATACATCATGCACATAAAATAAAGCAATAAATTTAAAAAAATGTTTTCCTTTCTTTCTTTACCTAGTCTCTCTCTCTCTCTCTCTCTCTCTCTCTCTCTCTCTCTCTCTCTCCTTTATCTGTTCAAGTTTCTCTGCATTTTTCCGGGAAATGGACTGCCAGGTGTTCTTTCTATAGAAGCAAATATTCCCAAGGAAGTTAAGAGGTGTCAAGTACGTCTAGCTAACATTTTTCAAAATTTTATTTACTTATTTTTATGTGTATGAACATGGGTTTGTGCACCCATGCTGTGCAATGCCGCGGAGGTCAGAAGAGGGTGTCGGATTCCCCTGGAACTGGAGCTAAAGATGGTTCTCAGCCACCACATGGGTGCTGGGGATCGAACCCGGGTCCTCTGCAAGAGCAGTTGGCACTCTTAACCACTAGGCCATCTCTCCAGCCCCTTAGCTAACATTTTAATTTGTGCTTCATTTGTCTGTCTGAGACAACATGGTGGAGGTTCTTGAGTGGTCATCTAGCTTTCCAACTGGCTTCTCCATGCAGGAGTAGGTCAGGTTCCCAGTCTCACTACTTCTACATGGCCACTGTTCCCCAGATAATGAGGATGTAGCTGCTTCCCTTCAAAAATAGGACATGGGTCCTGAGACCTGGGGTCAAAAACAGAGTAATTAGGTTTATTTATTAGTTTATTATCTGTATTGTTTATCATATAGGAAATGTTTTTTGTCTTTTTCAGACAGTGTCTCCCTGTAGCCCCAGCTGTCCTGGAACTCACTATGTAGACCAGGCTGGCCTTAAACTCATAGTGATCCACCTGCCTCTGCCTCCTGAGTGCTGGGATTAAAGGTGTGCACCACCACACCTGGCCTTATCATACATGAATCTTATATTCATTATTCATTTATTTTGATATCTGGGTTTATTGTACTTACTTCCACTGCAGCATCTCTCATTATGATGTTGTAACATGGCAAGAGAAGCAGTACAATAAAGACATTTGTTCTTGGGCTACCAAGCACTCTCAAGGTGATCAGGGCCAGGTTAGTCAGTCTATCTAGACTTCATTACCCAGTTGGTTAAGATAAACAAAGGCTAATGCTGGGCACACGCCTTTAATCCTAGCACTTGGGAGGCAGAGGCAGGCAGATCTCTGTGAGATCAAAGCCAGCCTGGTCTACACAATGAATTCCAGGCCAGCTGGGGCTACAGGGAGACCCTGTCTCAAAAAGGCCAAAAAAAAAAAAAAAGAGATAAACAAGGCTAAATGGAAAAATGCTCTACAAAATATAAATTATGGTTCTAATTCTACCATTTCAGAATCAAATATTCACAATTGAAGGATGCCTTTGGAAGCTGGTGACAATTTCAGAGGCAGCATGTGTTACATAATTACATGGGCTCAGCACTTTTAAAATATTACCTATTAAGATGAAATCACAAATGTGACTAGAAGGATTCATGGCTTTGGACCACACAACTGTAGGCAGATAAGACTACTCTGACTCCAGATTTTAACAGGGAATTTATAGCCTCTTGGTCACTTCCAGAGTTATTTTTGGATCACATAGTGGCAGCTGTGAGTACTTCAAATCCAGATCTCTAGATAGTCCAGGGTTTTTCTTCTATTATACCATGGCTGATGAAGAAGACATAGGAGACTTTGGTGTAGAGACACTAAAATAATGGGAAATATCCTTATCCGAGAACTTAGACTCCAGGAGTAAATTGATTTCCCTTCTAGTGCCTCTTCTGGAAAATCATCCCCAGATGGTAACAATGAGCATTTGCAGAGAACTGATAGTCTGAGGCCTTGAGAGAGCTGCTGGCAAAGGCTCTCCTAGAGAGCAAACCCTACCCTGTGCTGTACCCTGTCTCAGGGATATTCATTTACTTATACAAAGCTATATTCTAAGAAACCACTCCTTTGCTTGGGAACCAATTTGAAATTTGAGTCTTGATGTGAATTAACCTCTTTAACGATCAAATCATGATGGGGCTGGAGAGATGGCTCAGCAGTTAAGAGCACTGGCTGCTCTTGAAGAGGACCTGGGTTTTATTGCCAGAACCCACATGGTGGCCAAGAGTTACAGACATAACTCCAGTTCCAGGGGAACCCAACACCCTCTTCTGACCTCCAAGAGCAATCCATGACACAGGTGCACTTACATACACATTCAGGAAATACACTCATACACATAAAATAAAAATAATAAATAAAATATTTTTAATCAAATATCACATATAATTCTTTCACTCCTGCACTGTAAACTATATGAGAACAAAGACAGTGCTTGACTTCCATGTAACCACTCTGCATTGTCTGTGATGCCATATAGTAGCAAGTAAATCCCTTTATATGATTAAAATGAGTGGCCCAAACAAGGAAATTAGTATTGCCTGTGACCTTGCATAGTCTACACACCATAACAGCTTAATCTCCCCACTTAAGATTCTTTATAACAGAACCTGGCTTTCTCCTCCCACCCCGTGTGTGTGTGTGTGTGTGTGTGCGTGCGCGCACGTGCGCGTGTACACGTTGTTATCATATTTGCTTTCCAGTTATAAGATGCTTAGTGTTCCTGATCCACAGGAATTCATAAGCTAAAGGTAAAAATAAGCATGCAAGAAGATATTTTGCATGCTCGGAGTGGATAGAATAGAAAGAAGTTTGAATATTCCTCATGTTTTATTCGAGAGTTTTAATTGTGTGGAAATGATCAAAATTATAAACTGAACACTTCTACACTCAAAAATCTAAAAAATGAAATACTTCCTAGATGGCCTCCTGTTTCTGCTTCTCTGCCAGGTGTGTCTAGAACTCTATGTCCAGCTCTCCAAAGATTCATATTTCAAAATGTTCAGGTTTACAAATGCACACCACACAAATCTATATTCATAGAACCAACATTTATGGAACACTCACTGTGTGTGAGGCATTGCACTCAAGCTAGGACTAAAGCAAGGAACAAACTATCAAAAAGCAATCTGCCTTGATGGAGCTTAGAAATTAAATAAGCAGGTCTGTGGTTTACTTAACAAAAGTACCTAACCCAATACAGGGCACATCTGCAAAAACTCCTCAAGGAAGTGGTAAATAGGAACTAGCTAGGTCAAAAGTAGATAAGGATAATGGCAGAGGGGGAGGACACCCAGTTATTGAGACAGCACTTCAAAGTCTAAAGAAAGATCCAGTCATAGAGAGAGATACTGCAAAGCCCAAGGAGTAAGGTGATATACCATTTTCAAGGCATCTGAATTAATAGCATTCACTTCAAGTAAACAAGTACTTACTTGAGATCCTCCATTTTTTGACCCTCTACCAGGCACTACAAGAAGTATACAAGATTCATATTAACATGAATCTTTCTTTTAAAGCTACAAGTTGAACAGGCACCCAAAACTTAAGGCCTGATATGATAAGGAAATACTTGATTGTATAGACCAGAGTGCCAAAGTCCAGCAGAAAGGTATAAAATAAGGATGAAGAAGAAAAGGCTTCAGTAGTTCCTGAGGCTGGTTTAGAGAACTGCTACAGAAAAGGTAATAAATCATACCCATTATTATTGTTCATCACTTAATGTGTTTTAGAAAGTAAAACCAGTGAGTATTTCTGGGCACATGGCTCTGCCCACCCACCCCCAACATGTTCACACATCCACACTGAGCATCTAATTTGTAACCAAATTCCCCTCATTTGACCTTTATCATCTCCCCTACAATATTGCAAAAACCTCTAAATTGATTTACCTACCACCAGTCTCTCGTTCTTTTCAAATTTACCCTACATTCTCCTGTCAGGCTATCTTCTAAAAGCACGCATCTGCTAATATCTTCTAAAAGCACATGTCTGCTAATATCTTCTGCTTTAAAAGTAAGCACCCAGGTTGCCTACATAGTAATTTTGCATGTCATCAGCATGTTCTTCAAGTCTTCTCAGGGTCTGCTTTCCAGACTATATTTTTAGTCTCATCCTGATACCATTTTTTCCCTATTTTCTAACTATGATATTCCACAGATCCATGCTGTTGCTCGTGTTGTGCCTTTTGTTTGGTAAAATATTATTCACACTGAAAAAAGCCCATTTTTATATAGAAATAACATTCTGATGTTCCGTACATATATGTTGGAATGCCTCCAGTGAGTTCTGGACCCTTGGAAGGCAGAGGTCATGTTTTATTTGCATATATTTTATATTTTCAATTGCTAACAAGTAAGTGTGCAACAGACAGTGTACTAGAGAATATAAATATATCTGAGTATTCCTATCTACTTATCTAGATACTTGCCCTCTATGACCTTAGAACCTACCCTTTCATCATAGTAGCAAGTACTATGGACAGTTGCCTCAAACATCTGCTAGCCCTTAAGAGATGAGATTTAGGGCTGGAGAGATGGCCTAGTGGTTAAGAGCACTGACTGTTCTTGCAGAGGACCCAGGTCCGATCCCCAGCACCCACATGGCGGCTAAGAACCGTCTGTAACTCCAATTCCAGGAGAAATCCAGTTCCAGGGGAATCCGACGCCCTCTTCGGACCTCCTCAGCATTGCACGGCATGGGTGCACAAACCTACATGCAGACAGTACATTCATACACATACAAAAATAAATTAAATTTTAAAAAATTTAAAAAAGGAGAGATGAGATTTAACGGTTCAGTAGGGGAATTATATGAGTCTAAGAAATAAAGAAGGGGGAAGAGATAAGAAAAGACATCACTCAGCTTGACTGACTGGTTGATGGAATCCCTTCCTTGTTCTGAAAAAGTAAATTAATGTATAAGACATCAAAGAGTTTTAAAATGTGTATGTAAAATGAAAGCAGAAAAGAGATAAGGGATATTTCTAGATTTGAACCTTACAAGGTCAGTAGAACTTTGAATATATCAGGGAAAAAATGAGAACAAGACAAGGATAAAAGAAAATGAGATAGGAAAGAAAAATCTGGAGTTCGTGGCAGGTAACCTCAAACTACTCAAAATAGCAAGGAACCTTGTGAGCCAGAAGGATATCAAGATAAGATTAGAGACTTGGTGAATTGTTTTTATGAGGAACTCCTGAGAAAGACAACTGCCATGCAAAGTACATTCTATCAGAAGTTAAGTGACACAATGCTGTAAAACATTTTCCTGGCTCAGTTCAGAGCAGAGGACTCCACACTCACTTCTGCTTCCTTCCTCCAGCCCCTTTGTCCAGGGTCTCCCCCACCCTTTACCAGACTGCCTTTGCCTCTCCTGAATCTTCAACACTCCCTCTCTTCTAGTCATTTCCTTTCTGTCTGTAAACTTGCTTAAGTGTCTACTCTTTTTAAGAGTAGGGCTGGAGCAATGGCCTAGCGGTTAAGAGTGCCGACCGCTCTTGCAGAGGACCCGGGTTCGATCCCCAGCACCCACATGGCGGCCGAGAGCCGTCTGAAACTCCAGTTCCAGGAGAACTCCAGTTCCAGGGGAATCCGAGACCCTCTTCTGAACTCCGCGGCATTGCACGACACGGGTGCACAAACCTGCATGCAGACAGTACATTGATACACATACCGAAATAAATAAAATTAAAAAAAAAAAAAAAGAGTAAAGGAGAGAGAAGAGAGAGACAATTATATAACCCTGGTTTGCCTAGAATTCACTATATAGACCAGGCTAGTCTCAGTCAGATTCACAGAGATCCACCTGCCTCTGCCTCTCCAGTGCTGCAATTAAAGGCTCCTCCCAAGTTGAGCATTGGCCCAGAATTGTAATTAAATTAAACCCTCCTATAAAACTCCACGTGATAAGTGAGTGGTCTCTCTGCTGCAACTTTCTAACAATATGAGGGGAACCCCCAGACCCTAACATTTTGGGGGCTTGTCCAGGATCCTCCAAAGACTACTGGAGGGACTAGAGACATCTCATTCAGCTGGCCATGTCTTTTGGATAATTTGGCTTAAAAAGCTAGGTTCTATCTTCCTGAACCAGCTGCATGCAGTCCAGAAGAAGACAGTTTTGAATGGGTTTGGTAATCCTTGTCAGCAACAACCTAAGAGAAAACTCACACCATGACTATCAAATTTCCTGGAAAGCAGATCCTGAGTCCAGACACCATGGCCAGATGAACAAAGGGAGAAGCCCAATAATGGATGCTTCAGAACCCCTCGTTGAGAAATTCTAATGGACTCTTAAGTTGGACATTTAATTCACCCTATTCATCTCCTGGTTCCCTGCCTAGAAAATGTACCTAGCTACTCTCACCTTCATAGGCACCAGTCAAGGATTTTGTTCTCTCTGTAACTATACTGTTGGGGGTCTTTTAGATAGATCCACTGAGCAGGGGCACCCCAGTCACCACCCCCATGCCTTTATTCAGCATGGAAGAAGTCAGAATGGTTGGCACCCCTATTCCCTCTTGGCAATTGGGGTAACTTCCTCAGAGGGTAATGTTATACAAGTAGGAGCTAAAAATTGGCTAGGCCATTTAGGGTCGAGACCCGCCCCCCCAAAGAGCCAGTTTCTTTCTTAGCTGATACCTGAAGACTTCCTGGATCTAACAGTAAGTTTATCCTTCTGGTTGCTCTGATTTGTGGCCCATGCATCTTTAACTCACTTGTCATATTTATTAACTAGTGGGTAAATTCCATTAAAATTGTGGTGTTAGCTGGGCATAGTGGCGCATGCCTTTAATCCTAGCACTTGGGAGGCAGAGGCAGGCGGATCTCTGTGAGTTCGAGGCCAGCCTGGTCTACAGAGTGAGCTCCAGGACAGCTGGGATTAAAGGGAGACCCTGTATCAAAAAAAAAAAAAATCGTGGTACTAAGCACCCAATACAACCCCCCTTAGCAGAGAGCATTCCATCTTGGAAACACCAACTGTGGTTGACTCTTGTGAACTTCCTTCCAGGATTTGAAGGTCACATAACAAGAGAGGGAAATGAAGTGGAGGATTGTAAAAACTCAGGGACAGTGTTCTCAGATACCACTAAGCCATTTTTCCTTAGTCATTCTAGGAATGATTGGTTTGCTTGCTTTGCGTGTTTCCCCTTGATTGGTAACTTTAATTATGATGCTAAACTCTGATTGGCTGTTGTACTTATTTTTTTTGAGACAAGGTCTCCCTGTAGCCCCAGCTGGCCTGGAACTCACTCTATATACCAGGCTGGCCTTGAACTCACAGAGATCTGCCTGCCTCTGTCTCCCAAGCAGTAGGATTAAAGTTGTGTGCCACCACACCCGGCTATGTACTTATAAATTACCCTGTACCCCACACCTCGGGGCCACATTCTTCCTGAGTTGAGTGTGTTAGCTCAGCATTGTAATTAAATTAAACCCTCCTATAAAAAAATTTAAAAAGATTGTGACATCACATCTTTGCTCTGTCTTTTGTTCCCACAATTTCCTGAGAAGAATCTTCTTGTGCCCTCTCCCCCCCACACACACCAGGCTGTTCTTTATTACCAAATCAAAGGGCCTTTTCTACTTCTTTTCAATGTTTGACACTCTTATTTATATACAAAGTTTGTGAATGTAGTCTCCTTTGTTGCCTCCTCTTATTCCCCCTCTCACTCCTGCTGACCCCCCTCTTCTTCCCAACTCATCTAGGTCTTACTTTCATGTCTCTGGGATGGTATGTGTGCGTGTGTGTGTGTGTGTGTGTGTGTGTGTGTGTGTGTGTGTCTTTCCACCCCTCCTCAGCAATGTTTCTTGGGGGCATGGAGTGGGTGATACAGATGTCCCATTGGGGCTGAGCACTCAGCATTCCTTTATTCTTAGCACAATGATGAATTATGAGTCTCTGCTTTGACCGGAAAAGCTAAAGGAGGCTTCTCCGTCTAAGCTAAGAGCAGTGTCAGTCCATAGGTATAAATGTAACTGTTCAGTACGTAGTTTAACTCCATGTCTGTTTAGCTAAACATTAGTAGTAGATTTCCCCATCAGGCCCATGACTTCTCTTGACCAGATTTACAGCAAACCTTTACCATCTGGTTCACGTCCTTCTTCATGGAAAACTTTCCCTCTTGGCGTCTAAGACAGTATGCTTTCCCTCTTGACCTCATTCTCTCTTCCTTCCTCTGTCACAATATTCCCTAGTTCTTCTCCATGGCTTTTCCACTCTATTTCATAGTTCAAGCCACCACCTAGCCGCTGATCATCCCCAAATCTACAAGTCCCACCTGACCCTCTCCCCAAACTTTGTCTTCCACCAGCTTCCTGCTGGTATTTCCTCCTTCCAGTTCCACAAACTGGACAAAAGTTATTGCATCATCCGTCCCTCACTGAACCTCCAAGATCTCTACCTCCCTCTGCAGACTACTCCTCTCTGACCCCTCAGCCCCCAAACATGAGACTACGTCGTCCTTGACCCTGCCTTCTACTCAAGTCTTCACTATCAGAAATCAGATCTAGCCAGTTTTAATTGGTTGCATTCATTTTTATGTCACAATTCCTGCTACAACTGTCCACCCTTCATTGTCTCTTCCATTGTTCATGACAGGGCTCCCTGTACCAGCTTCCAACCTCCGGTTTTATCTCTTCAGATTGCACTTCAAATAACCTCTGGAGTATGCTTTCTAAACTATAAATTCAGCTGTCTCCTTTCCAGGCATAAGAATAAGCTAACTGCCCAGAGCTGAGGATGTCCCCCACTTCCTGCCACCCAAAGGCTCACTGCCTAGTCACCCTCTCCCTGTTTCTCCACTTTGCTCAACAGTTGTTAGTTTTCACTCTCCAGACAGTTTCTTTTCTCAGTGTCTTTGTCCACTCTATAATTGACCTGTATGATACTCTCTCCATTTTCTGAATTCTGGTTAACTTGTAATCATCCCTTGGTGTCAGAGTTGTCACCTTCCCCCACATATCCTTCTTGTGTTATGGCTGTGTTCTTCGGGAATCTTTATATAGTAATCATTATATAGTAATAATCATTTTTCTTGTACATAATCTGCAACATGTCTTCTGTCCCCACCTCAGCTTTGTCCCACCTCCATTGACTTTGAGCTCCTTTAGATAAGAGAGAATTTAAGCGCTTGTCATATTTCTCAAGTTTCACATGTCATGCACTTGGTAAATGTGAAATGATAAGTGAGACAATTAATTAATTAATGAAGAGACCCCACCAATCCAGGGAAACTACAGTGTTTCTCATTGTACTCATAACTTCTAGTGAACACTAAAAATAAAATTAGAAGTTATATCTAGTAAGTGACCAGCAAAGCACCATCTGTGTTAGAGTTAAGTAACTCCTATAGTTTCCAATGGAGTGGCTTCCATTTTATCTTTTCAAACCAGAGGTACTGATTGGTCATTGAGTAAAGAGCTCTTCTTAAGTCAAGACATCTAGCCATGCTCCCTAACTGTGCTCAAACTTCAAGCATGGTTACAAAGAATACTCCTGTAGAATGGGCCAGAGACCAGGTGATTATGCAAACTTACACCCTGGGAGCATAGCCAGCTACATAGTGGGAGCCAGGGCAAAATTAATTTGTAGGGCCCCTGATTAAAGAACAGGAGAAAGACTGCCATTCCAACACATGGAAAGCTTTTTCTGTAGTCTATCTGGATTGCCATATCTGGTAGTTTTGTTTGCCATTTAGTTTTCTGAGCAGATTAAAAAACAAAAGTTTATGTTCTAGCATGAATTTTGCCATTTGTTTCCATATTGTGCAATGCTACTTTTAAATACAAATATTTAAATAAGCATCTAATTCTTATTCAGGATCACCAGAATTACATAGTTTACAGTTTGATTAATATCCAAAGGGTACCTTGAGCCAGCAAAAAATTAAAAATAAAAATTAAAAGATAAGCACAAGCCAAACCTAAGAAGGTTAGAAGAAGGGAGAAGGCCCCAGGTGTGGAGAGGTCCCGGGGAGCACTCTCAAGCACCAGGTGGCTATAGGCAGGTGGCAGATGGCAGACCCTCTGAGACACTTTGAGCCCTGCCTCCTGCTACAGGGTACAAGTGGCAACCTGGCCCAACCTCCACATCAGGGTGACCAATGCAGGCGCAGTACCTATGGATGTGAAACCAGGCATCTCTCTTCCCCAAGGTCCTGTCACCCTGTCCCACAGAAGACAGGGAACCCACCTACCAAGAATTTTTAAATCTCTGTTTAGGAAGTGCTCCAGTCCTGAATCTGGATTCCTCTACCACGCAGTCCACCAGATGTACCATGGGACTGCCGTTGGGTGTAAAGAATACCCCATCCAAGCCCTCCCTGGACCAGTACCCAGGTCCCTACTGAGTGGAAGACAGGCAGCAGTTTCAGGAGGGGACAGGGGGCAGAAGGGCACCTGAAGCAGTAAGAGGATCTCTGCCAGAACCAGCCTAACAGCCAGAAGCAAGACCTCTCATGGGCTGAGATTCCAGGTCCAAGTTCATGCCCCATTCATTGTCCGTTTGGACTTCACTTCCAAAGCACGAGCTCAAAGAAAGAATGAAGAAGAATTTCAAAACAGTAATCACTGAGCGTGAATTCCATGCCTGAAGCCCATGAGCCTGAGACCCTACAAGACACCCAACTAAATGACTTGCCCAAGGCCACAAAGCAAAGTAAATGGCAGCGCTAGGAATAAACATACACTTTCCCTGCTGCACATGCTGCCTCTTTCAGAATAGACTATTTCTGGCAAAAACAACATGAAACTAGATTTACAGTGTTATGCTCTTAAAAAAAATAGTACTTCCTGCAGGCACGCTTTATTTTTAGGAATTTTAGTTTATGGTGTATAAAGCAACTTCATACACATTATGTCACCACATCCCTAAAAGGCAGGAGTATTGTTATCCCCATCTTATAGATGGAGAAAGATATCCAACTGATACAGAGTCATACTGTTGATAAACAGCAAAGTTGGGTGTGAGCTCATGAGCTCCAATTTCTTTATTCTTTTTATTATCAATCCCTAGTTCCTAAAGAAAAATATATAGGAAAGAGGATAACGGAGGCCACTAAGCTGGTAGGGGGTAGCCCCACCCTCAGACTTCAGTGAGACAATTCTATGTAAGGGACACTTGTCTAGATGCCATAGGTGGCGGAGTAGAGAGGTCCAGTGCCAACATTTACTTCCCCACATTCGTGGTTGAGCCACTGACTGGATGATTTCAGTCAAGTTGTTATTCGCCTCTGTATTTCTGTGTTCTCAAAACTCTAAAATGGGGTTGGTGATGGCAAAAATCTATTTTGTAGATGGTTCTGAGGATGGATGCATGGTGTCTGGCTCACAGTCAACTACGAATAACAGTATTTGTCATATTTACCTGAGACATTGCAAGTGCTGACTGAGCCCAAATCCTCTTTCTCTCACCATTATACATGTATGTCTCTCAAACTGAACTCTCATTTAAAGAAAGTGACTCTCCCTGCCCCAAGCAAGAAGAATAGGTTATTCTTCAAATGATATGAGCCTGTGAGTGTTCATACTCTACACTGGAACGTCCAGATGCATTTAGCAGGAGCATCTGGTCCAACTTTCTTGTTGTTCAGTTGTGAAAAGTTAAGATCCAAGTAAGTTAAATGATTTTTCCATGTTTACACAATTTTTCATTAAGCCAGGACTTTTAATTTGCTGTTCATTTCTGATAAGTGATGCACCAGTTAGATAAGTCATAACCTCATTACTGCCGATGCTTTGAAATTATGATTTTTTGTAATATAGAAAGATCATGAAGAATGGTGCACTTTGTATTTTTTGTTGTTATAACTGATCCTGGTGATCATTATAATCATCATTCTGTGCAATGTGATTTAAATTCCTTTGCGTTCTCAGAGCACATACATTAAAGGATATACCACTATTATTTTCACAATTGTTCCCTTTTTCCTGTCAGATAGGAAATATTTTTGAGCCATATGGGATCCTAATTCTCTGAATGCTTTTAGCTTATCAGATGTCTCAATTGACAGTCCTGGATGGAAATCAAATCCTGAGAATTTGCAAAACTGAAAAAAATTAAGAACATTTTGGTGTTATGGTGTACCAGCAATTCCACCTTTATATCTTTTCAATTAGGGGAGAAAAACCACATTGGGCACCCTGCATATTAGAATTTCCTGCCTACACTTTTCAGTGGTTTTCCTCCAAGCTTCCTTGTCTTAGTCATCCTTGGAGTACATGCTCTTATGAATCTTCTCTTCTTGTCTGTGTTTGCACAGTAATTGGTTGAAGCTTTTGTTTCATTCCACTCTTTATGAATGAGAGTCAGGGAAAATGCAAAAACTTCTAAGCCATTTTCCTTTCTCCTGAGGAGTTTGCCCTCCAGTGAAGGATATAATCTATATAATGCCAAGGAGAAAGAAATGAGAGATTCCAAGACTGTTTTCCCACTCTGCAACTGAGACATGATATACCCATTTTTAATCATGCATATTTTACATATGAAGTATTTTACAATAGTAATATTTTGACTATTTTATAGATTTTTCTTTAGCTTCAAAATTAGATAAGGAAACTTTTAATAACATTATGCAAAAGGATTTCTCTTTTTCTTTCTTTAGAAATGTTGAGGGATACTAATATAGGAAGAAAATGGGGTCGAAAAAAAAATACCTAAGAGCATGATGCTTGGTATAGATGTGAGACAAAGTTATATGTGCCTTGAATAAATTTTCCTTTGTGCTCAACCTCAAGTCAAAAGGTGTAATCAGCCAGTCAGTCCCCAGACAGCTCCAAGGGCTTTTCTTTTCGCTGACTTTGTTCCATTTTTAGGCTTACCTCTCAGTTGGGTCAGTCAGCTCTCTGCTCTGTGCTAGGATCATCTCCTCACACATCAGCTGGGTGCTGTGGAATAAGCATTTTCCCACCATCACATCTTAAAACTCAAATAATGACAGTTTTCATTGGGAGAAATTTTTATCTTAAAGACATCTCAGGAGAAACATCTGAAATATCAAAACCAAAAATAAGTAAAGAGAAAAGTCAGAAATATTCTTCCAGCCAAATGTTTCAATACTGTGATCACCTTCACTGCTCACCAAAGGTGTTCTAGACCACGAAGGATTTGAACACACCCTTGGCATCTCAGGAGCTCTGGGTAAAGTCACACATCCAGGTCATTCTAACCTACCACCAGAAGTTCTTATTGTTTCTTCCTGGTGTGTGTGTGTGTGTGTGTGTGTGTGTGTGTGTGTGTGTGTGGAGAGAGAGAGAGAGAGAGAGAGAGAGAGAGAGAGAGAGAGAGATTGAGATAGATCATATCTCAGGACTGAGTTTTTCAATCTATGGTTTGTGTATTGTACTTATAGAATACCCAGCTTATGTAAAATTATGTTTCCTGTAGAACTGTAACTTTATATAGCCTCTGGATGCCTGTTGTCTTTGGTTGCTAAATGAAAGCCACTCCCAGATTTTAAAATCTGTCAACATCATGAACACGGGTAACTTCATATCCAGTGAATGTTAACAGAAACCAAAACCCAGAAAAAAGAAATTCCTTCAAGAAACTTTTTATAAAATTTCACAATTTCAAAATGACATGAATCAGTGCAGAACACACACACACACACACACACACACACACACATTTGATACTGATAATTTTTTTAATTTTATTTATTTTCGTATGTGTATGAATGTACTGTCTGCATGCAGGTTTGTGCACCCGCGTCGTGCAATGCTGCGGAGGTCAGAAGAAGGCATCAGATTCCCCTGGAACTGGAGTTAAAGACGGTTTTCAGCCACCATGTGGGTGCTGGGGATCAAACCCAGGTCCTCTGCAAGAGCAGTCAGTGCTCTTAACTGCTAGGTCATCTCTCCAGCCCCTGATAATTTTTTAAATATTTTATTTCTTATTTTTATTTTATGTGTATGAGTGTATTACCTGCATGTGTGTAAGTGAATGCATGCTGGGCAATGCCCACAGAGGTCAGAAGAGGTGTGATCCCCTGGAACTGGAGTTACAGATAGTTGTTAACCACCATGTGGGTGCTGGGAATCAAACCTGGATCCCCTGCCAAAGCAGTCAGTGCTCTTAACTGATGAGCCATCTCTCCAGCCCTGGTAAACTGATAATTTTTGTACTTTTACCCTTTCTCTCTTATACTTTCCAGTCTGTCTAAGGCAAATAGTAAAAATCTGCTCCCTCTATCTTGACATCTGTTACACACCATGGGACATGTGCCCATCATTGTTTTCTCTGATACATAAAACTGGCCAGAGAAACTCAGTTGTAAAAAGAAAAAAAGTGGAGAGAGATTACTTATTCAAGAACACCTCTTCCATAACCTGTGCTAACCTGCTGCCACATATCCAGTGGCACTGTCCATAATTGTCAGAATCATGGGCCTCTCTATTGTCCCTCTGAGCAGTCTGACCATTCCACAGTACCTGAGCACAGTCCACAGTACTTTCTTATGGACACAGAAGCTAGTCAGTGAATTTCTCCCTTTTTCATGAGGAACTCGGAAGCTTTTCCAGAAGCCTCCCAATAGGCAGATTCTGCCACATGTACAAGCATGGTTTTGAAGAACGTTTATCAGGACCAGCCTTTGAAATAAAAGGTATCAAGAGAAAAGAATTCAGCCTACCACAACTTAGAAAGAGAATTGCTGGAACCATGAAGTATGAACATTTTCAGCACGGGCACTGTTAAATCTCTGTTTGTAATTTACCAATTTAGAATCTTTATCAAATAATAGTCTGATATTAAAGAATTTTGTACATGTATGCAATGTGCTTTTAGCAAAACCACCCCCCATCCATCCTCTCGACCTCCTCCCATGTTACTCCCACCAGATCTTCCTCCCAACTTCATGCATTCTTTTTGTAACCACTGAGTTAGGTTTGTAGGGCCATCCACTGGACCATGGGCAGGCTACCTAGGGCTGCATCCCTAAAGAAAACTGACTCTCCCCCAGCTGTCATCAATAGCCAATAGCTCCTCAGCTCGGTCTGCTCTTGCAGAGGACCTAGGTTCAATTCCCAGCACCCACATAGGGGCTAACAACTGTCCCTAACTTCAGTTTCAGGGAATCCACCTCCCTCTTTTGGCCTCTGTAGGCATTGCACACACATATGGACTTACATACATGTAGATAAAATACTGACACATATAAAAATAAATAATAAATGTGGGCTGGAGAAATAGCCGAGCAGTTAAGAGCACCAACTGCTCTTGTAGAGGACCCGGGTTTGATCCCCAGCACCCACATGGTGGCTAAGAACCGTCTGTAACTCCAATTCCAGGAGAACTCCAGTTCCAGGGGAATCCAAGACCCTCTTCTGACGTCCATAGCATTGCACAACACGGGTGCACAGACCTACAAGCAGACAGTACACTCATACACATAAAAAAATAAATAAAAATAAATAATAATAATAATAATAATAAATGTATCTTTTAAAAAGAAGCTTCTCTAGTGCCGGGCGTGGTGGCGCATGCCTTTAATCCTAGCACTTGGGAGGCAGAGGCAGGCGGATCTTTGTGAGTTCAAGGCCAGCCTGGTCTACAGAGTGAGTTCCAGGGCAGCTGGGGCTACAAGGAGACCCTGTCTTGAAAAAAGACATAAAAAAAAAAAAAAAAAAAAAAGAAGCTTCTTTTTTTTTAATTAAATAAATAAAAGAGCCCTTTATTGCATAATTTGTATTTAGGGAAAAGTTTGATGCCATGTCCATTTAGAAAGAAGACAGTAGGAAGTTCTACCCTGGGCCTACATCCTACTGTGATTTTTAACTTCATCATTTACCCTTTATCATTGGTTCAAATGAAAAATTATACCTACTTTGGAAATTTGACTCCCCAGTGAGACCAATCTACCTTGTCTTCTGAAAGATCAAATTTCCTCTCATTTCCTTTAGATATTTAATGTTTGTTTCTAGGCTGTTTCGATTTTGGTTGTTGAGTTAAACTTCTAGGCCATCCAATTTCTCCATCCAGTCTTTACACAATAACCAGGGTCCATTCCAAAGTAGTTAATATTTCAGTGCTTCCTATTGTACTTAGAATAAAACCAACATTCCTTTCAGGGTCTACAAGTCCTTGCATCATTTGTGCTTTTCCTTACTTTCCCTGCCAAGGTCTCTTCCTCTTCAGCCAGTAAATCCTGTGCTCCTACAACATGCATAGCTCTTTTCCCAGCCCAGTGCCCTCATACCTGCTCTTCACTTCTGCCCATAACACCCTTCTAATGGCCCTTCTCATCCTCAAGTTGCTCTGTCTAACCCCTTAGCTCTTTACCTGTTGCTTCCTAAGGCTTTCGTGACGAGTCTTTCTAACAAGGTCTTCCTTGTTTAGTTTTCTTTTATCTCAGCAGTCTATTATAAAGTTCTTTCATAGCTGTTTCACTTTGCATGAACCTGAACAGATTAAAAGCTTCTTTGTGCATTCAAATTTTTATTTTTATTTACTTATTTTTTTTTTTATTTTTATTTTTTTTTTTTTTTTTTGGTCTTTTTGAGACAGGGTCTCCCTGTAGCTCTGGCTGTCCTGGAACTCACTCTGTAGACCAGGCTGGCCCCGAACCCACAGAGATCCGCGTGCCTCTGCCTCCCAAGTGCCAGGATTAAAGGCGTGTGCCACCACGCCCGGCATTTATTTATCTCTGTATGTGTATCAATGTACTGTCTGCATGCAAGTCTGTGCACCCGTGTCGTGCAATGCCGCGGAGGTCAGAAGAGGGTCTCGGATTCCCCTGGAACTGGAGTTCTCCTGGAAATGGAGTTTCAAACTGTTCTCGGACGCCATGTGGGTGCTGGGGATCGAACCCAGGTCCTCTGTAAGAGTGGTCAGCGCTCTTAACCACTAGGCCATTTCTCCAGCCCCTCAAATTTTTATTTTTAAATAAGGTTAATCTTACCAACTTTAACAACTGTTGTAGGCAATAAAAAGCAAATGATTAATGGTCTACAGCTAATACTCAAAACTGTTCTATCGCTGTTTACATAGTTTTTGTTCCGTTATGGTCCTGTATTATTCACTAAACTTTAAGTTCTAATAGTAAGAGGATCCCAGCTGTCATAAAACAGTACATCTCAGAACTATAGTACTGTGCTGGCACAGAGGAAGTGATCAAAGACTGAGTTGAACAAATATAAGTTGACTCAGTCAAGGCCATCTTTTCTGGCCTCTGTGATGGCTCTGAACTGGGTTCTGTTGGCCCATTTCCAGTTTTCTGTGTCTTTATTGCTAAGATTGAAGGAAATGGGGACAAGCTTCCAACTTAAATGTGAATTACCATATTTTTCCTGACAACTTTACTTCCTCAGTACCACCTTCACCCTTGGGAATAAATACTTCCCTTCCTTCCTTCATTCCCTTCCTTTCTCATCTTCTTTTCTCCTTTCAGCCAACATTTTAGGTAACTTTATCTGAACATACTTCTCAGTGTCAGGAAACCTCATCATTCTTGAATCTGGAGACCTCTGTTCTCTAAGACAGCCATCTCTGACTAATGAGTTGATGTTTGGACTGGAGTCTCTGAGGAGAACAAGGACTGTCCACCTTCACCATCCCAGGTTCCTCAACCTAGATCATCCTCTCAGGGGTCAGCATGAACTCACTCTCCCTTCTCTAGATCCTAAACCTGTTAATGAGGAGCACAAATGCCTTCACTGTCCCCCAGACACCCTCCACCTTCATTCATTTCTAGGCATCCCTCTCTTTGTTCTGGCTTTGAAAAGCCCTAAAGGTAACTTCTCTTCCACTGACCATTTAGACATGTGACGAGGCTCTGCACAAAAGCTGGATTCTTCACACCCAACTCTTGCCAACTGCCACATCTCACTTCCCAGTGTAGATCCAGGTCAGAATGGGACTTCTGTGGCACTGTGGCCTGAAGGACACTCTGTCCTCAGTCATATTTATTAAGTGGCTTGGCTGTGGATTATTCTAGTTTGAAAGTTGGGAAAAAAAGTACATGACCTTTCAGCAGGTATATAATTTAGTTACTTGAAAGAAAATGTGTTGGAGATAGAGAAGCTCAATAAAAGATTAAGGGAGTTAATCCTGAGCAGTGTTGCACATCTGTTGACTAGAATCTCCATTCAGAAAATAACTCTTAATAAGTACTTGGTTTTCCTGCAGTGAATAAAGTGTCAGCTTGGAGTACGGTAGAATAAAGCACTGATCCCAGTCCACACTGACTATGTGGCCTTTAAATGATTGCATATACCCTAAAAATAATGTCCTCTCTCTTCAAAGATTCTTGTAAGATTTATGTTAAGTGGACATTGTACCAAGTACAACAGACACTTCATCATTGGCAGGTAGTAGTCACCTTTTCAGCCATTTTTTTTTTCCTCTGACTCACTGTGGAGTCATCTCCCTCAGAGGAGAACTTCCTGTTGAAATTACATTCCACCAGCAAGGAGTCTGCTGGAGATACCAGGGCTTGTGCTCCTCCTCAGCAGAGAGCAGGCTGCCCAGGCTAACCTAGTTGCTGCCCACTTTCCTCTCTCTTGAGGCACTAGAAAATAACTGTTCAGCCTATTAGGTAGAAGAATAAAACCCAAATACCTGCCAAGATTATGTACAGCCTACTCAAGGAAAAGAATTTACTTCACAGCTTGTGATTGGAAAGGACACAGGACAGCTGCTGTTTTCCTTCTCTGCATTTGGTTTGTTCTAATAACTCTCCTATAACACTCAGTCTGCGTCAAAATGGGAGCAGTGTTCCCCAACCCCAACTCTACCCTGTACTCAGACTCAGCTGCTGGGAAAGACCATTTAAAGCTTTTAATATCCGGCCTACCCCTTTGGGAATGGGGTAAAACCAACTAGACACTATGCTTCAAAAGAAAAGATAAAGCATTGTGGTGAGTTGGGGAACATTTAAACTAGAAAACCCTCCAGGTGCTTTCCAGCCCTGATTCCATGATTCAGTGAACAGGAAGGACTGGAACAAACGGAGAGGGAAGAACAGGTCAGACAGCCTTCTAAATTCTCTTCCATGGCAAGAATTCATTGTTGCTTAAATGCCATGAAACCAAACATAAAATATGGTAGAACACTGCTTTTAAATGTGTTTCACATGCTTCTTAAACAAATATATATGATTATATATATATATGTTTATATATGTTTAAATATAAATATATATAATTTTTAAAGCCAAGCCATGTTTATTTAAATTGAATCTTTCCTGGCCTGCATTAGTCACAATGGAGATGCTATGGGGTAATTTATGGAGAAGTGGTCCCCTCAGCTCTGGGAATAAGTTAAAGTGCCTGCCTCATGGAGTTGTTGGAAGAATTAAATATGGTAACATACGTAAAGCATTTTGAATGATGCCTAGCATACTAAAGAAGCCAGTCAAGTATACAATTTACACTAGTTTATACCAACTGCAGTGGTATAAAAGTTGAAGAAAGACAACAGGTATTCATTAGATAGATGTATCTTTTGGAGCTATCTTCTAAAATGGTTTGTGTAGCTAGATTTACATTATCTCTAAAGTGAATATTAAATATATTAGATGGTCTTTTCCTATAGGTGAATCTGACCCAGGGGGTGGGGATGGGCAGGGAAGAGACCCCAACCCTACTCATTTGACTCCCGCTGCAATCTGTCTTTCCATCCTCCTATATGTATATCTATATCTGGAAAACAGAAAAGGTACAAGGGAATTTGGTCCACCTCAACTTTTCTTCTCATCTCAAAGAGCTATGAACTGGTATCCTATAAAAACAAAAACAGATTCTTTCTCTGGTGACTATGAATTTTTTTACCAGAGCAGCATAAATCACTGTACAAATTACTTTGCATTATTTTATAAATACATATGATTAGGGCTAGAGAGATGACTCAGTGTTTAAGAGCACTGACTGCTCTTGCAGAGGATCCAGGTTGAAATACCAGCATCCACATGGCAGCTGACAACTGTTTGTAACCCCGGGTCCAGGGGATCTGACACTCTCTTCTGTCCTCCATGGGCATTGCATGACGTAGGTGCACTTAACTACATGCAAGTAATACACTCATACACATAAAATAAATAATAAATAAATAATTCTGAAATCCATATAAGCATGCATCATTAACATAATGATGACTGATGATTTCATTCAACATCTCCCCCCAAACATAAGCAAGTATTTGGCTGCCTGCATTTCATGTCTTTCTTTATACCTTGGAACTAATGTTTCTAATGGGAGAGAGGCCTCAAGAATAAGAGGTAAAAAATGGCGAGAGAGTAAGAAGAGCTAAACAGCTGGCTCAGCTAGATGCCCCTCCAGGGAACCAGGGTTTGGTTCCTAGCACCCACATAGCAGTCAGAGTCTTCTATAACTCCAATACCAATGCCTTCTGCTAGGCACTTTAGACACTGCATAAATACAGTGCACATACATACATGTAGACAAAGCACTCATACACATAAAATAAGAATAAATAAGATAAATAATTTTTAAATGATGGCAAAAAAATTCATTTTGATCATATTAGCTATCAAATGCCAATATTAAAAATTAATCTGTTTATTTTATTAAATATATATACATATATAACTTCCATGTATAAGAATCCCTACCTTACTAAACAGTGATGTAACATTTATTTAAATCAATAATCCTTGTGATGTTAGGTTCCAGAAAACTATTCTTAAACTAAAAATATATAACTTTAGTTAAGTATGTACAAGAAATTCTATTACCATGGACAGGATATGTTTAAATGGAGGATTAAGACAGAGAAGCTAAAAATGTAGGCTATGAAATGTTCTTCTATTCCCATTTCATTAAAGCTAAGGAACTGATATGGGAGAATGTGGGCCACAGAGATAGCTCAGTGTGTAAAAGCACTTGCCACAAGGACGGTTGACTTGCGTGCGTTCAGTCTCTAGAACCCTCAATGGAAAAAGAGAACTGACTTCTAAAATTGAAATTGGTCCTCTAACCCTCACATGCACTCCATGGTGGGCATGCATACACACACACACACACACACACACACACACACACACACACAGAATCAATAATAATAATAAATGAAAATAAAATAAAATTGAAGCATTCTTATCATCCATTATATAACCATTTATAGTAACTGTGCTTCTGCAAGATGAGCTAAATAAAGCTTTGTTCTAATACTGACCAGGAAAATTATAAATCTGGTATTTATTTTAATAACTATTATTATAATCATGCCAAAAATATGCATTGAGTTGACTTATAAATTGATATCAAATTGACTGGAAGCTTTAATGTAATAAACTAAGAGATGGTATTTTTATCCTAAGAAAATTATGCAGTTTTATGCCACTAAGTCATTTATGCTGCAAAAATTTTATATTAAAAGTAAAATATGCATTTCTCCATACACACATTTGTGAGATCTTATCTATTGCATAAGTATCTGGATTTAAATATTTAAGGACACACAAACTGTAGAGAAGAATCTAATTGGGTTAATTATATCACAGAAATAATCTTCCACAACCAACATTGTCCTCTTAATGGATTCGGTTTGGGGCTGAATGAAGAAAAAAATAACTAACATTATCCAATTCAAGCATCTATTAATGATAAGAAATCAGCTCCCCAGTGTCTTTAAACATGTTCCCCTAGTGCTTTGTATAATACAGACTATGAAGGAAAGGTTCCTAAGTAAATGTGGCATAGTATTAAAGTTATGGAAGTGGGAGAACTTTTCAAGCTGTTTCTGAGGGCCAGAGCCATCAGTACAGTATTGCTGAGATCTGATTTCAATAAACAGATGTTCTATTTATTACTAATGGCCCAGTAAATGGAAAACACTGCATTCATTCTATTTGGTCATCTTAGTAATTTATCACAGCTGAAAACATCCCATATATAAGATGTTCTCCCCATGGTCAGAGAAACTTTAGTATCAGCTATCTGCGCATAAAATACCGGGTGATTTTTCTTGACTCTGTGATTTAAGAAGGTAATAAAGATTTCTTGGATCTGACACGTCTCATCCAGTAAAAGAGCAGCTGCTATAAAACCACTGTCTCAGGGCTTTGATCATGCTAATAATTCTATTAGTTAGTGACTAACAAAAAGCTTTACCTATGACTACTTTTCCTCAAATACCTTCCCAGTGTGCTTGGTAAGGTGCTAAGTAAACAAGAACTTGTCAGTTGTGCTTATCATTTCACAGCATGGATTTCTAGTAAACCCATAATAAATAAACACTAAGGAAAGTATAGCAAGATAAGAACTTATTTTGATGGGGCTGGAAAGATGCCTCGGCGGTTTAGAGCACCGACTGCTCTTGCAGAGGACCTGGGTTCGATTCCCAGCACCCACATGGTCACTAAGAACCATCTTTAACTCCAGTTCCAGGGGAATCCAACACCCTCTTCTGACCTCTGCAGCACTGCACGACACCTACCTACATGCAGACAGTACATTCATACACATTAAAAAAATTTAGTTTGATGACTGAAAAAGTAGAAGAGAAATTACTAAAGACATTACATTTTTGTTCAATTTTTTGTGTATTTCACACAAAATTTTTCAATCAGTCTGATCAGCTTTATAGCCCGTCCTCCACTGGCGCCCTCCCGCACCCCCTGCCTCCCAGGATTCATGCGTTCGGTCATTTTTGTTAGGGTCTATTTTGTCAAATTACTCTCCCTGGCTTTTCCCCAGTGTCAGTCCCTCCTCTGAGCTCTAGTCGGCCTCTCTGGAGTCCCTCTCTTAAAGAAGGCCAGTTCTTCCTCACCCAACCCAAATCAGCTGCTAATATTTCTTCAGCTAAGATTGGGTTTCTGCTAGCCATTTCTGCAGTTCCGTGCCGGGTTTTTGTTTGGTTGAGCTTGCATGGGTCTTGTGCGTGCTAACACCAATGCTGTAGGTTCATATGAACAGGGTCTCAGGAGCCTGTAGGATTCATTTCCATTAGGTCTCGCTTCACCTCCCTCGCTCTTACAATCTTTCTGCCCCTCTTCCACGATGGTCCCTGAGCCCTGGGTGGGTGAAACTGAATATTGGTCACCTGACCATGGACTCACATTCTGTAGACTCATAATCTTCATGGTTTGGGTTAAATTTAATTTCCAGGAACTATGACCCAAAGGCACAAAAATAACTACACCATGAGAATAATTTGTGAATGTTTTATTCCTTGCCCCATCCATGTGATTTGATGAGGGTTTGGCCTTCTATAAATGTACAGCAGCCCTGAGAAGTAGAACTTCTATAGTAGTGGAGATACTCTAAATCTGTGCTGTCCAACGTAGTAGCCACCAGCCTCATTTAGCAAAAAAGTATTTGAAATGGGTACTAAAAGAATTGACTAGATTTGGCAACTGAGGGATCAGTCTTAACTGAATGCTTATTGAGGAAGAAAGATGAGAAACTGGGAATTGTAGAAAGCAGGTGTAATAGGGTGAGGAGATGGAGCACCCAGTGGCAGGTGGTTAAGCAGAATATAGGGTTGGAACTCTGCTCCCCAACCCAGTAATCTGGTATCAGTGGAAGAAGTGGATGGAGGAGACAGGAAGCTAGACTTTACATTCAGCTACAATTCAGTTTAAGCTGAAATTCTTTGCCATTTAGTAAATGCAAGTGACAACATGAGAATAAGTCACAGATTGAGGCAGAATGGGAATGTCTATGGTATTGATAGTGTACTTGGGACACGAATGCAAAAGAAAATTCTAAGACTTGAAAGATTTGATATTTTTTATGAAACTGTGTGAGAATCCATAAAGTGTAGAGGAAGTATTTTTTTATTTCCCTCAATAAGAAATTTTATAAATTCATAGTACCAAGATTTATTTGTTTAAAAAAAGATATAATTTTTAAATTTTATTTTAAAATATTTTATTAGCATTGTTTTATTTAAGAAATAATAGGATTTACATTGAAAGACTTTGTATAGGTTGGAGAATTTGGAAAGGGAATGAATGGGAAATTCACATTTACAGGAACAGTGACAAATTTCACATTATTGGTGAAGCATGGTAGTACAGTTTTGTCAGTAAAAAGTATTAAAAATTATAGTAGCCATATAGAATTTCAAAAAAGAACCCAGGTCCCATATTTACATGAGTTAATCCAATACATGGGAAACCTGATAATGGTCTAGATGTAAATGGCTAGTGTAGTTGCTGCTGCTGCTGCTGCTGCTACTGTTTTAACACCAGTAAGTGCTTTGGGAAATCTCCAAAGAGTAAAAGTCAGACCAGGTATCACATATCCTACTCCTGCTTCCTACTACCATAGTCCATTTTTGCAAGTAATAACACTTTCTCAAAATGAAGTCATTATATTCTCAACCATGCCCTATTGTGTACACTGAGAGCAATGATTACTGTGGTATATTGCCAAGACTGGCTGTATTTGTTTTTCATTAGGCTTTTCATTATCACACTGCTATATACCTGGATGGTTCTGCTTCATCCAAGATAGCTGGGGTAGCTTAAGCATGGGCATGAAGCTGTGAGCAGGTGGACCACTTTGTTCAGTGAATGCCTGTCTTAAATCCCTAACTCTGACACCATTCTAATGACTTTAATAACAGTCACAGTCAATTAACCATTTATAACATGGTCTGATATTAAACTGTTTATATCCATCTATTCTGTCACTGACAGGAAAAGGCATTAATCTCACCTTGTACCACGCTAGGCCTACCCCTCCTCTTTTCTTACCTCAGGAAAAGCATCCAGATCCATCTCCTACCCTATCCTGGAACTTGGACGAGCATCCAGATCCCATTTATTCTGCATTTCTCTTTTTATAGGGTCAGTCTCCAAGTCGAACTTCAGCTTTCAAATCCACCTGCTTTTCTTCCCACTTTTTATGACTATGACCTTAGTCTAAGCCCATGTCATCTGTAGAAAGAACAATTAGGGCTAGAGAGATGGCCTAACGGTTAAGAGCGCCGACTGTTCTTGCAGAGGACCCGGGTTCGAACCCCAGCACCCACATGGTGGCTGAGAACCGTCTTTAACTCCAGTTCCAGAGGAATCTGACACCCTCTTCTGACCTCTGAGGCATTGCACAACATGGGTGCACAGACCTACATGCACACAGTACACTCATGCACATATGAAAAGGAAGAAAGAAAGAAAGAAAGAAAGGAAGGAAGGAAGGAAGGAAGGAAGGAAGGAAGGAAGGAAGGAAGGAAGGAAGGAAGGAAGGAAGGGAAAGAAAGAAAGAAAGAAAGAAAGAAAGAAAGAAAGAAAGAAAGAAAGAAAGAAAGAAAGAAAGAAAGAAAGAAAGAAAGAAAGAAAGAAAGAAAGAAAGAAAAGAAAAGAAAAGAAAAGAAAGAATTATAGCATGTAATGTATATATGGCGCCAAGACTTCACTTTCGGTTCTTTTGCTTTGAACATCTGTTATTGTCTATTCCTCTCCTCACTTTCGGTTCTTTTGCTTTGAACATCTGTTATTGTCTATTCCTCTCCATGACAGAATTTGATTTATCCAGAAAAATAGCAGTACAAATTCTTGAACATCCATAAGTCAAAACCTTTTACTTAATTTTCTATTGAACTTTTGTGCATTTCATACAGCATTTCTTAATCAAGTTTAGACCCACTCCTCCTTCCATGCCCCCACCTGTCCAGAGCTCATGCATTCTGCCATACATGTCTTGCACCTTTTTCTCAGTATTTTTTAGGTTTTTCGACACAGAAGTTTACTGTTTGGGGCAGAAGTTTACTGTTTTAGTCAGTTCTTTGAACAAGTCTTGTTGTTATTGTTGTTGTTCCCTTTAATTTCATATTACTCCAAAATATGCATGTATACACTCCACACATATGCCAAAATTATGACATCTGAAAATAAACTATAGGTTAATTCTAAAACATGCTTAGGAATTCACCTTTTAACAGTAGACTTGTGTGCAGGTAAAAAGAAATATTACTTTACCTTCCTAAATTACATAGCAATTTATTTTTAATGGAATATAAGTCTTTTCCTTGTTTATAAGTATAGTCATGTGATATATGTTTACAATGTATAATGATCACATCTGGGTAATTAGTGTTTTATCTTCTTAAATGTCATTTATGTTAGAAAAATTTAAATTCTGCTAGTTATCTTGGAATATTTATCAAATTGGTATAGGTAGTTATTCTAGTATGTAGTAAAACATTAGAATGAATTTTGCCCATGTGACTGTATTTTGGTGTCCATTCTCTGACATCTCTACTAGCCTTCCTAGCGTCATGACGTCATGACTTCTTTTCTACTTCCTATCTTCCACACATGAGTGAGACTGTGTGCTATTTACCTTTCTGTTACTGGCTTTGTTCTGTTTGGAATAACTAGACTTTTCAATTTAAATAGAAAATCTTTTTAAATTTTTCGTTATTTTCATTTTATGGGTCTAAGTGTATTGGCTGCATGTATGTAAGTGCACCCATGTCATGCATTGCCTGCAGAGGTCAGGGAAGGGTGTCAGATCCCCTGGAACTGGAGTTTTAACTCCAGTTTAACAGTTGTTAGCTGCCATGTGGGTGCTGGGATTCGAACCCAGGTCCTCTGCCAGAACAACAGTCAATAGTCTGAACTGTTGAGCCGTTTCTCCAGTCCCAAAACTCTATCTTATAAAAATCTGAAAAACTTAAATTTAGGGAAACTTAAATTTAGAGACAAAATGAGCAATCTATACTTTTCTGTTTCAAATATTAATCAAAGGCTTAAGGTAAAGGGAAGGAAACTGAAGCCCAGCCACAAAAACCAACATGATCTTTCTAAATTTATAATTTTATCATTTATAATTTTATAATGTAACTTTTTTAACCTTCCCATGACTTTTCATGGTAGTCAGAATGGAGTCTGAGCCATGTGTGACATACAATGCCTGTTTAGTCTGGCCTGAGCTTGTTTTTCCATCCTTACCATTTTCTTCTAATTCCACATTATTTCATAGCCCAGTGCTTCCCAGTATTCTACTTTTTAAGCACAGATTATCTGCCTATGATTTCTCTTTTGCCATTCTATTGTTGGGTCCTAATCATACTTCAGATAGCTGATTATACATCATCTTTTCCATAAACATATTCCAAATACTCTCAGAAGACCCAGAGCAGGAGTCGTAGTGTCTCCATTTACAGCTTTTTCTTTTTGAGACAGGGTCTCCCTGTAGCCCCAGCTGTCCTGGAACTCACTCTGTAGACCAGGCTGGCCTTGAACTCACAAAGATCCGCCTGCCTCTGCCTCCCAAGTGCTAGAATTAAAGGCGTGCGCCACCACGCCCGGTCTGGCTTTTTAAATTGCAGAAATTAGAATGGAAGGCATCAGGATGGTCGCGTGCAGGAACATCATTGCTCTTACCTCAGCTCTTAAGGCTCTGGCATTCGGTAGTTTAAAAATGAATTATTTTTACTTTTAACCTGCCATGTGCACGTCAGTTTTCCATCAGCCCTCCCCACAAAATCCATTTTGAGATTAGATTTTAAAAAAATGGATTCATTCTCATCTATCTATAAGTCACTGATAATCTTAAATGACGAGTCTTCCTAGAAGCACTTACATTTTCTACAGGAACAGAACTCTAAGTCACAAGACTGCATTTCCAGTGCAAATAATCTAACAATAAACAGTAAGCCACGAAAGATGTTGTGGGGGAGATAAATTCCCATAGCCTTCAAACCAGTCTCACAGGTGCCCTGCTCTGCCCTCTTACTCATAAAAAGATGACTATTTTTGTTTATAAAGTTCAGAATATTTTTGTTCTTTTACTCTATGTAAAGTAAATCCTTATCATTTCATAAATGCTAGATTTATCCTGTAACATTTCTGGTTTTGTTTCAGGGAAGCAATGTTATGGAAGATCAGGATCTGTTGGAAATTGGAATCCTTAATTCTGGACACAGACAGAGAATACTACAGGCCATCCAGCTCCTTCCAAAGGTAAAGAATGCTTTATCGCACTTGCCACATGCACGATTAACAGTGACTTAAAGTCAAAGCATACAAGAAATATTGACATGGGAGGACAATGTTTCTTTTTTATTTCTTTTTTTCTTTATTTGTTTATTTTTTAAGGGATTCTTCAATATAAGAGCACAGTTGTTTTCAGATCACATTGACTTTGCTCAGTTTGCCATACAATTAGGTAATTGGTGCTAGCATCCAGAGATGAGAGATACCATTTCTCATTTGTTTTTCTGGGACTGTATTACTTCACTCAGCATGATATCTTCTAGCTCAAGCCATTTACCTGCAAAGTTCATGATGTTATATTTCTTTACCACTGCATAGAACTCCATTGTGTAGATGTACCACATTTTCTCTATCCAATTCTCAGTTGAGGGGCACTTGGGTTGGTTCCAGCTCCTTGCTATTACAAAGAGAGCTGCATTAAACATGGCTGTGCATGTATCTCTGCAGTAAGATGAGTCTTATGGGTACATACCGAGGAGTGGTATGGCTGGGTCAGGTGACAAGTTCATTCCAAGTCTTCCAAGGGTTCTCCAGACTACTTTCCATAGTGGCTGCACGAGTTTACATTCCCACCAGCAGTGGATGAGTGTTCCCCTTTCCCCACAACCTCTCCAGCACTTGGTATCATTTGTTTTCTTGATCCTAACCAGTCTTATTGGGGTAAGATGATATCTGAAAGTGGTTTTGATTTGCATTTCCTTAATGATTAGTGATGTTGAACACTTCTTGAGGTGTTTCTCAGCCATCTCTAACTCCTCACTTGTGAAGTCTCTGTTCAACTCTTTGCTCCATCTATTGAGTAGGTCATTTGTTTTCTTTCTTCTTTGTTTTTTGAGTAGTTTATATATTCTGGAGATCAGTGCTTTGTCAGATGTATCTGCAGTGAAGGTGTCCTCCCACTCTGTGGGATTTCTCTTCACTTCCTTGATTGTTTCTTTTGATGTACAGAAGCTTCTGAGTTTAACGAGGTCCCATTTGTCAATTGTCGACCTTAATTCTTCCACAGCTGCTGTCTGATTTAGGAAGTCTTTTTCTACACCTATGTCTTGTAGTCTGCTGCCAACTTTTTCTTCTATCGCCTTCAGAGTTTGGGGTTTCATGTTGAGGTCTTTGATCCATCTGGAGTTGACTTTTGTACAGGGCGAGAGGTAGGGGTTTAATTTCATTCTTCTACAAGTGGTGATCCAGTTTTGCCAACACCACTTGCTGAAGATGCTGTCTTTGCTCNATGATGGTGTGGTTTTTTTATCTTTTCCCAAGTTATATGCGGTTTGGAGATTTTTAGAGGAGGGGCAGAGGTTGAACCATCCCTGCAGCTCGGGAATGAATACACATGGGTCATGAGGATGAATCTAGCGTGAGGGGGTCGGGATGCGATGTGCCAGTATCCCGGTTTAGGAACCATAAAAATTGTGGCATCTGTGTGTCAGTGGGAGATGGGGTCTATAATCCAGCTCCGTGTGAGTAGCAGCGTTGCCTGGTTTGGGGTAATAGAGTTATGCTGGCTTTCTAGAAGGAATTTGGGAGAATTCCCTCTGATTGTATCCTTCTAAACAGTTTCAATAATAAAGGTTGTAGGTCTTTCTGAAACATTTTATAGAATTCTACAATGAAACCATCTGGACCGGGGCTTTTTTTGTTGGGAGAGTTTTTATTACATCTTCCAGTTCTTTCATTGGTTTTATGGGTCTGTTTAAGCTGTCCCTCTCGTCTTGGTTGAGCTTTGGGTGATTCCCAGGATGTCAGATATTCATCCTTTTCTCCTAGATTTTCAAACAGTAGAATAGAACTTTCATGCAAAGGTATGCCATAAAGCGTATTCTGGATAGTGCCGTTGTCTGTTGTCATATTCCCCCTTTGTCGTCACCAGAATCGTAATTGATTTTGAGTTGTTCCTTCTTTCTTTTGGTTTACTGGGCAAGAGGTCTGAACTAGCTTGTTTTTCTTTCAAAGAACAACTTATGATTCATTGATTTTTTTGTATTGGTTTTTTGTTTCTTCTATTTCATTGATTTCTTTCTGCTCTCATTTTTGTCTTTTTCTCTCCTGTCTTTTGCATTTTAGGGTTCATCTGTTTTTCCTGCTCTAAGTCTGTTTAGCCCTTGACACTGTTAGATCATCACTTATTCGTGCGCTTTCTGTTTCTAACTGTGGGACCCAGGGCTAAAACTTCCCTAGCTGAGGACTGCGGTTTAAGGTATGCCATAGGTGTATGTTGTGTTTTATTGTGCATGGCAGTTCTAGTTCTCGCACAGGAATGTTTATTCTCTTCTTTATCTCTTCCGTGACCCATCATTATCAAGGAGTGGTGTTAGTTAGTCTCCAACTGGTGCTTGTAGTAGCATGGGTTATCCTGGTGTTGATGGTCGACTTATTGCACTGTGGTCTGATAGAATGCATATGAAATTATTTCAGCTTTTTTATTTGGTGAGGGTTTACTTCGTTCGCCAGTATGGTGGTCGATTTTGGGAATGCTCTGTAGGGTGCGGAGTAGAAATGGAGCCCCCTCTGGTATTAGAGTGGACATACGTCTGATAGCGAGTCTAACAAGGGATCCCATATTGGTGTCTTACATAATCCGTCATTGCCGATTGTTCTCGCGGTTTTAGATGCTTGTCCGTCGAACCCGAGCCAAAGACCGCAGGGGGGAGAGGGGAAATACCGTACTAGGAGGGTTACTGGGGTTAGGGTGGGCCGGGTGTGGGGCCTGGAGCAAAAGTGTACTTTTATAAAGCTAGGGCACGCAGGCAGTTTGGGAGCAGATACCTTCATAAGGGTGAAATCTTCCTTGGGGATTAATTCCGTCATGATAAAATATCATGGCCCGTCGTATTTCTCTGATATGTTCTTTATATACTTTGAAGTCTTATTTTGTCGGATTCTTATAAATGGCACACACCTGCTTTCCCTTTTTGGTACCCAAGTGTGCGTGGAAATGTTTTTTTCTTCCTTTTTACTGTTAAGGTGGTGACCCCCCGTCCTATGAAGGTAAGATGTGCGTATTACCGTGTAAACAGCATAGACGATGGATTCTGCGTTTTCCTAATACAACTCCCAGGCTAGGCCTTTTGATTCTGGGGAATTAGAGTCCATTAAGGTTAAGGTTATGAGTGATAGGTTTGTGGTTGCCGAGATGCAGTACGGGCCTTTGGCCTTATTTATCCATTTTGGCGGTTTTGGATTTCAGTTTGCTACTTGTCTGTGTCAGCTTGACATTGATATTGGATTTCGTATTTTCGAGGTGCCGGTGGCGGTGGGTTGGTTCCCGTTCTCGGTCAGTGTTGCGAATTGCTTCAAGTATTCTATCTCTGAAGGGTTGGCCTTCTGGACATGTATTCTTTCAACTGTTTAGGTCATGGAAGGTGTTTTTTTTTCTTGTCTGCCCTGTCAACTATAATTGAAATTTTTGCTGTGTAGAGTAACCTGGGGTGGCATCTATTGTCCCGCGTAACTAACACTGGTAATGCTTTGCGCCAGGTTCTTCTTGCTTTTCATAGTTTTCTTACTTGAGAAGTCAGTTGCAAGTCTGCATATAGGTTTCCCCTTATAGGCCACTTTTTGTTTTTCTCTTGGATTTTAAGGATTTTGTCTTTGTTTTGGGTGTCTAGCATTTTAATTATGATGTGGTATGGAGAATTTCTTTTCTGATCTTGTCTGTTTGGAGTTCTATGTGCTTCTTCTATTTGTATTGGTTTGTCCTTTTTTAGTTTGGGGAAGTTTTCATCTATTATTCTGTTGAATAATCAATCATTCTCTTGGGATTCTTCTCCTTCCTCTATTCCTATGATGTGGAGGTTTGATCTTTTCATAGTGTCCCACAGTTCCTGGTTGTTCCAGTTTCCTGTATTTTTAAATTTTTCATAATCTTTCCTTGAGGTTTTTAGTTGTTCTGTGTTATCTTCCAGGTCTGATATTCTTTGTTCTGCCTCCTCCATTCTGCTCCTGAGGCTTTTTCCACTCCTTTCCTCTTGATTGGATGAGTGTTTTATTTCCTTTTTCATTTCCTCTTCTGATTTCTTTAGTATTTCTACTTCATTTTGGAGCTTCTCAATCTCTTCTTGTAGCTCTTTGCTTCACTGGTTGGTTTCCTTATCTTTTTCAGCATGGGATCTTTTCAGTGTTTCTACTTCCTTCTGGAGTTTGTCATTCTCTCTCTCTAGGTCATTCTTGAGTTCTTCATTCTCTTTTCTTAATTCTTTGATTTGTCCTTTATAATCTCGTAGTTCTTTAAATATGTTCCTAAGTGTGTCCCTGCTATCTGTCTCCTGGGGCATCCCTCAGAGGGATTGCACTGCAGGAGTCTTCCATAGGGTTGGTAGAGCTTGGTGGTGGATTATGCTGCCCCTTTCCTATGTTGTCTCTTCTTCATGTTCCTGGCATATGGGCTTCTCCTTGCCTGTATTCCAATGTGAGTCCTAAATGCCTCTTCACTGTGTTGAAGGCTTGCTTTGCTTGCCTCCTTCAGATGCCTTCATAACCCCAGTTGGCGACACCCCCCCGCCCCACTCTTCAGCCCGTTCCCTGGTACCTTCTGCTGGCCTCAGGAGATCTCCGAGTTCCTACCTTTAAAGGGAATGTTTCTGTCATTCCCCCAATTAGGATGATATTGGCTGTGGGTTTCCTATACATGGCTTTGATTTCATTGAGGAATTATCCCTCTAATCCAATTCCCTCTAGGACTTTAAGGATGAAGGGATGCTGGATTTTGTCAAAGGCTTTTTCCATGTCAATTGAGATGATCGTGTGGTTTTTGTCTTTTATTCCATTTATATGCTTGATTGTATTTATTGATTTTCATATGTTGAACCATCCCTGCATCTCTGGTATGAATTCAACTTGGTCATGATGGATGATCTTCCTGATGTGGGTGTGTATGCGATTTGCAAGTATCCTGTTTAGAATTTTGGCATCTGTGTTCATTAGGGAGATGGGTCTATAATTCTCCTTTTTAGTTGTTTCTTTGCCTGGTTTTAGTAATAGAGTGATGCTGGCTTCATAGAAGGAATTTGGGAGAATTCTCTCTGTATCCTTCTATGCAATTTGAGTAATAATGGTTGTAACTCTTTTTGAAATGTTTTCTATAATTCTGCTGTGAAACCGTCTGGCCCTGGGCTTTTTTTAGTTGGGAGGTTTCTTACTACATCTTCAATTTCTTCATATAATATGGGTCTGTTTATGCTATCGATCTCTTCTTGGTTGAGCTTTGGTGATTCCCAGAATTTCAGATATTCATCCATTTCTTCTAGGTTTTCAAACTTAGTAGAGTATAGGTGAAGTATTCTCATATTTGAAGTATTCTCATATGATTTTCTGGATCTTGTCATTGTCTGTTGTGATATTTCCCCCTTTTATCATGGATTGTATTGATTTGGAGTTGTTTCTTTTGGTTAACTGGGCTAGAGGTCTGTCTATCTTGTTCTCTCAAAGCCAACTTTTGGATTCATTGATTTTTTTGTATTGTTTTCTTTGTTTCTATTTCATTGATTTCTGCTCTGATTTTTGTTATTTCTTCCTGTCTGTTGCATTTAGGGTTCATCTGTTGTTGCCTCTCAAGTGCTTTTAGCTGCAGTGTTAGATCATTCACTTGTGCTCTTTCTGTTTTTCTAATGTAGGCACCCAGGGCTATAAACTTCCCTCTTAGGACTGCTTTTAAGGTATCCCATAGGTTTTGTTGTGTTGTATTGTCATTGTCATTCAGTTCCAGGAATGCTTTTATTTCTTTCTTTATCTCTTCCTTGACCCATTCATTATTCAAGAGTGTGTTGTTTAGTCTCCATGTGTTCTTGTAGGCAGGAGGGCTTGTCCTGGTGTTGATGTTGAGCTTCATTGCACTGTGGTCTGACAGGATGCATGAAATTATTTCAATCTTTTTGTATTTGTAGAGGTTTCTTCTGTGTCCCAGGATGTGGTCGATTTTGGAGAATGTTCCGTGGGGTGCTGAGTAGAAAGTGTATTCTCTGGTATTAGGATGGAATGTTCGGTAGAGGTCTATGAGGTCCATTTGGTGTATCATATCGTTCAGTTCAGATGTCTCTCTGTTTATTTTTTGTCCTGTTGACCTATCCAAAGGACTCAGTGGGGTATTGAAATCTCCCACTATGAGTGTGCTGGGGTTAGTCTGTGACTTGTGGTCCTGGAGAATTGTCTTTATAAAGTTTGGTGCACCAGAATTTGGGGCATATATATTCATAATTGTGAAATCTTCTTGGTGGATTGTTCCTTTGATGAAAATGTAATGGCCTTCTTTGTCTCTTCTGATTTCTTTTACTTTGAAGTCTATTTTATCCGATATTAAAATAGCAACACCTGCTTTCTTTTTGGTACCATTTGCTTGGAATATTTTTTTCCATCCCTTCACTTTAAGGTGGTGCCTGTCCTTGAAGGTAAGATGTGTTTCTTGCAGACAGCATATCGATGGATTCTGTTTCCTAATCCAGTCTCCCAGTCTATGTCTTTTGATTGGGGAATTTAGTCCATTAATATTTAAGGTTATGACTGATAGGTTTGTGTTGCTTCCTTTTGCCTTATTATCCATCTGCGGTTTTGATTTAGGTTTCTACTTCTGCAGTTATGCTTTTATTGATTTCTC